>WOXC01008347.1:0-208365 GCA_011680675.1 Gymnobelideus leadbeateri
ATGAGTATTACATGAGCTTTTGCCTCATTGGTTCTGGTGCAAGGAGGGAATAACACAAGTTAAGCATAGTACTATAAAGAGAAGAGACACAAAATGTATCACAATCGAGGGAAAGAGGGGAGGGAGAGGAGATTTCATGAGATTTGTTCCTGTCACTCTTGGTGCAAAGAATAAATAACATACTACATTTAAGTATAAAAATATCCTACAGGCAGTGGGAAGGAGGAAGGGCTACTATGTCGGGGGCAGGGGGAGGGATTGGTTAGAAGCAAGGGGGAAGGGATAGTAAAGGGAATGGGGTGCTGATGAGGCAGGCAGTGGTCAAAGGAAGAGTCTTAAAAAGGGGAAGGTTAAAAGGGAGTATGAATGGAATGAACTCTCCCATAAAACAGAGATGGATAGCAGAATGGATTAAAAATCATAAACCTAAAATATGCTGTTTACAAGAAATACATCTGAAACAGAGGGATACACACAGGGAAAGGTAAAAGGCTGGAGTGAAATATATCATTCCTCAGCTAAAGTAAAAAAAAATCAGGGGTAATAATCCTTGTCTCAGATAAAGGAAAAGCAAAATTTGATCTAATTAAAAGAGATAAAGAAGGAAACTATATCCTGCTAAAAGGCACGATCAAGAATGAAGCAATCTCATTACTTAACATATTTGCACCAAGTGGTAGAGTATCCAAATTCCTACAGGAGAAGGCAAGGGAATTAGAGGAAGATATAGATAGCAAAACTACACTAGAGGGGGATGTTAATCTCTCCCTCTCTAAACTTGATAAATCCAATATCAAAATAAACAAGGAAGAAGTTAAGGATGTGGATAGAATTTTATAGAGGATAGACATGATAGATCTCTGGAGAAAACTGAATGGGGATAAAAAGGAATATACCTTCATCTCAGCAGGACATGCACATACACAGAAATTAAACATGTACTGGGACATGAAAACCCCACAATTCAGTGCAGAAAGGCAGAAATATTAAATGTATCATTCTCAGACCATGATTCAATAAAAATCACATGCAGTAAAGGGCCATGGAAAGACAGACTAAAACTAATTGGAAACTAAACAATTTAATTCTAGGGAATGAGTGGATCAAAGAATCAGTAACTTCATTCAAGAGAATGACAATGATGAGACAACATACCAACATCTGTGGGATGCAGCAAAGGTAGTTCTTTGTTCCAGCAATGCAATAATTGTTTAATATTAGGAAAACCATCGGTATAATTGCTCATATTAACAGTAAAACTATAGAAAACACATGATTATCTCAATAGATGAATAAAAAGCCTTTTGACAAAGTACAACATCCATGCCTATTAAAAACACAAGAAAGTAATGTGGCTAAGTGACACAGTGAGTAATGCACTGGCCCTGGAATCAGAAGGACCTGAGTTCAGATCCGGCCTCAGACATTTAACACACACAAACAAAAACCTAGCCGTGTGACCTTGGGCAAGTTACTTAACCCCAATTGCCCTCCAAAAGAAAAAAAAAACACAAGAAAGTATAGGAATTAATGGAACTTTTGTAAATTAATAAGTAGCATCATTAAAGCCATCAGGAAGTATTATATGTAATTGGGACAGGCTAGAATCATTTCCAAGAAGACCAGGGGTGAACCAAGGGTGTACACTATCACCCCTCTTATTCAATTTGGTAATAGAAATTTTAGCAGTAGCAATTAGAGAAGAAAAAGAAAGCAAAGGAATCAAATTAGGTAAAGAAGGGACCATGTTATCACTCTTTGCAGATTATATGATTATATACTTAGAGAATCCTAAAGAATGAAGTAAAAAACTACTTGACACAAAAAAATAAATTTGGCAAAGTAGCAGGATATTAAAATGAACCAACAAAAATCCTCTTCATTCCTGCATATTCCAATGAAATCCAATAGATTTCATTGGAAATGATAGAAAGAGAAACCCCATTTAAAGTCACTGTGGACATTACAAAATATTTGGGAATCTACCCGCCAAAACAAAGGCAGGACCTATATGAACAAAACTACAGAACACTTTTCACACAAATAAAGTCAGATCTAACTAAATGGAAAAAGAAAACAAAACAGAACAAAACAAAACAAACATCAATTGTTCATGGCTGGGTCGAGCTAATCAATAAAAATGACAATTTTACCTAAATTAAATTATGTATTTAATGCAATACCAAGCAACATACCAAATTTACTTTATAAACCTAGAAAAATAGTAACAAAATTCATTTGGAAGAACAAAAGGTCAAGATTATCAAGGGTATTGATGAAAAGTGATGCTATGGAAGATGGACTAGCTATACAAGATTTTAATCTGTATTATGAAGCAGCAATCATCAAAACTACTAGGTACTGGCTGAGGAATAGAGCAGTGGAGCAATGTAATAGACTGTGTATGGGATACTCAACAGTCAATGACTATAATAATCTACACTTTGAGAAATGAAAAATTCCTGGTTTGGGGGGTAAGAACACACTATTTGACAAAAAATGCTGGGAAAATTGGAATATAGTATGGCAGAAATTGGGCATAAACGATTATCTAACACCATATACCAAAATTAAATGTAAATGGGTGTGTGATCCATGTATAAAGGATTACATTATAAGCAATCTGGGAAAGCAAGTAATAGTTTGCCTGTCAGATTTGTGGAGAGGGAAAGATTTCATGACCAAACAAGAATTAAAGAGCAAAGTAACATTTAAAATGGATAACTTTGATTATATGAAACTGAAAAGCTTCTGTACAAACAAAGCAAATTTAACCAGGATTAAGAGGGAAGTGGGAAATTGGGAAAGGGTGTTTACAACCAATGTCTCTGATAAAGGCCTCATTTCTCAAATATACAGAGAATTGAGTCAAATCTCTAATAATACAAGTCATCCCCCTCTTGATAAATGGTCAAAGGATATAAACAGGCAGTTCTCAGAGGAAGAAATTAAAGATATCTATAAGCATATGAAAAAACGCTCTAAATCACTCTTGATTAGAGAAATGAAAATCAAAACCGCTCTGAGGTACCACATCACACTGGTCAGATTGACTAAGATGACAAAACAGAAAGTGATAAATGATGGAGAGGATGTGGAAAAATTGGAACACTAATACATTGCTCGTGGAGTGTTAACTGATCCAATAATGCTGGAGAGCAATCTGGCACTAAACTCAAAGGGCTATAAGTAATTTCATATCCTTTGACCCAGCAATACCACTTCTATGGTTGTATCCCAAAGAGATCAGAGAAGAGGGAGGAAGACCCACATGTACAAAAATATTTATAGCAGCCCTTTATGGGGGCAAAGATTTGGAATTTTAGGGGATGCCCATCAATTGGGGGATGAGTAAACAAGTTGTAGTATATGAATGTAATGGGATACTATTGCACCATAAGAAATAAAGAGCAGATGTACTTAATATATTTTTGCAGACGCTTATATGAACTGATGCTGAATGAGAGGAGCAGAACCAGGAGAAATTTTTCCACCATTACAGATATAATGGATGTGTGATGACCAACTTTGATAGAAATGCAGGGCTACAAGTTAATTCCAAAAGACTCATAATGGAGAGAGATGTCTACATTTAGAGAAAGAACCAGAAAGAACAGAGTTTGAATACAAACTGAAGCAAATTATCTGCTCTCTTTCTCTTTTTTGTTTAGTTTGGTTTCCCCTTTCCCATTGTTCATTCCATCTTTTACAATCCTTATTTTAAAGATGATCAATTTATAATGTGAAAGTATCTGCAGATGCTATACCTGATTGTATGCTGTCATGGGGGGGGGGGAATTTGAAACTCAAAAAAGTGGGGAACTGAAACTTGGAAACTCAAAGTAAACCAACAAACTAATAAAGAAAGAAGAAAAGTATTGAATTATATATTGTTCAAAATATGAAACGAATAACATAGCTTAACATCCCGAATTTAGAAACGGGTAGATGCTTATAATTTAATAAGGAGGTAAATTTTCATTCAGCTCAAGGTTGAATAACAAGAAGAGACTTTCAACATCAAAATCTCTACTCTTCCATATTAACTTTCTCTCCTGAATCTTTCTGAGAAGATAAAGCAATGAGATACTTGTTTCTGACTTCTAAATGAATAAATGAAAGTTGGTTGTTAAAATCATTCACTCATTTCTGTTGTGGCTGATTCTTCGCGATCTTATTTGGGGTTTTCTTTTGCATTTCCTTCTCCAGCTCATTTCACAGATGAAGAAATTCAGATAGACAGGATGAAGTGACTTGCCTAGGCTCATACAGATATTCTGAAGCCATATTTTAACTCAGAGAGGTGAGTCTTTCTGACCCAGACCCAGCACTCTACCCACTGTGCTATTCAATTACCCAAATGCATGTTAGTTCCAGTGTTTGCATCATTTTTAATATTCTGAGAATTCAAAGAAGAGGTAGATGGTCTTATAGAATAGGCCTTAAAAAGAAATACACATGCACGTGAATATATTTATGTATATGAATATATATGTATATGATGTGTATGTATGTGTGTGTGTGTGTGTGTGTGTGTGTGTGTGTGTGTGTGTGTAGACAGACAGACTGGACCAAACATACAAGGAAGGAGCAAAAAATAGGGCTCAGGTAGCAACTTGGATGCCCCCTACCAAGTTCTGGGTCCTAGATCAATGGTTGATACAATAGTTGTGAGAAAAGGTAGGTCAACAACATACCCTCAAAATTGTATATCCTATCTTAAGAAGATTCACAAGCACATGAAGATGTTAGTAGAAAGGCACCATTGTACAAGTAAAAGAACACTAACCTTATAGTCAAAAGACCTAGTTTGAATCCTTATTTTTTTTTTTGCTTTCCAGATTTGTATAATCTGTTCTATTTCTTTAGAGCTGTTTAGAACTGTTCTATTTCTTTACACATAAGTTAGTATAACCTATGATGCAAGAGTTTGGGACTGCAGTAGGAGTGGACTAAAAGATTTCAAGATAAATGGTAATTATATAGGCTCTAAGAAACCCAGCTCATACCATTTAATTGTCCTCTGATTTAGTCCCTTTAGTGAAAACATAGCATTCATCTCATAAATAATTAGATCTTATTGGCTAAGTAAATAAACAAGTATGAAACCAAGAGGCAGCTAGCTTTTCTAAAGGTGAAAAAGGCAGTGAAACAATCTTAGTATTAGCTGTATTGCTATTATAACAGCAAAGATGCTTAGCAAGGTAGATACATGCCTATATATATGAAGAACAATTGAAGGTATCATTTTTCTCTAACAAATCAAATAGTATAATTTTATTTAAAGAAATAGAACAACTCTCTGAACAAATTGCACAAATCTGAAATATATAGATATATAGATATATATGTATATATATATATATACATACATACACACACACACACACACAAACACACACACATATATATATATATATATATATATATATATATATATATATATAAAGAGAGAGGGAGAGAGAGTTTCAGCATTCATTTCCACAACATTTTGAGCTATAATTTTTCTCCCTGTCTCGCCCCTACACCCCACCTAAGGTAGAAAGCATACTGTAAAACCCTTCCCCTAATCTGTCCTCTCTTTTATCCTCAGCCCTTACTTTATTGTAGGGCAAGATGGATTTCTATACCTCACTGGCTGTATATATATATATATTTTTTTCCCCCAGTTGCATGTAAAAAAAAAAAACAATTTTAACGTGTGGTTTTACAACTTTTAGTTCCTGATCCTTTCTCTTCTTCCCTCCTCACCATCGCCACTGAGAAGAAAACCAATTCAAAATATGTTGTACATATGTAGTTAATTCAAAACTTTTCCATATTAGCTATATTGTGAAAGACTAACTATATCTCCCTTCATTCTATCCCTCCCCCATTTATTTTATTTTCTCTTTTGATACTGTCTCTTTTCAAGGGTTTGCTTCTCACTAAATTGTATCCCAATATGCCCTCCCTTCTATCACCTTCCTCCTTATCTCCTTACCTGCTACTTTCCTGTAGGGTACAATACCCAACTGAGTGTGTATGTTATTCCCTCCTTAAAAGAAATCCAGTGAGAGTAAGGTGGTTTCATTCCCTTTCACCTTCCTACTCTTCCATTCCATTGTAACAGTTTTCTCTTACTTCCTTTATTTGACATAATTTACCCAATTTTATCTCTCCCTTTCTCCTTCTTCCAATATATTCCTCTCTAACTTCTTAATTTATTTTTTTAGATATCATTGCTTCACATTCATCTCATTCTGTGCACTCTGCCTATGTATGCATGTAAAAACATATACACAAAATCCATATATACACAGATACACCCTCCTATACATGCATGTATACACACATATATACATATATTTACATACACACATATATGCATATGCATCCATACGCACATATATAGTTACAATGATCATTTTTCCAAATACTAATGTAAATTGTTCTATTTTATTAAGTTCCGTATCATTTCTTTTTAGTTTGCCTTATTATGATTCTCTTGCTTCTTTCATTTGAAAGTCAAATTTTATGTTCAGCTCTGGACTTTGTATTAAGGATGATTAAAAGTCTTCTATTTCATTCAATATCCATAGTTTCCCCAGAAGTATTATATTCAGTTTTGGTTTCTGATTTTGGTCCCATTTCCTTTGACTTCCAGAATATAATATGCCAAGTCTTTTGATCCCTTAATGTAGAAGCATCTAGGACTTGTATTATCCTGATTGCATTTCCACAATACTCAAATTGATTCCTCCTGACTTCTTGTAAGATTACTGGTGACCTTAGAACTCAGGAATTTGACTTCTATGTACAAAAATATTTATAGCAGCTACTTTTTTGGTGGCAAAGATTTCATAATTAAGTTGATGCACATCTGTTGGGGAATGGCTAAACAAGTATATGAATGAAATGGAATAATATGGTGCTATAAGAAATGAGGAGCAGATAAACTTTATAATAACCTGCACAGAAATATATAAACTGATGTTGAGTGAGAAGACCAAACCAAGAGAAATTTGTATACAATTACAGACACAACATATGTATTACAACTAATTTCAATACAATGCGCTCCTCTAAGCAATCCAAAGTTATAAGACAACTCCAAAGTACCCATGATAGAAAGAAATATCTACATCCAGAGAAAGAACTACAGAGTCTGAATGCATATTGAAGTAAACTATTTGCTCTCTCTTTTTCTTGTTTTGTTTTGTTTTTCCTCTTTCTTATTGTTCTCCCCATTGGTTGCAAGCCTTCTTTACAACCTGACTAATGTTTAATGTGAAGATATTTGGTGATTCTGATGTGATTGCATGCCAACATGGGAGGGGGTGGGATAGGGAGTGAAGAAAGTTCCCTTCCTGGATACATTTTCCAGATCAATCGTTTTTCCCATGAAATATATCACATTGCCTTCTATTTATTCATTTGTTTGGATCTTTTTAATAGCATCTTGATATCTCATAAAGTGGCTAGCTTCCATTTGTGCCTGTCTAATTCTGAAGGAATGATACTCCTTAGTTAGCTTTTGAGATTATTTTTCCATCAGGACAATATGGATTGTTAGGGCATTCTACTCCTCATTGCCTTTTTGCACCTCTTTTGCTATTTTTTAAAGTGTTATTTTCTTCAGTCAGATTGTTGACTCTCATTTCATAAGTTTTGTATCATTCTCATTCATTTTCCCTATTTTTCTTATATTTCTTTTATTTGCTTTTGAAAATCCTTCTTAAGGACCTCAATGGCCTGTAACCATCTCATATTTTTGGAAGCTTTTGGTACAGGAGTTCTGCCTTTGCTGTCTTCCTCCTGCTCTGATCCTTTTTGTCCCCAAAACATGAGTGTGGAGTTGTATTTCTCTTCTTGGTTTACTTCCTTTGCCTGATCATGTTGCCACTCGATTACTTGACATTTGAGCTTTTTTGCCACAATAGGACCCTGCTACAGGACTGGGGAGCTTTGTCCCAATCACTAGGTTTTCTCAAATGCCAAAATTATTATTTGGATGCCCTCTCTGAAGCCTTCACACATTCTGTCAAGCTGGTCACACACCACATAACCTCCCCCCTAGACAGCAATCCAGATCCAAGCAGCTTAAAGCAAAAGCAATTACCCCTGAGATTCATTGCTTTGTCCCCCCACAATCCTCCAGATGGGATCTTAAGCAGCCTCCTTAAGGGTACTACTCTCTGCAGGGCCTTAGCACCTTCTCCCTCCAGGGGTTAAATGCTAAAATACACTCCCAAAATACTGGATCCCAAATTCCACACTGCAGTCACCTCTCAGTTTGTCCTTAGCCTCTTTGTGTTGATAATTATGGAAACTGCCACAGCTGCTGGTGATCTGAAGACCATCCAAGCTGGCTGCTGGTCAGGATGACCTTATACTAAAACCTTGGCTTGTGCAGGGCTAGGGTTGGCTCCCAGTGTGCTGTACTGGCAGCTTCCTGCTGTCCTGATGGACTCTCCTCAGCAGGTTAGCTTCTCTGTGTCATTTTGCGGGTTCTGTTTCTACAAAGATTGTGCAGTTATATTTTAGATAAATTGGAGGAGTTTGGAGCAGGAGCCACAAATAAGTTTTCTTTCTACTATGCCATCTTGACTCCACTCTCCACACATAGAAGTGTTATTGATGGGTTAAAAGGATATGTATTATAACCCTTTGGGTTCAGTTGCAAATTGCTCTCTGGAATGGTTGAATCAGTTCACAACTCCACAAATGATACATTAGTGCTTCAATTATCCCACATCCTCCACAGCATTTATTATTTTCCTGTTTTGTCTTCTTAGCCAATCTGACCAGTGAGATGTTATGCTTCAGATTTGTTCTGATTTGCTTTTCTCTAATCAATAGTGATTTAGAGCATTTTTTCATATACTTATAGTTATCTTTAATTTCTTCCTCTGAAAACTCTCCGTTTATATCCTTTGACCATATATCAATTGGAGAATTACTTATATTCTTATAGATTTGACCAAGTTCTCTCTATAATTTTACAAATGCATCCTTTATCAGAGACACTGGTTGTAAAAATTCGTTCCCAATATTACATTTCCCTCTTAATATTATTTGAATTGTCTTTATTTGCACAGAAAATTTTCAATTTAAAGTAAGCAAAATAATCAATTTCACATTTCATAATGCTCTCTAACTCTCCTTTGGTCATAAAATCTTACCTTTTCAATAAATCTGGCAGGAGAATTATTCCTTCTTCTTCCAGATTACTTAGAGTTAGCTTTATATCTAGACAGAGTTTAGACTTTATTTTGGTATACGGTATAAAATACTGGTCTACTCCCAGTTTCTGCTATACTATTTTCCAGTTTTCCTAGCAGTTTTTATTAAATAGTAAGTTTTTATCCCCAAAACTGGGGTTTTGGGGATTCTCCAACAGTAGATTACTAGTTATTGTAAACTGTGTCTCGTGTACCTAATCTGTTCCACTGATCCACTGCTCTACTCCTCAGCCAGTACAAAGTTGTTTTGATGACTGCTGCTTTATTATAAAGGTTAAAATCTGGCATTGATAGGCCTCCTTGCTTAGCATTTATTTTCATTAATCCCCATGATATTCTGGACTATTTGTTCTTCCAAATGAATTTGTTATTCTGTATTTTAGCTCTATAAAATATATTTTGTAGATTGTTATGGCACTAATTATGTAAAATAATTTGGGAGAAATTGTCATTTTTATTAATTTAGCTTGACCTAGCCACATGTAATTGATTTTTTTTAGTTAGATTTTAATTTATATGTGTGAAAAGTGTTTTGTAATTATATTCATATATGTCCTTTTGGGGGGGCAGGTATATTCCCAAATATTTTATAATGTCTACAGCAATAAATTTTTCTTTCTGTCTCTTTTTTAATTAATTTATTAGTTTGGTTTCAGTTAACAAGATTCAATTTCATAGTTCCTTGATTTTCAAATTCCTTTTACTTCCCTCCCCCACCCCCCACAACAGCTTATAGTGCAGTATAGGATCTGCAAATACATTCATATTAGACATAGTCCAATTACAAAGGCGTATAGTACCAGGTGGGATGGAAAATGCTAAAGAAGAAATAAAATCAAACAATGAAAAGAAAAAGATCAATTAGTTTGCTTCCATCCGGATTCAAGTTCAGCTCTTTCTAGTTATGTCTCTGGATGTCACATTTCTCTCTTTCATGAGTCTTTCGGGATTGACTTATATCACTGCATTGCTGAAAAGAGACCAGTCTGTCATAGTTGCTTATCACACATATGATGTGTCTGTTATTGTATACAAATTTCTTCTGATGCTATTCTTCTCACTCAGCATCAGTTTGTATAAGCCTCTCCAGGTAAATATCAAATTTGTCTCCTCCTCGTTTCTTATAGCACAATAATATTGAATTACATTCATATACCACAACTTGTTTAGCCATTCCCCAACTGATGGGTACCCCTTTAGTTTCCAATTCTTTGCAACCACAAAAATAGCTGCTATAAATATTTTGGAATATTTGGGTCTTCCTCCCATTTCTATCATCTCTTTGGGATATAACCCTAGAAGTGGTATTGCTGGGACAAAGGGTATGAAATCATTTATAGACCTTTGGGCATAGTTCCAGATTGCTCTCTTGAGAATGGTTGGATAAGTTCACAACTCCACCAGCAATGAATTAGTGTTCCAATTTGCTCACATCCTCTCCAGCATTTGTCACATTCTTGTTTTGTCATCTTAGCCAATATAACTGGAAAGATTTGGTATCTCAGAGTTATTTTGGATTGCATTTCTCTAATCAATAGTGATTTAGAGCATTTCTTCATATGCTTATAGATACCTTTAATTTCTTTCTCTGAAAACTGCCTGTTCATATGATTTGACCATTTATCAATTGGGGAATGACTTGTATTCTTATAGATTTGACTCAATTCTCTGTAAATGTTAGAAATGAGTCCTTTATCAGAGACATAGGTTATAAAAATCCTTTCCCAATTTCCCACCTCCCTCTTGATCTTGGTTACATTGGCTTTGTTTGTACAGAAGCTTTTCAATTTAATGTACTCAAAATTATCCATTTTGAATTTTATAATGCTCTCTAATTCTTGTTTGGTCCTAAAGTCTTCCCCTCCCCACAAATCTGTCAGGCAAACTATTCCTGGCTTTCCCAGATTGCTCACAGTATCATTCTTTATACCTAGATCATGCACCCATTTAGACTTGATTTTGGTATATGGTGTTAGATATTGATCTATGCCCAGTTTCTGCCATACTGTATTCCAGTTTTCCCAGCAATTCTTGTTAAATAGTGCATTCTTATCCCAAAAACTGGGGTCTTTGGGTTTTTCTTTCTATCTCTTGATGTTGGATTTCATTATACATATATAGGAATGCCGAGGATTTATGTGGGTTTATTTTTATATCTTGCCACTTTGACTATTTTCTTTATAATCTCAAGTAGACTTTTACTTGATTCTCTAGGCTTAAGTAAATCATAATATCATTGGCAAAGAGTGATAGCTTAGTCTCTTATTTGCTTTATTTGATTACTTCAAATTATTTTCTTTTCTTATTGCTGCTACAAACATTTCTAGTATGAAACTGAATAAGAGTGGTGATAGTGGTCATCCTTGTTTCAACCCCATTTTTATTGAATATGTTTCTAGCTTATCCCCATTATATAAAGTACTTGCTGATGGTTTTAGATAGATGCTACTTATTATTGTAAGGAAGACTCCATTTATTCTTACACTTGCAAGTGTTTTTAACAGGTATGGGTTTTGTATTGTGTTAAAAGCCTTTTTTGCATTTATGGAGATAATATGGAGATACTGTGGTTTCTTTTGTTTTTTTGGTTTATATTATCTTATATTGATACTTTTCCTACAACAGAATCATCCTTGAATTTATGGAATAAATTCTACATGATCAAACTGTATTATTCTTGTGATAGGCTCCTGTAGTCTTTTTGCTAATGATTTATTTAAAATTTTTACATTTTTAACCATGAGGGAAATTGGTCTATAATTTCCTTTCTCTCTTCTTTTCTCTTCCCAATTTAGGAATCAGTCCAATATTTCTGTCATAAAATGAAGGTGGTTGAACTCTTGCTTTTTCAACTTTCCCAAAAATTTGTATAGTATTGGAATCAATTTTTCCTTAAATGTTTCAGAGAAGTCATTAGTAAATCCATCTGGCCATGGAGAATTTTTCCTAGGGAGTTCATTGATGACTTGCTCAATTTCTTTTTTTTCTGAGATGCTGTTATTTAAGTAATTTACTACCTCTTCGGATAATCTGGTCTGCTTAGTTTTTTTTTTTTTTAATATTCATCCATTTAACTCAGATTTGCAAGTTTATTTGCATACACTTCAAAAAAAGAATTCGTAATTATTGCTTTGATTTACTTTTCATTGGAAGTCTATTCACCTCTTTTCATTGTTGATACAGGTAATTTAGTTTTTCTTCTTTCTTTTTTATAATATTAACTTAATATCTATTAATTTTATTGTTTTTCATGAACCTGCTCAGTTTTGTCTATTAAAATTAATAGTTTCCTTTATTTGAATTTTATTATTCTCTCCTTTGTTTTTCTGTATTTCTCTTTTAGTATTTAATTGGGGATTTTAAGTCTGTTATTTTTCTAGCTTTTTCAATTCCATTCCCAATTTATTGACCTCCATTTTCTATATTATATTCATGTCTGCAAGCGAAGATATAAAACATCCCAATGAACTGCTTTGGCTCCATCCCACAAGTTTTGGTATGTTGTCTAATTATGGTTATTCTCATCAATGAAATTTCTAATTGTTTCCATATTTTCTTATTTGACTCATTCATTCTTTAATATTAAATTATTTAGTTTCCAATTAGTTTTAATCTATCTTTCTGTGGACTTTTATCATATATAATTTTTCTTGCATCACTATCTGAAAAGGATGTATTTAATATTTCTGCCTTTCTGCACCGTATTGTGAGATTTTTCTGCCCCAGCTCATGGTCAGTTTGGTGTATGTGCCATGTACCATTTAGAAGATGGTAAACTCTTTTTATCCTGATTCAGTTTTCTCCAGAGGTCTATCTACCATTTTAAAAATTCTTTTCACCTCCTTCACTTCTTTCCTCTTAATTTTGAGATTAGATTTATCAAGTTCAGAGAGGGGGAGATAGAGATCCTTCTCTAATATAGTTTTGCTACCTATTTCTTCCTTTAATACCCTTAACTTCTCCTCTAGGAATATGGATGCTATGCTGCTTGGTGGATAGTTATTTAATCATATTATTGCTTCATTCTTGATGGTGCATTTTTGCTTTTGTTTTATGTGAAATAAGGATTGCTATCCCTGCTTTTTAAAGACTAATTTATTTATTTTTGTTTTCAACATTCATTTCCACAAAATTTTGAGTTACAGTTTTTTCTCCCCATCTTTACCTTACCCCTTACCCCAAAATAACAAGACTACTGAATTACCCTTTCCTCCAATCTGTTCTCTCGTATCCTCCTGCATCACCACTCCCTAACTTTCTAGTAAGGCAAGATGGATTTCTATACCCCAGTCACTTTATATCACATTTCCCAGTTACATGTAAATTTTTTTTAACATTTTAAATATTTTTTAAAAATATTGAGTTCCAAGGGGCGGCTAGGTGGCGCAGTGAATAGAGCGCTGGCCCTGGAGTCAGAAGGACCTGAGTTCAGAGCCGGCCTCTGACACTTAATCCACACAAACAAAAACCTAGCCATGTAACCTTGGGCAAGTTACTTAACCCCAATCGCCCTAAAGGGGTGGCTAGGTGGCACAGTGAGTAAGACCGCCGGCCTCGGAGTTGGGATGACCCGAGATCAGATCCGGCCTCAGAAAATGAGCACCCACGCATATATATATACACATATACCTTCCTATACATACATATGTATGTATGTATAAAATTTACATATATATTCCCTTCAACTGTCCTTATATTGAAAAAAGCTTTATGTGTTACAATTATCATTTTTCCATGTATGAATGTAAGGAGTTCAACTTTTATAAGTTTCTTATTATTTCTTTTCCCTGTTTACTTTCTCTTGCTTCTTGTATTTGAAAATCAAATTCTCTAATCAGGTGTGTTTTTATCCATCAATAATGCTTGAAAATCCTATATTTAAATGAATTACTATATTTTCCCCTGAAGCATTGTACTCAGTTTTGCTGGGTGGGTGGTTCTTTTAATCCTAGCACCTTTGATCTCTGGAATGTCATATTTCATGCCCTTTGGTCCCTGAATGTAGAAGTGGCAAGGCCTTGTGTTATCCTGCTCGTGTTTCCACAATACTCAAATTATTTCTTTCTGTCTGCTTGTGATATTTTCTCCTTGAACTGGAAACTTGGGAATTTGGCCATTACATTCCTAGGAGTTTTCTTTTTGGGATCTGTTTCAAAAGGCTATCAGTGAATTCTTTCATTGTCTATTTTGTCCTCTGTTTCTAGGATATAAGGGCAATATTACTTGATACTTTCTTGAAAGATGATATCTAGTTCTTTTTTTTTTATCATGGCATTCAAGTAGTCCAATACTTTTAAAATTATCTATCCTGAAACTATTTTCCTAGTCAGTGGTTTTTCCAATGAGATATTTCACATTGCCTTTTATTTGTTTGTATCTGTATTATAGTATCTTGATTTCTCATAGTCATTAGCTTCCACTTCCTCTAATCTAATTTTTAAAAGTTATTCTTTGCAGTGAAATTTTGAAATTCCTTTTCCACCTGGCAAATTCATCTTTTTAAGGCATTCTTCTCCTCATTGGCTTCTTGGGCCTCTTTTGCCATTTCAATTAAGTCTATTTTAAGGTGTTATTTTATTCAGTGTTTCTTGGGTCTCCTTTAGTAGGCTCTTGTCTCACTTTTTATGACTTTCCTACATTGTTCTCATTTATCTTCCCAATTTTTCCTCCACTTCTCTTACTTGAGTTTCAAAATCCTTCTTGAACTCCTCCATTGCCTGTAACTAGCTCACAGTTTTCTTGGAGGCTTTTGAGGCAGGAGTTCTGACATCACTGTCTTCCTCCTACTCAATGACTTGACCCTTTTTGTTCCACCCAAAATGATCCTATTGTCTCTTTGTGCTTCCTGTGCTTGCTCATATTGCCAGCCAATTACTTGACCTTTGAGCTCTTTGTCAGGGTACAACTCTGCTTTCAGAATTGAGAGAACTTTTCCCCAAATTCTGGTGTTTTTCCCACTGCTGAAGTTATTAGGAGGGCACCATCTCTACAGCCCCAACAAACTCTGTCTCACTGGTCACACACTCCAGGATCACCACCCAAGACCACAATCAAAATCTAAGCAGATTAAAGCAAGAGTTATTACCCTCTGAATGGTCTCTCAGTCCCCCTACATTCTGTAGGCCAGGAGCTCCTGAGGGAGCCATGTGGTGCAACCTCCATGCTTCTACTTCTACTCACTCTCAAGGGCAGCAACTGGACTGCAATTTTGGGTCTACCCCTGTTCCAAAGAAGTTCCACACTGACCTTTTACTTTGTCTTTGGAATTTGTGTGTTGACAAGTCTGAAAGCCTCCACAGTTGCTGCTTATTTACTGTCCTGAAGTCTGCTCTGGCCATTGCTGGTTGGGGCAGCTCTGGGGAAGGAACCACAACACTCCTGAAGCACTGTGCTCAGCACAGAGCATTCTGTGATAAATATTTCCTGTTGGCCTGCCAGGTATCTTCAGCAGGAGATTTGTTTCTCTGTCACTTTATGAGTTCTGTAGCTTTAAAATTATTTTAGATTCATTTTTATAAGTTTTGGAATTGTTTGGAGCCAAAGCCCACTCCAAGGAATACTTCTAATCTGACATCTTGTCTTTGCCCCCTCCACTGCTTTTTTTTTTTAACTTTAGATAACACATAATATATTTTTCCAGGCTTTTACTTTTACCCTGTGTCCATAGTAATTAATGATACTTACTAACTAATTGATGAAAAAAGGACTGATTGAGTTAACTAAGAACTGGACAAGGGGCTGGGAAATGAAACTGGGAGCTCCCTGCTTTTGAAAAACAGGTGACAGTTGGAGCTGGGACCATGGAGGAGGAACCATGGAAGTTGAGAGCAAACCTTGAGTCAAGCTGAAAGAAAACTTAACTTGGATACTGTGTACTGACTGAGAAGATTATGATTTATTGTGACCTAGCAGTGGACAGCCTGTGTATTTTCCACTATACCTTAAGAGGTAACTGTGTAGTGACTAATGACTGAGAAGTGACTGATGATTGAATAATGACTGTTGACTGAATAGTGAATGATTTGTAACTTTGTGTACCCCATGGGTGGAGCATTTTGACTATTATATTTTTTGACCCTTAAAGAAGCTCCTTAAAGATGATTGAATTATTGAGTTACTAAATGATTCTACTTTGTTGAAAACTATTGTGATCACTTTGGTGAAAAGTATGTGGTCATTTTAGTGATAAGTCATTTTGAAAGTTGTACTTTTATTCTCTGTGAATGTTTTGTTCTGATTTGTTATTGAATAGAGTGTTCAATATACTATGTAATCAGAACCTTGAAAGCTGTTCACAGCATCCATCCTCTAGAAAGATGCTGGTGTGTAGCATTCCATTCCTCCTTGAATTTAAACCAATGACAGTAAAGTTCATATAATGTTCATCTCCCTACCTTCTTTTCTTCTACAGAAGTGTGTGCTTATGCCTCTTCATGTGGCACAATTTACCCTTTTCTGCTTCCTCCTTTCCTTTTCTCCAATTACAATCCCTTTGTACCCCCCTCATTATATTTTTTATCTTCGGATTAGTTAATTTATAGCCATACCCTCTATCTTTGTATATTTAATTACATGTTGTAATAGTAATACAATTTTCAATAGTGACAATTATCAGTTTCTCATAAAGTATTGTTAAATTTTGCTCTTATTGAACTCTAAGTTTTCTGTGTGTGTGTGTGTGTGTGTGTGTGTGTGTGTGTGTGTGTTTTCCTTGTTCAACTTTTTATCTCCCTTTTATGTCTTGTATTTGGAGATGAACTTTCCCATTAAGCTCTGGCTTTTTCATCAGGAATATCTAGATGTTCCTTATTTCACTGAATGACTTTCTCCTTGCCTAAAGCATAATGTTCAGTTTTTCTTAATAGCTGATCCTTGGTTGCCATATAAGCTCTTTTGCCTTATAAAACATCATATTCCAACCCCTCCAGTCTTTTAATGTAGAAACTTATAGGTCTTGTGAAATGCTGACTGTAGTTCCATGATATTTTAGTTATTTCTTTTTGGCTGCTTGCAGATTTTTTTTTTCTCCTTTGCCTGATAATTCTGGAATTTGGCTAAAATATCTCTTGGAGTTTTCAATTTGAGTTTTCTTTCAGGAGATGTCCAGTGGATTCTTTCAATAAACATTTTATCCTCTGGATCTTGAATACCAGCTAGCATTCTTTGATAATGTCTTGAAGGATGTTGTCCAGGCCTTTTATTATTTTTTTAATCACAGCTTTTCTGTAGAACAATAATTCTTAGGTCATCTCTCCTGATTCTGTTCTCCAGGTCATTTTTTTCCAATGAGATATCTTTAATTTTCCTTTGATTTTTTTCAATCTTTATGTTTTTTTTTTTTTGACTTCTTCCTGATTCATCATAGAATCATTAGTTTCAATTTAACTGATTCTAATGTTTAGTGAATTATTTTCCTTAATTTGTTTTTGAAGCTCCTTCTCTATATATCCAGATTACATTTGTACGTAAGTATATTTTCCAGTTAGATTTTGAACCCCCTGCCCCAGTTCACAAATTCTACTTTTTAAGGATTTGTTTTCTTCAGTGAGATTTCTTTTTTCATTCTGCAAACTAGAACAAACTTTATTTTCATTCCAAGAACACCGAAGTTAAAAAAGAGCTAAAATGGTTTATTGTTAGAACAAAATGGAGCTTCAGTATAAGAACCCTTGGACCCCATCAGCACAGAAATTTCAACTGAATAGAGTTTTAAATGACCAGTAACTTTGTCAATTAAATCTGCTGGTCCTGGCTTAATTCCTAGTAGAGTCTAAGAGCCTGGTTCTTTCTGAGTATGCCCAGCATCTTGGATTAACTTCAGTGAGGTTTCTTTCCATTTTGTCCAATATAATTTTTAAAAGTATCTTCTGCCTATATAATTTGGCTTTTAAAATCTTTCTTGACCTCTTCCAAGAATGTTGTTTCAGCTTGAGACCAGTTCATGTTTCCTTCTGTGGTTCAGTTGTGGATATAGAGTTGATGGTGTCTCCTGAAAATTATTCTTCGTGTTCGCAGTAATAGGATTCAATAATTTTGGTCCCTCCTTTCCAAGTTGCTTCCTGTCCATTGTAATTGCCTACATCCTGACTTTTAAAGTGGATTTCTGCTTCTGACATACAGAGGGCTCTGATCCACACTTCTCAAGGTGGGGACAAGTTGCCTGTTTGTTGACTTTGTGTGCTGTAGTTTTTGGGTGTCTAGACTGAGGCCAAGGCCAGGACTCTAAGTCTTTCCCCTGGGTTACACTGAGGCTCACAGTGTAAGGTTTTGGGGAGGGGTGGTGTGGCTACTTCATTTTTCTAGCTCTGTGCCCCTGGACTACAGCTAATGAAAACACAGAAGCTGGTGGCCTACCAAGCTGGTGTCTGTAGATTTCCTTGACTGTGCTGAGGCACACCTTGTCACTTGCTTGCTCTACCCCCTGGACATAGTGATCTTCCACTTGTAAGCTGAGATGGGGTTTGTTGGAGTGCCTCCTGGCCTTCAATTCAGGCTCATCACAGCCTCAGTCACAATCTTCTTCTAGTACTTCCAAGCCTTCCACTGGTTCCACTACTTCAAGACTTTACACAGGCAATAATCTCTGGGTTTTCTGAGTCAGGAATGCTGTTTAGAGAAGCTAGGGTTTACTCCAATATCTTGGGTCCCAGAAGTCCATGTATGTGATTTTTAGACATCCAGGATGTGGGCTAATATCACTAGGATAAGCTGCTGTTGCTGCCAGGGTCCCTGTGCTACCTCTTACTCATCTCTGACAGATACCCCTTTTCTAGGTGATATATTTGCAAATTGCTCCA
Organism: Gymnobelideus leadbeateri; assembly: GCA_011680675.1. Classification (NCBI taxonomy): domain Eukaryota; kingdom Metazoa; phylum Chordata; class Mammalia; order Diprotodontia; family Petauridae; genus Gymnobelideus; species Gymnobelideus leadbeateri. Next base: position 19,022 of record WOXC01008347.1, read on the forward strand.
GTTGTCAGTGAATCCAATGGCTGGGCCTCACTCTTGCTCTCCTGTGATCTGGTCTCTGCCTGATGCTGGTGCAGCCACAGCATGCTCTGCACTTCCCTTGCCCAGTCACATACGTGCACCTTCCAGGACTAGGAGTCTGCCATGCTGCATTTCCCGATGGGTTCTGTCACTCAAAAATCCATTCAGATTCATTTTTAGAGGTTACTAGTAGAATTCATGGAGGAGCTCAGATGAGTTCCTGCTTTCACACGGCCATCTTTACTCCATTCCCAAATAAGTCTATTTTAAAGGTTTTATTTTCTTTCGTATTTTGGGGGCTCTCTGTTAGAAGGTTGTTGACTCTGGGGCGACTAGGTGGTGAAGTGAGTAGAGTGTCGGCCTTGGAGTCAGAAGGACCTGAATTCGGATCTGAACTCAGACACTTAACACACAAACAAAACCTAGCCATGTGACCTTGGGCAAGTTACTTAACCCCAATTGCCCTCCAAAATGAAATAAAAAGAAAGTTGTTGACTCACTTTTCATTATTTTCTTGCATCATTATCATTTCTCTTACTAATTTTTCCTCAATACCTCTTCCTTGGATTTCAAAATCCTTCTTGAGCTACTTCATAGCCTGTGACCAGTTCATATTTTTCTTGGGAGCTTTTGATGAAGGAATTTTGACTTTGTTTACTTCTGGTTCTATGTCTGATTTTCTTTGTCACCAAAAAATGATTCTAGAATATGATGTTTCTTGCTCTGTTTGCTCATTTTGCCAGCCAATTACTTGACTTTAGAATTCTTTGCCATGATAGAACTGTGCTTCCCAGAGTGGAGAGTGCTGTGTCCCAAATTTCTGGGGTATTGTACAGTTGTTCTCAGAGCTTTTTCTAGGCTTCTGCCTCAGAACTGTGAGAATTAGTGAATCTCCACTGTCTCAACAAGCTCTAACACACTACTGCTCCTCACACCACGACCACCACACAAGAGTGTGACACAGATCCAAACAGGTCAAAGCAAGAGCAGTTACCCTCTGAATAGTCACTTGGCACCCCTATGATCTGTAGGCCTAGAGCTAAGGAGGCAGTCATGCAGCAGCAGCTAAAGCTGCCACCATCTCTGCTGCCCCAAGGAATGGGGCCATATTGCTCTCTTTTCTCACTCAGTTCCAACAGTTTTCCCTACTGACGTTTTATTTTCTCTTTGGTGTTTATTGGTTGAGAAGTTTGGTAAGTTCCACAGCTGCAGAGTGAATTAGTCCCCTGAAGTCTGGTGTGTGCTGTCGATCTATGTTGGTACAACTTTCGTGGGACTGAACTCCAATCCCAGATTGGTGTTATAGACCTTTCTTGTCAGCCAACCAGTCTGCCTTCCAAGAGGGATTTTTTTTTTTCACTGTGTCACTTTGTTCTGTTGCTCTAAAATTTGTTCAGTCATTTTTTACAGATATTGGAGGTGGTTGGAACAGGAGCTCAAGCAAGTTCCTGATTTTACTCTGCCATCTTGCCTCCATCCCAAGGTCATCACTTCTAAACTCATCATCATATTGACAAATGGAACCTTGATTGACTTGATTAACATTACCTTCCTCAGCCTTCTTTCCCTTCTGATTGGAGGGTTAGAATGCCCTTCCTTTGTAGATGGAACAAATTGGCATCTCAGCTCTCTCCACTCTACATCTGCTTCTCTGCCTGCTTTCAATTTCATGGGACAAGATACCAACTTGCCAGGTACTGTGTTTTCCCACTGTATCTCCTTTCTGCTATCCTGTCTCCTTTTTGTATTTTGTCTCTCCCACTTAGCATAATTATTGAACACATAATAGGTGATTAATAAATGTTTATTGGATTTGATTATATATATATATATATATATATCAGTAGTCATTGATTTTCTTTTGTATTAGTAAAGTCGAAGACTTTCTTCTATATTTTTGGTATGTCCACCCTCCCCATTCAGATACTGTCTGAATTAATCTCTTGATGATGTTACAATAATGAAACCTTCCACACATAAATCCTGTTCATATGACTTGTTCAATCTGTTTCTTTTTCAATATTTCATTTTCTCTTTAATGTCTCTTCCATAAAAACAACTACCAAATCCATAATCATATCTATGTTTGTGATGTCAAAGTACAGATGTAATGTGCCTCAGTCTTTGCTCATCCAAAATATTTTTTTGTTGTTAATAAAACCTTCAGTATTAGGTTATAAAGCAACTAAACATAGTGGAAAGAAAGCTGGTCTTAGAAATGAGTAAATTAAACTTGTATTCACAACCTTCCTTAAGACACAAATATATTTTATATTTTCTTCTATTTCTTCAGTATTTTGATTTTTATTTTATAAATAACTTATTGAGTCACAAGGTCCTATTAAACCAGTTCTCCTTCTCAGAGTTATATTCCTCAGAAAAGTTCCTCTTTGCCCAAGTCTTTAATTTTCTTTATATATCTTTCTTTCCTAATTCTTCCTTCTTGCATCATTCTTTTGTCTCTTTGTATTTAGGTTGTAAAATCATTTTTGCCTCTTTCTTTAATTCTTCTAGGAATTTTTTTTTAAGCAATTGGGGTTAAGTAACTTGCTCAAGGTTACAAGGCTAGTCATTATTTATGCATGGGTGCTCATTTTCTGAGGCCGGATTCGATCTCGGGTCATCCCAACTCCGAGGCCGGAGCTCTTACTCACTGCGCTACCTAGCCGCCCCTCTTCTAGGAATTCTTATAACTTTTATGTACAAGCTGCATTGTCTTTGATACTCTGCTTATATACTTTCTGAGTAATTCTTTTCTGTATTTGTATCTGAACTTCCCTTTCTCTATAACACTTTATAGTTCTATTTTTGTTTGTTTGTTTGTCCATTCTTACAAACTACTTCTTGATTTTAGACTTTATGTTAATGCTGGGCTTTGTACACTTTAAAGTCTGAAGTGAGGTCTACCTGACCTGATTTTATGTCACCTTGTTGCTTTTACAACTCTGGTTGGGGGCCTTCAGCCTTTTAGTGTTCTCAAAGTGGTGTCATGGAGGGGGTAGTTGAGCATGTGCTGAGGGGGTAAGTTTATTTATTGTCCTCCAAGTCATAGTTCTGTAAATTTCTGACCTACAATTAAGTTAATCTGCTTGTTTCTTCCTGAGGGTTTCAGTAGAGTTGTATTTGATTCAAACACAACCACTATTGGCTCTTTGCTAGGCTCTGTTGGTTCATGGTGACAGAACTACTGGTTCTACTTTGTTCTGAGAAGCTATTTTTTGTTCCTAGGATCAGAGTCACATGGCTATCATTTGTTTCTAATATTTTTTCTGTGCTCAACACATACAAAGGGACAGTGCTTGCAATCATTCCTCTCTAATCTGGATCTGTGACCCTGGATTGGATCATTGTTAGCAGAGTTGCCCCATGACATTATTTTCTTCACCCAGCATTTGCTTAAGGATACTCTGATATTTCTTCTGCTCATGTGTTTCCTGCCCTGGTGTCATTTTTCTTCTCTATTTCATTTTCCCCCTTTATATTCACATTTCTGGACAATGCTCATTCCCAATATGGGCGGTTTGGGCATATCTCTCCATATATCTTGCAGCTTTGGACTAAAAACAATATGCATTGTGACTTCTTGGCTTTCTGGATCAGAATTAAGCTTCTTTAATTACCTAGGACTTTGTAGAGGAGTTAGGGTAGGATGCAGCAAGCTAGACTCTAATGATTCCTCTCATTTTACAATCTTCATAGATTTGAATTATAATGACCATTATAGTAAGACAAAATGTTTTATTCTTTGAGGTCAGTTACTATGCATATGTCCTTAATAATTGCAGCTTTTGCTTCCTACCTTGAAATCTGCTCTCGAGTATCCCATATAATATGAGTTCACTGACCTTCCCTAATATTTTTGGCACATAGATAACATGTCCTTATCCAATTATGAGCTACTTCCAAGATATGACAGATTAAGATATTGATGAGAATACTCCAGGATATGACAGACTAAGATAATGATAAGAATACTCCAAGATGTGACAGACTAAGGTATTAATAAGAGTACTTGAATCTTTGTCTCCTTGATCTTTAAAAACCTTATTCAAAGAATCATTAAATGGAGATCATTGTTCTTCTTTGAACTACTCACATGATCTGGTCATTTCTTATTCATATCTCCAATCAGTCTTTGTGCTGGACACTGAGCAGCCCACAACAGATCATATTTATTCGTTGTGTAACATTCGGCCAGTCATTTAATCTCTTTCAGTCTAATCTTCCTTTTCTACAAAATTACCATCCTATGATCTCTATTTTATAAATTTGATGTAATAAAAGTCCTTTTTAAAAGTTAAGGTCTTATGTAATTGAGAGCAATCATTGTCCTTAGCCCACAGAAATTTGAATTTTACACAGCAATCTTACATTTTTATACTACAGTGTAATCACAGTCTCATTGTTTTGGACACTTTCTTTACTAGTATAGATCAAAACCTAACCACACATTCTCATCTTGTGCAATTCTTGAGCCAGTGTTTGTATTATTATTAGTTATTATTATCATTATTATTAATATTAATATCCCTCCATTGAGGACCCACTCAATGTAATGAAGACATTCTTTCATTTTTCTGAAAAACAAAATAAACCAAAAACATTTCATTCAGGGTGAACTTCTATTATGCCTGCCTCATTCTACATGATAGTACTATATCCTTCCTCTTTGCTATGTGTCCTTTATGTTATTTTCTAGGCAACTACTTAAACACAAAACGTTATGCTCAGGGTTCTTTTTTTTTTTTTTTGTATTTACATATTAAAGAATATGCTATACTTGGTCACTTTTCCCTTCCACTCACTTTCTCCTAATATTTTTGTTTTATTTTAAACAAATGTTTTATTAACTTCTGTTTTACATTATTCATTTCCGCCAGATTTTGAGTTACAATCATTTTCCCCCCATTATTCCCCTACCCAACCTCCCAGAATAGCAGTCCCACAAGATATCGCTTCCTCCAATCTGCTCTCTCCCATACCTTCTCCCATACCCCAATCGACTTTTCCATCAGAGGAAGATGAATTTTTGAGTCCCAATGCCTGCACATCTTATCTCCCAATTATAGGCAAAAGAGTATTAATAATAGTATTTATATATATTTGAAACATCTAATGTTACGACCTCGAATTTCAGATCCATTTCCTTCCTCCCTTGTCACCCATTCCTTCTTGGGAGATAAATAATTCAGTATATGTTGTACATGTTTAGCTATGCAAAATATTATCATGGTAGATATATTGTACAAGGCTGCTTATAATTCCCTCCCACTCAACCCACCCCCCACCTGGTCCATTCCCTACATGATCCTGTCCCTCTTCTATAGTGGGTACTTCCAACCTCCCCTCCCCCCAAGGATGCCCTCCCTTCCATCATCCCTCCTCTCATCCCCTTTCCCCCTATCCTGCTGCAGGTTGAGATATCCCATTTGGTATGTATGTCATTTTCTCCCTGAACCAAATTCAATGTGAATGTGGTTTTGCCTTTTTAGCCTTCCTTATTCTCCCCCTCCTTTGCAACTACTTCCCCTTGTTTTTACATGAGATAGTTTACCCTACCATGTCTCTCCCCATCTCCTCTTGCCACTTTCCTCTCTCACCTCATAATTTCATCCCTTGAGTATTCTCCCTTCCCAACAAATTCAACCTATGCCCTCTATCCATATATAACTGTAACCATATACACACATTCTCATATGCATTCATATGACCACACCCCCTTCTTCCATTATTTTCATATTGAGAAAGATATCATCAGTCACAGATATTACTTTTCCATATAGGAATGTAAATAGTTCAACTTTGATAAGTTCCTTTTGATTTCTTTTCCCTGATTACCTTCTCAGGCATCTCTTCCTTCTTGTGTCTGGATGTCAAATTTTCTATTCAACTCTGGTTTTTTCCTCAAGAATGCTTGAAAGTCCTCTATTCCACTGAATGACCATATTTTCCCCTGAAACAAAATACTCAGTTTTGCTGGGTAGGTGACCCTTGGGTTCATTCCCAGTTCTTTTGCCCTCTGGAATATCATATTCCATGCCCTTCAATCCCTCAGTGTAGAAGCTGCCAGGTCCTGGGCTATTCTGATTGTGTTGCCACAATATTGAAATTGTTTCTTCCTGGCCGCTTGTAGTATTTTCTCCTTGATCTGGGGATTCTGGAACCTGGCTATAATATTTCTGGCAGTTTTCTTTTTGGGATCTTTTTCAGGAGGTGATCGGTGGATTCTTTCAACCTCTATTTTGCCCTCTGGATCTAAAACATCAGGGCAGTTTTCCTTGAGAATTTCTTGAAGGGTGATTTCTAGGTTCTTTCCTTGATCATGGCTTTCAGGTAGTCCAATAATTTTTAAATTGTCTCTCCTGGATCTATTCTCCATGTCAGTGGTTTTTCCCATGAGATATTTCACATTGCCTTCTAATCTTTCGTTTGTTTGGATCTGCTTAACAGCATCTTGATTTCTCATAAATTCACTAGCTTCCATTTGCTCCAGTCTAACTCTGAAGGAATGAATCTCCTCAGTGAACTTTTGAGATTCTTTTTCCATCTGGCAAATTCGATTTTTTAAGGCATTCTTCTCCTCATTGCCCTTTTGGGCAGGGTAAAACACAGTTACTGGACGGGTATGACTTGAATTTCTTTTCTCTTTCCTTTTTTTTTCTCATCTTTGTATTCCTTCCTTTGTTTCATTCTTTTCAATTGGCATTTCAATTCTACTTTTTACTTTTTTATTCTTATAGTCTTTCCCTTTTCATTACTTTCACTGTCCGTTACAAACTGACAGTAAGAGCATCTCGTGCCCCCACTCATATTAAAAGAGTTCAATTTAGTGGAATAAATACATTTTTCTTTTCTTAAGGCTTAAAAATCACATATATGCATCTATATTCTTAATTATAGCATGCTAATCCCAGAAGGCACTACAACTTTTCACGTGTTGTTGTTGTATTTTTTTTCTTTTTATAGGTAATATTTAGAGATGCTACTATTCAAGATTTTATTTAATGGAAGAATATATTGCCTACCTACTGATACCAAGAGAACATCCTAACCAAAAACTCCATGTGGTACTACATAACAGATAACATATACTTTGTTAAATATATGGCCATTAAGAATCCATTACAAAAATCTATATACATTCACATACACCTTTCATTCACCAAATCTCTGTAATATTTCTGTAGACACAGACTTAATTTAATATCTGCTTTAGAAAGCTATTTTACCCAGATCAATCAGTGAGAATTAATGAGAACATCAGCAAAACAACTTTTATGCCTAAATATAGGTGCCTCATAAACAAATGATTATATTATGTTTCATCTTTGAAATTCAATACTAAAATTGCTTAAAAAGGAGAAAGACTTAAATTTTACAGTGTAACTTTCATGGTTGGATGGGCCTAAACCTCTGCAAACCACCATTTGAAATAGAGCTGCTAATACATTCACACAGAAAAAAAAATCCTGGCTTCAAAGAACATGTCTTCAAAAGTCCTTGATCTCTCTATACGGACACCAAAAGCTTTCTCAAAAAAATTCAAATTATCTTCCATTGTCTGAGAAACATATCTAGGGCCCCCTGGTAGGGAACATCCTGGTAACAGCATAACTGTTTATAAGAGGAACAGCCTCCCAAAGCAATAATACTTCAGATCTGTTGTTAATTGTTATCAGAGAAATTATTTCCACTTGGCTGCTCAAGTGTAAACCTCATCCAGAGCAATATATCCAGCTTCCAACTCAAATACTGGCAAAGCAAATAAGGAAAGGTTGATGAATAGGAAAACAAGAGCTTTCCATATATAAATTAACAGAAAATCAAGGAATGGGGAGAGACTTATTCTTGGGAAGATTCTGCCCAGGCATTTGTAACATATAACCATTAACAGGGGCAGAAAAACGAATAGCCACAGGTTGAATGTCCAGGTCCAATTTTCTTAGTTGTCAGGAATTAAATAACAACAGCTGCAGTGGTGGCAGCAGCAACAACAATAACCAACCAACAATCCAAGTTCTAGGTTAAAATACTTGTTTGAAGCACCAGCTGTGTTTCAGTCTATATCTTAACAATAGATTTGGAAGTACTTCACTTTACTCCTCTCCAAGGACAGTATTTCATCAATCCCTGCTCTTTCCTTACATGACACTTACAATATTAGCATCAGAATATATTTTCAGTTATTATTTAGGCAAGCTTAGCAGGAAGGTCCATTTGTATTACCCCTCAGTCTTTCTAGCCTCTTTCAGTTATATAGAATGAAGTCTCTCCATTGCTTACATGATGATAGTTTGTTCTTGCTTTTATTGTTCAAACTTTGTATCTTTGATCTTTTATTACTATTCATCTCACACTTGATTAAGTTGCCTTTCACTTCTTATTAATCCTTTTCCTCTATTTTTACTGATTTGCTTTTATATCCACCTCCTGCTGATGGATCTCATTATGCCTTTTGCTACCACTTTTGACAATGAAAACAAACTTTACTATCAATATAATTTTCCAAAAATAATATCAAGATACAGAAAAGGATAGCTGCCAGAGATGTGGAGTCAATAAAAAACCACAGGTTTTTGTGGTGCTATAACAATACACTGCTGACTAATAGGATACTAGTCAATTTCCCTTTGTTAATAACACATAAAAGTGTATCATGTATTTATAAAATATGAGCAATAATCAATTAGAGGAAAACAATAATGGCATTTCTTTTCTTATAACAAAGATCCAGAATAATGGCATTTCTTAATCAGAAAATCTAATTAATATTCTATGAGTTGAAGAGGAAGTAAGAGAAGTGGTTATTGGCTTTTTCTATTTGGTCACATGATTAGAAAGAACATCAGAGTCAGAGACAGTGAGAATGTCACAGATAAGCTAGGGATAATTTGTCTAACCCCCACCCCAATTTTGCACACAGGAAAGCTGAAGATTAGAGAGATTAAGCGGTTTACTAAAGTTCACAGAAGTCAAAGTTTTTACTAGCAGAGATGGGACTATAACCCTCCTGATTCATTCCTCATCAAGCAATCTAAATGCACACGCACATGTGTATACACATCTTTATAAATTACATATACATATATATATATGTGTGTGTGTGTGTGTGTGTGTGTGTGTGTGTGTGTGTGTGTGTGTGTTTCAGTGTGAGTGGATATGTATGGGTGACATATCATCTTTATATCTGCCTCTCTACATGGAGTTTGATTTAAACTGTGTTAAACAAATGTGTACCTGTATCTTTGAAAGAACTTTTTACAATAACCCATTTCAAGTAGAACTAATGAGATTTCTCAGTTTTTGCAAATTAGAGTAACATTTTCAGAATGAATATAGTTTAAAAAAAACATTTACCATGTATATATTTGAGTGATCATAGTTACTCTTCTATAGAAGTAGTATTTAATAACATGGAGGTAGGATTTATGATCTAAGGATATTGGGACAAACTCACTGTTGGGAAAATCATTTTTCTTATGCTTAAACTTTCTTTCTTTCCCCCAGAATTATGGATAAAGTTCTAAGCACAAAAACCTGGAATGGGTGATACTTTGATTTCACTTCACTTAAATATATAAAATAATTGCTAGCAGATCTTTTCTTAATTTATTTTTTAACAGGGAAGGATTTTGAATTCCTGTACCTTATGACGTAGGTAAAGAGAAGAAAATATTGAAAAAAAAACCTGGTAAAATCACAGATACTAATGTAAACTGACTACTTCATTCCCTTTATAGCTTTGTTAAATGGGAGTACAGCATTATAGCTTCTTTCTTTTCAGACCCTAAATCTTGATGCACTCTGACTCTTCACTCTCATTCACCTAATCTCATTCACTCATACACAGTTCATTGCCAAATTGCCTAATTCTACCTTCATAATATCTCTCCTATGCGAACCCTTTCCTTTATTCACATAGCCACCACCCTAAGTGAGGCTCTCCTCTGAGCTGTTGTCTTTAAACTAGTGTCCTTTGCTTAGGTTTTTCACCATTCTATCCTCTTTTCTATTGCCAACATGATTTCTCTAAAACATAGTTCTTACCATGTTAACTACATGCCCAAGGAACCAGTATCACCTTAAGCAAAAATTAAAAATAAATTTTCTATTTGGATTAGAAGATCTTTATAACCTAACTTCTATCTAGTTTAATGACAAAGTGTCATAAAGTGTCATAAAGCAAAAGATCACACAGCTAGTGAAGTGTCAAATGTGAGATTTGAACTGAGATATTCTTGACTTTAATGTTCTGAAATATTTATTGTGCCAAGGTACTTCTTTGACCCTTAGTAAGGATAAGACAAGATTACTTCCAATTGACATAGTGCCATTTTACAGATGTGTTGTTATTTGTTTATTTCATATGGTTTCCATGGACTGAATAATATTTATATGTGTTCAAATTTCTAACAAACCTCTCAATGCCCATTATACTTTTAATGATATATTAAATATATGTTTATGTAAATCAATGAATGTTTACAAGCTTTAATTTCTAAATAATGTGCTGTACAAAAGATTGTTTTTTAAATATACAGCAAAATATTATCTTTTAATTATTCAGAATCTTACCATACCTCCAATTCAGTCTTCTCCAAAGTCAGCAAATTGATAGAAATCTCAGTGTGTATGTTCAAATTCAATTTCTCCACCAACCCTGGAAATTACTTAACACTCTACAGTTTCATTCTGTCTGATTTTTTGATTGATGATTCCCAGGAGGAATTAAACCATTCAACAATGAACTCCTCTCCTAAAATTAGACCTCTTTACCCAGGTATTCTATCCTGCTATTGAAATTGCTTTTGAACCCTCTAAACTTCATCTGAAGAGACCATTCCCAGGATGTGCTAAGCATTCATCTTTGAATTCTTGTACTGGCACCATGATTCTTCATTGCCCCTGTGCATGAGCAAGATGGCAAGCTAAGAGACAGCTAGATGGCGTGATGGCTGTGGTACTGGAATGGGAATCAGGAAGGCTGAAGTTTAAATAAAGTCTCATAAACTAGCTATGCAAGCCACTTAACCTAAAGTCACTCATCTCTAAAATGGAATTAACAATAGCACCTACATCCAATACTTGTTATTTAGGATAAAATATGGTAATATTTGTAGGATGCTTAGTGAAATGTCTGGCACAGCGAAGGTATAAGTGACTGCTTCTTCACTCCATTTCATGACTTTCTTAGGTCTTTCATTTCTTCTTATCCTGGAAATCAAGGACTCCCTTACTGTTGTGTTTATAATACCTAGAATAAATAATAAGCCCAATGAATTATTTTCATATATTTATTTATCCATTCAGAGGAAATAGTAAGGATGGCCTCTGTTATATCACATACTTATGGATACTCAGGCATATTTATGGATAATCTAACCAACCAAATTAAAAGGAAATTATTAAACTATGCTGTATAACCATCTCAAAGCACTTGAAAATAAAGCTACTATTTTAAGTCATTGAATAAGGAACATTTTTTAAAAATAATAATGATGTACTCTTGGGAGTGCAACATATAAATACTTTTTTTGTTTAATTGTAAAAATTTTCAAGGCACCCAGCTCAAATACATTATCTGGTACAATGTAAATAGTAATAAACAAATATTAATCCAAACTAAGCATCATACCGTGATATCCAGCTAAATGAAAATGGACAATAAGATCCAAAAAAGGAGGAGCTGATGAAATAAAAGAAGCTAAAACATTAAAAATCTATAGGTATACAGACATAAAATGTTTTATGCTTTTAAACTCATCTAAGAATATCTTCTCTCATTTGCTACAGATTCTTGCAGTTTTCTGATTAACACTGACCTTATCGTTGCCCTGTTTTCAAATGGATTCTGAGATCAAAATCCATTCAAATAGTCTGATGTTTGGGGTGGGGAAAGGCCATCAGACAAGAACCCATCATTAGTATAACAAAAAAAAAAAAAACATGTCAAGGAAACTAGGACTACCTCTCTTAATAAACTGAAACAGGAACATTGGAAAAGTCCAGAATTCCCCTCTAGTCTCACAACCCTGCTAGTGCCACTTTTCTACATATTCACATAAAGGTTTTTTGTTTGTTTGCTTGTTTCTTGTTTTTTTTGTTGTTGTTGTTTTGATATCAGTGAAGTCTTGTCCAAGAGTTACTTGAGAAAAAAAAAGCTTAATCAAAATTTTAAAAAGTGAAAATTATAAGAAAAGTACTTCATCAAAACTACTATTATGCATATTCATAGGGATAGATAGAGCACAAGTAATAGAATATAACATCTTTACTCTTGTTTCAATATGTCTTGTACATAAGGTGTACAAAAAATATAACTATTTGAAAAAAAAAAACCTTGTGATCTGACTTGAAAATTAAACCATAATGGCATATTTCAGTTGATATAATTTGTTCTAACATTAAAAACAATAACCAGATGAAAATAAACTCAAACATATACTCTACATACATTTATGAAGACCAGAAGTTAGATTGATAGTATATTCTTCAAAGATTTCTGTAAGAGATAACTCACAGTGAAGTTTCTTCATTTCTTTTAACTCCCTGTTACATTTCTATCTTTTCTTCATACTTTGTAAACCAGTTCAGTTGAGGAAAGACATGATTACAAGGAATGAGTTAAGTTTAAAGGAAACTGTACTAGTCCACTTCTGATTTGGTACTTCCAAATTTGTTGAAAGGAAATACATAAATGAAAGTTTGAAATTGCTTTGTGACAATTAGAAAGATTGTGAGCTTGCTTCACCAGCCAATGGTGAGGTAGGACTGGTTTTAGAGGTGGAGTTAGGGTCAGGACAAGAGTAGCTTCCACATGTTGTACTCCCTGGCAGATACCATCTGAGGGACAGGGGCAGTGCCCTTTCCCATGAGAAAGAATAAAGACATCTTCTAATCTAAGATTCAGACTCTGAACTTCTTCATCACATACATAACCATTTCCAAACATTAATCATCTTCTATTCTCTCAGAAGAAAATATTAGAATACATATGCCACGCAGAATTAAATACCATAGTCTAATAATTCTAAGGTAAAAATGACTTAAAAAAAGACAATACAATTATAGACACAACATATGTGTGATGACCAACTATGACAGACTGGACTCTTTTCAGCAATGCAGTGATATAAGTCAATCCCAAAAGACTCATGAAAGAGAGAAATGTGACATCCAGAGATATAATTAGAAAGAACCAAGCCTGAATCCTGATGCAAGCAAACTAATTTATCTTTTTCTTTTCAATGTTTGGTTTTATTTCTTCTTTAGCATTTTCCATCCCACCAATAAATATGCCTTTGTAATTGGACTACTGTCTAATATGAATGTATTTGCAGATCCTGGACTGGACTATATGCTGTTGTGGAGGGTGGGGGGAGGGAAGTAAAGGAAATTGAAAATCAAGAAACTATGGAATTGAATCTTGTTAACTGAAACTAAACTAATAAATTAACTTAAAAATAAAAATAAAAAAGAACTATGACAAATAGGGCACAGTGACTTTCCCAGGGTCTCATAACTAGTAAGTGCCTGAGGCTGGATTTGAACACCATAATATACCACTATGTTATAATAATAAGGCCATTCTGGATAGGATAGAGGTAGGGTTCTATCCATTGCACTACAAGCTTTACCTTCTAGTCTTACCTTTCTTTGAACAAAATAATTCAGATCCATAGTATATGAACAAAGGTCACCAAATCTTTCCCTAAAGAAATCTGCTAAGAATGATCTAATAACACAAAGAGAAGACTAGTACACTTTTTTAAAATTTTTTTTTATTAATTCATTAGTTTAGTTTCAGTTAACAAGATTTTCAAATTTCCTTTACTTCCCTCCCCCCTTTCCTCACGACAGCATATAGTACAGTATAGGGTCTGCAAATGCATTCATATTAGACATTATTCCAATTACAAAGGCATATTGTACTAGGTGGGATGAAAGATGGTAAGGAAGAAATAAAACCAAACAATAAGAAGAACAAGATCATTTAGTTTGCTTCCATCAGGATTCAGGCTCAGTTCTTAATAGTTATATCTCTGGATGGCTCATTTCTCACTTTCTTGAGTCATTCGGGATTAACTTATATCACTGCATTGCTGAGAAGAGTCCAGTCTGTCATAGTTGGTCATCAGAGATATGGTATGTCTGTGATTGTATACAAATTTCTTCTGATTCTACTCTTCTCACTCAGCATTAGTTTGTATAAGTCTCTTCAGGTAATTATGAAATCCAACACCTCCTCGTTTCTTATAGCACAATAAAATTCCATTACATTCATATACCACAACTTGTTTAGCCATTCCCCAATTGATGGGCACCCTTTTAGTTTCCAATTCTTTGCAACCACAAAAAGGGCTGCTAAAATATTTTTGTACATATGGGTCTTCCTCCCACTTCTATGATCTCTTTGGGATATAACCCTAGAAGTGGTATTGTTGGGTCAAACGGTATGAAATTATTTATAATCCTTTGGGCATAATTCCAGATTGCTCTCCAGAATGGTTGGATAAGTTCACAACTCCACCAGCAATGTATTAGTGTTCCAATTTGTCCACATCCTCTCCAGCATTTGTCACTTTCTTGTTTGTCATCTTAGCCAATCTGACTGGAGAGATGTGGTATCTCAGAGTTGTTTTGATTTGCATTTCTCTAATTAATAGTGATTTAGAGCATTTCTTCATATGCTTATAGATATCTTTAATTTCTTTCTCTGAAAACTTCCTATTCATATCCTTTGACCATTTCTCAATTGGGGAATGACTTGAATTCATATAGATTTGGCTCAATTCTCTATAAATTTTAGAAATGAGTCCTTTATCAGAGACACAAGTTGTAAAAATTCTTTCCCAATTTCCCACCTCCCTCTTGATTTTGGTTACATTGGCTTTGTTTGTGCAGAAGCTTTTCAATTTAATGTAATCAAAATTATCCATTTTGCATTTTATAATGCTCTCTAATATTTGTTTGGTCCTAAAACCTTCCCCTCTCCACATATCCGTCAGGTAAACTATTCCTTGCTTTCCCAAATTGCTTACAGTATCATCCTTTACACCTAGATCATGCACCCATTTAGACTTGATTTTGGTATATGGTGTTAGATAGTGATCTATGCCCACTTTCTGCCATACTGTATTCCAGTTTTCCCAGCAGTTTTTGTCAAATAGTGCATTTTTATCCCAAAAACTGGGGTCTTTGGGTTTATCGAACAATAGATTACTATATTCATTAACTGCTGGGTCTCCTGTGCCTAATCTATTTCATTGATCCACTACTCTACACCTCTGCCAGTACTAAGCAGTTTTGAGGACTGCTGCTGTATAATACAGATTAAGATCTGGCATAGCTAGTCCACCTTCCCTAGCATTTCTTTTCATTAATTCCCTTGATATTCTAGACCGTTTGTTTTTCCAAATAAATTTTGTTATTATTTTGTCTAACTCTACAAAGTAGTTTTTTGGTAAATTGATTGGTATGGCACTAAATATATAGTTTAGTTTGTGTAAAATTGTCATTTTAATTATATTAGCTTGACCCAGCCACGAGCAATTGATATTTTTCCAACTATTTAGATCTGTTTTTATTTGTGTGAGAAGTGTTCTATAGTTGTGATCATATAGATTCTGGGTTTGTTTTGGCAAATAGATTCCCAAATATTTTATAATGTCTACGGTGACTTTAAATGGGATTTCTCTTTCTATCTCTTGCTGTTGAGTTTTATTAGAGATATACAGGAATGCTGAGGATTTATGTGGGTTTATTTTATATCCTGCAACTTTGCCAAATTTATTTATTGTCTCAAGTAGTTTTTTACTTGATTCTCTAGGATTCTCTAAGTATATCATCATATCATCTGCAAAGAGTGACAGCTTGGTCACTTCTTTGCCTAATTTGATTGCTTTGATTTCTTTTTCTTCTCTAATTGCTACTGCTAACGTTTCTAGTACCAGATTGAATAAGAGGGGTGATAGTGGACACCCTCGTTTCACTCCTGATCTTATTGGAAAGGCTTCTAGTTAATCCCCATTACATATAATACTTGCTGATGGTTTTAAATAGATGCTAACAACTATTTTAAGGAAGGTTCCATTTATTCCTATACTTTCTAGTGTTTTTAATAGAAATGGATGTTGTACTTTGTCAAAAGCCTTTTCTGCATCTATTGAAATGATCATGTGGTTTCTGCTAGTTTTATTGTTGATATTCTCAAATATACTGATAGTTTTCCTAATATTAAACCATCCTTGCATTCCTGGAATGAATCCTACCTGATCAGAGTGTATTATTTTTGTGATAAGTTGTTGGAGTCTTTTGGCTAATATTTTATTTAGAATTTTTGCTTCTAAATTCATGAGGGAAATTGGTCTATAATTTTCTTTCTCTGTTTTATCTCTTCCTGATTTAGGAATCAGCACCATATTTGTGTCATAGAAAGAGTTTGGTAGGACTCCTTCTTCACTAATTTTCCCAAATAGTTTGTAGAGTATAGGAATCAATTGTTCTTTAAATGTTTGATAGAATTCACTAGTGAACCCATCTGGCCCTGGAGACTTTTTCCTAGGGAGTTCATTGATGGATTGTTTGATTTCTTTTTTCTGAGATGGGGTTATTTAGGTAATTTACTTCCTCTTCAGTTAATCTGGGCAATTTGTGATTTTGTAAATATTCATCCATTTCACTAAGATTATCATATTTATGTGCATACAATTGGGAAAAATAATTCCTCATTATTATTTTGATTTCCTCTTCATTAGAGGTAGATTCCCCCTTTTTATTTTATTTTTGATACTCATAATTTGGTTTTCTTCTTTCTTTTTTTTTTATCATATTGACAAGGGTCTATCAATTTTGTTGATTTTTTCATTGAACCAGCTCTTAGTTTTATTTATTAATTCAATACTTTTCTTAATTTCAATTTTATTAATCTCTCCCTTGGTTTTCAATATTTCTAATTTAGTACTAAATTGGGGATTTTCAATTTGGTCTTTTTCTAACTTTTTCAATTGCATGTCCAATTCATTGACCTCCCTTCTCTCTGCTTTAATTAAGTATGCACTCAGGGATATAAAACTTCCCCTGAGAACTGCCTTTAATGTATCCCACAAATTTTGGTATGTTGTCTCATTATTATCATTCTCTTGAATGAAATTATTGATTGTTTCTATAATTTCTTGTTTGACCCACCAATTTTTTAGGATTAAATTGTTTCATTTCCAATTAGTTTTTAGTCTATCTTTCCCTGGCCCTTTATTGCATATAATTTTTATTGCATCATGATCTGAGAATGATGCACTTAAGATTTCTGCCTTTCTGCACTGGATTGTCAGGTTTTTATGCCCTAGTACATGGTCTATTTTTGAGTATGTACCATGTACTGTTGAAAAGAAAGTAAATTCCTTTTTATCCCCATTCAGTTTTCTCCAGAGATCCATCATATCTAGTCTCTCTAAGATTCTATTCACCTCCTTAATCTCTTTCTTGTTTATTTTGAGGTTAGATTTATCGAGTTCAGAGAGGGGAAGATTAAGGTCCCCCACTAGTATAGTTTTGCTATCTATTTCTTCCTCTAAGTCCTTTAACTTCTCCTCTAGGAATTTGGATGCTATACCACTAGGTGCATATATATTAAGTAGTGATATTGCTTCATTCTCAATGGTGCCTTTTAGTAGGATATAGTTTCCTTCCTTATCTCTTTTAATTAGATCTATTTTTGTTTTTGCTTTATCTGAGATAAGTATTGCTACCCCTGCTTTTTTTACTTTAGCTGAGGCATAATACATTTTACTCCAACCTTTTACCTTTACCCTGTGGGTATCCCTTTGTTTCAAATGTGTTTCTTGTAGACAGCATATTGTAGGATTATGGTTTTTAATCCATTCTGCTATCCGCCTCTGTTTTATGGGAGAGTTCATCCCATTCACATTCACAGTAATGATGACTATCTGTCTCTTCCCCTCCATCCTATTCCTTCCCCTGTTTATGTTTTTGTTTCTTCCTTCTCCCTTCCCCTCCTTGAAGTTTTCCCTTTTGACCACCCCCTCCCTCAGTGTTTCCATCCAGTGACCCCCCTTCTTGACCTACCCTCTCCCCTTACTACTATTTTCCTCCCTTCTAATGCCTCCCTTTAGTCTTCTCCTTTTCACCCCCCCCCCTTACCCTCCCACTATCTATAGGACACAATAAATTTTTACACTTATCAGAGTAAATTACTCCCCGTTTGATTCCAAACCAGTGAGAGTAAATTTCAAACAGTGCTCCTCTCCCTCCCTCCTTTTCCTCTATTTAATGAATTTATGTGTCTATTCACGTTAGAATCTTAAACTCCAGTGATTAATTTGATCCTTCTTTGAACCAGAACCAGTGAGAATAGTGTTTAAATGATGTTCCTCTCCCTCTTTCTTTCCCCTCTTCTATAGTGTCTTTTGATGCCTCTTCAGATGGCATATTTTGCCTTTTCCTAGCTCATCCTTTCCTTTTTCCCATTACAGTACCTTTGAGCCCCTTAATACTCTTTTTTTTTAGACTCCATGTTAGTGCATTCATACACACACCCTCTAAGTATAACCCATTTGCAGGTCCTGATAGTCATAAAGATTTCCAATATTGACAGTTATCAGCTCCACATATAGGGATGTGAACATTTTGGTCTTGCCGCATCCCAAGTAATGAGCATGTGTTTGTGGGTGTGGTTGTGTGCACTTCTGCATGTGTGAGTCTATGTTACCCTTGTTTACCTTTTTATGTCCTTCTGGATTCTTGTAATTGGAGATCAAATTTTCCATTGAGCTCTGGCTTTTTCATTAGGAAAGTCTGGAAGTCCCTTATTTCATTAAACGTCCATCTCCTTGCCTGAAAGATTATGCTCAGTTTCGCCAGGTAGTTAATCCTTGGTTGTAGTCCTAGCTCTCTTGCCTTACGAAATATCAAATTCCAGTCCCTCCGCTCTTTTAATGTAGAAGCTGCTAGGTCCTGTGTGATCCTGACTGTAGTTCCTCGATATTTGAATTGTTTCTTTTTGGCTGCTTGTAGAATTTTTTCTTTAATCTTGTAATTCTGGAATTTGGCTACTATATTTCTTGGAGTTTGGGATCTCTTTCAGGAGGAGTCCGGTGAATTCTATCGATAGCTATTTTATCTTCTGATTCCAGGACCTCAGGACAATTTTCTTTGACAATCTCTTGGAGGATGTTGTCTAGACTGCTTTTTTCATCATGACTTTCTGGTAGACCAATAATTCTTAAGTTGTCTCTCCTGGATATGTTCTCTAGGTCAGTTATTTTTCCAGTGAGAGATTTTACATTTTCTTCCAAATTTTCGATCGTTTTTTTTTTTTTTTTGATTGACTCCTGCTGCATCATAGAGTTCTGAGTTTCAGTTTGATTGTATCTAATTTTTAGCGAATTATGGTCTTCAGTTAGTTTTTGAAGTTCCTTTTTTAGGGAGGTATTTTCTTTTTCCAAGTTGGTCACTGCCTCCCTGATTTGGTCTTTAAAATTTTTCTTAAGCTCCTCCAGGAATGCCATTTGGGCTTGAGACCAGATCATGTTTCCTTCTGTGGTCTCTGGTGTGGGCAGAGAGTCTATATTGTCCTGTGTTTTTTGTTGTTCTTGCCCTGCATAGTATGCTCGAATAGACTTTCTTGCCTTCCCCTTCTCCTTTTCAGCTTCCTTCCTTCCCATTGTGACTTCCTGTTTCTTAGTGTGTCAGGCTATGAGTTTGGGGCCTGATCCTTGACTTTGAATACCTCTGGGTGGCTAGTTTATGGCTAAGTCAGGGAAGTCAGTGAGGAATGTAGATGTGTAGGTGGGGATGAGTCTGACCACTTCAGATTTCTGCCTCTATACCCCTGGGCTATAAGTAGGCTTTTGTTGGTGAGGTGAGGTGGGGCTTGTTGGGACCCCACCCTCTCTTCTCTTCAGACTCCTGGCTGTCTCAGTTACACCCCTTCTTGGAGATTCTCAAGCCTGAGGCTATTTCCATTAACTTGGGATTTCAATCTGGGTGGGAGACTTATCTTTGGGTTTTCTGCTTCATGAAGGAGGGATGGGAGGATCAGAGCAGCTAGAATTTACTTTGCCATTCCAGCCCCTGTATTATACAGGCAGGCAGTTTCTAAACTTCCAGGCTGGGGGCTGAATGCAGCCTGAGAAGCTACTCTCTCCACTGGGGGCCCGACTCTCCTACATGGCTCCAATGATCAGTTCCCTCTGGGAGATGACTGTGATTCTTCTTTGGTAAGACTGCAGGCTGGAGCTTTTTCTCTCTCTGGTGTAGTCTGCTTGTCTGCTCTTAGGTCTGAGCTGTGCAGACACCACGAGCTCTGCGACTGACCTGTGCGGACACACTGGGCAACCTCCTGGGCTGGATTCTGCCACGCTCTGTCTTCCAGTGGGCTCTGTCACTCCGGAATCCGCTTAGATTCACCCTTTGAGACTTAGTGACAGAGGAGCTCAGCGAGGTTACTGCTTCCTTTCTGCCATCTTGGCTCCGCCCCGACTAGTACACTTTTGAAGAGTTTTGTCAGGAAATATGGCTTGACATCAAGCCTAATTTCATCTCTTTGCAACTTCCACCTATTGTTCCTAGTTCTCCTCTTTTGGGTAAAAGAGATTAAGTCTAATCAGTCTTGCAAGTGGCAATTCCTTAAATTCTTCACCTTTCAACATTTAAGGGCATGGGATTTTACCTATTTCTCTAAGAATACTTTGAAATCTACTCTTAATACAAATCAAAAATGCATATCAGATTGTGTCCACCTTTCCTTTTCTTTTTATTATACATTTTTAAAAAGATGTTATCCATTCTTCCTGAGTTTCCTATCATTCCCATTCCAGCAACCAGCTTCTTTGTGGGGACAAAATAAGTTGCTATCATTTACTCAGCTACTCTGCTACTTAGAGGCTTTACTTTGGATAGAAAAAGAATTCTAGGCAATATGCAGATAATTGATGTTACCTGCCATTACTTTCTTGTATCTTAATATCAGTCCTGTGAACTATTTCCTGAATTCCTCAACATTTTCCTTTTTTTTTAAATTTATTTTATTAT
This sequence comes from Gymnobelideus leadbeateri, assembly GCA_011680675.1. Taxonomy (NCBI): domain Eukaryota; kingdom Metazoa; phylum Chordata; class Mammalia; order Diprotodontia; family Petauridae; genus Gymnobelideus; species Gymnobelideus leadbeateri. Next base: position 40,091 of record WOXC01008347.1, read on the forward strand.
TATTATTTTTTTATCCAGATGGCATAGTACAATTCTTCTTTCTTGTAGTCTCTGATTTTATCTAAAATTATGCTTGTTTCCTAGATTTCTTCACATGCATATATTTCTTAACTTGTTAATTTAATTTTAATATTTATAATTTTTGCATGTGTGTATATATAAACATGCATATATAAACACGTATATGTGTGTGCATAAAGATACACATACACATTTTTCTAAATATAAGCACTCCTAATTTTCTAACACTAGAATAAGATGCATTTTACATATTTTGTGCATTTTAATTAGACATAGTCCTCAAAACTATGTTTTGTCATGGATCATATTTCACTATCTCTCAATTATACATATAACTTCAAATTTTTATTCTTGCATTTGTCAGCCAGGAAATAAACATGTAAGCTATGCTTATTATAAAATAAAGACAAAAGACATTTGATGTCTTCAAGGAGTTCACAGTCTAGTGGGGGAAACAGCATGTAAACAATGTACAAAGATGCTTTTGTAAAGGATAAAGAGGAAATAACCAACAGAAAGAAAACACTAATATTAAGAGGGATTGGGAAAGATTTTGTAGAAGTTGAAACTTTTAACTGGGACTTGGAAGAAACCAGAGGATTTGGAAAGTGTAGATCAGAAGGAAGAGTATGTCATGGATAAGGGACATTCAGTTTAAAAAGCGCAGGAATGGAGTGTTCAGCATATTTCTACCTGTACTTTCATTTGTGTTCATTCATTTCCTGGCAACATTCTCATCCTTGTTGATCTATCCTCAGGAATAACCTCTTCCTCTAATTGGTCAGTTTCTCCCCAGATTTCCATTTTAAGGTAGCACCTAGATCAGCCATGTTCATTCCTCATTTCCTCTGTAGGTTTTATTCCTGACTTGTTTTTTTTTTTTTTCGACTATTCCCCTTCCTAAGCCCATTTGGCTATTTTCCCATTAGAATTATAGGTCACTGAGAGCAGAGACTATTGTTTTTTCTTGGTTCTTTGTTTCTTTTCTTTATCTTCCTGAGACATTAGCACAGTGCTTGAGGAGAGTAAGTACTGAATCTATGCACCTTATCCATTTGACTTGGGTATAGACTAAAAATACATTAGGATGTTTTGCTGCATTCTTTGTGGAATATTATCTAAAACTAATTTTGGGGATAATTCTTTTTATTACTAATTAACTTTTTTTCTACAATTGTGTGTAAAAACAAATATTAACATTTTTTGTGTCACAAATTCTCTTTATCATGCCCCTTTTTGCCCAATTTTTTATATATTATACATGCATAATCATGAAAAACATATTTTCATATTAGTCCTTCTGTGAATGAAAACAGGCAAAAAAAAAAGAAAAAAGTAAATAAAATATGATTTGATCTTTATTCGGATTCTATCAGTACTTCCTCTAGATATTTTTCATAAGTCCTACAGAATTGCTTTGGATCATTATACTGCTAAGAATACCTGTCATTGAAAATTAATTAGCATAAAATATGTCTGCAGGGCAGTTGCTGAAGCTGTCATGTGGGGGTGGCTGCATAGCTGTCCCACCTTAGTGGCTTCTTTCCCCAGGGGCAAAGCCCCACTACATTCTCAAACTACTGGATCTCAAAGTCCACACTTCACTGACCTCTCACTTTGTCCTTAGCATCTATGTGTTGATAATTCTGGAAACCCCAACAGCTACTAGTGTTCTGAAGTCCCTCCAATTGGTGGCTGGTCAGGCCTGCCCTGAGGCTAAAACCTGTGGCTCTAAAAGGTCTGGGCTCGGCTGGCTTCTAGAGTCCTCCACTGGCCCATTACTGCTGACCTGATGGGATGTCTTCAGCAGGAGATTAGATTCTCTGTGTAATTTTATAGATTCTGTATGTCCAAAGTTTGTTTATAGTTACATTTTATATGAATTGTAGGAGATGAGAGCTGTAACCCTGTGGAAGTCCTGTTTCTACTCTGCCTTCTTAACTCAGGGTCTACCATTCTCTCTTTAAGGCAACTTTGGTAAGAGTAAGTTTCCCATAGTTTTTCCCACTTCCTGCATCTTTGCATTTATGGTAAAATCTCTTACACATCTGTTTTATGTGATATAATGTAATTTATCATACTTTTCCCTTTCCCATTATCCAAATTCATTTCTGTTCCTTCATTTATTTTTTAAAAATAATCAGCCCTTCATATTCAACTCACAGATATGTTCTCTGATTATGTATACTCCTTTTAACTGGTTTAATAATTAGAGCCTTTCTTTACAGTTACAAGAATCATTTTCCACAGTGGGAATGTAAGCAGTATAACGTTATTGTACTCTTTATGATTTATCTTTTCTGTTTACCTTTTAATGCTTTTTTTGAGTCTGATATATGAAAATCAAATTTTTCATTCAGCTCTGGGTTACTGTTTGTGTGTGTGTGTGTGTGTGTGTGTGTGTGTGTGTGTCTGTTTTTGTTATTTTCTTCCCAAATAGAAATGCTTAAGAGTCCTCTATATCATTGAATTATCATTTTCTCCCTTAATGATTATGCTCAGTTTTACTAGGTAGTTAATTTTTAGATGTATTCCTAGCTCTTTTGCTTTGTGCAATCATATATCAAGTCCACATATCCTTTAATGTAGAAATACCCAAATCTTGTGTCATCCTGAGTGACTCCATAATAATTAAATTGTTTCTTTTTTACTGTTTCCAATATTGTCTAATTGACCTGAGAGGTATGGAATTTGAGTATATTATTCTTTTTTTATTTCATTCAGGAGTTATCAGTGGATTCTTTCAATGTCTGTTTTACCCTTGTAAAGTCAAGCATGACTAGCTTTACAAAAAATGCTGCTGTAAATAGCTTTCAGTGTTCTTATTAGAAAAGTATAGTGAACACTCTATTCAATAACAAATCAGATCAAAACATTCAAAGAAAATCAAGGTACAGAATTCACAATATTAAACTTATCACAGAAAATCAAAATATATCATTGACAACAACTTATCAGAGAAAATGGCCACACAGCTTTCACCACAGGGGCCACAAAGTTTTGAACAAAAAGACTCATTTAGTGACTCAATTATACAATCATTTCAATTATTCAATCATCTTTAAGGAGGTATGCCTCCTTAGAGGACAAACACACAAAAAAACAGTAGTCAAAGTTTTCCAATCGTGGTATACACTAAGTTAACTCAAGCAGTCACTTATTTAGTCACTTATTTATTATCCAGTCATCAGAAAATACACAAGCTTTCTACCCCTAAGTCACTAGTAAATTACAATTTATCAGTCAGTACCCAGTATTCAAGCAAATTCTTCTTAATATATCAACAATGCAATATTCACAATGCCTATGGTAACTATAAATATCCTGTATGGTTATTAATCAGTACCCAGTATTCAAGCACATTCTTCTTAATACATCAACAATGCAATATTCACAATGCCTAAGGTAACTATAAATATCCTGTATGGTTATTAATAAGAAAATTAAACAGGCTCTCTACATGGGAGGCATAGCTAGATTATTTCTTCAAATACTAGAAAACTGAGTCCCCAAAAAGCCATCACAGTAGCCACTGAGTTGGAACATGTAGTTAATGTAGTAAACACCCATATTCTTAAGCCTTCAAAACAGAACAGGCTGCTTCAATCAAAGATCTCCCTTTCCTCACAATCACTGCTCAGCTTTGATGCTACTCATGCCCAGCAACTTCATCATACCGCAGCCCCCAGAGTTACTATCCCTAGCAACATTAAGCAGGAGTCCTTAGCAGAAGTTCTGGCTGGCTCAAAAAAAGGAGTTCTCCCTGCCACTGCTACCACTTCTAGTCACCACACTGGCTCCAGCCAGGCTCCTACACATTCTGGCTTCTTCCTGCACCACCACTTTCTGCATTGTCAGTAAGTTCAAGGGGCATGGAAGATCTTAAAATCCCATTACCAAAACAACCCTCCTGTTCTAGAATATCAGGAAAGATTTCTTTGATAATTTCTTTAGAAAGATGATGGCATAACTATTTTTTTTCCTTAAACCATTGTTTTCAGGTAGTACAATAACTAATAAACCATCTATACTGGATAGGTTTTTTTCCAATGAGACAGTTTACATTTTATTATAGATTTTTTATTCTTTTAAGTGAGTTCGTTTTATTAATTCTTGACATTGAATAAAGTCATTTGCCCAATACTAATTAAAAAATTCTTCAGTGAGCATGTATAATTCTCTCTCAATTTGGTCATTTATACTTTTAAAATAGCTCTCTCTCTCTCTCTCTCTCTCTCTCTCTCTCTCTCTCTCAATATTATGTCTAATTTTTCTCCATTTTGCCAATTCTTTTCAAGGCATTTTTTTTTTTATTAATTGTTGTGCCTCTATTACCATTCTCGTTTTTCTTTCTTTTTTTAAGCAATTGGGGTTAAGTAACTTGCTCAAGGTTACATGGCTAGTCATTATTTTTGTGTGGGTGCTCATTTTCTGAGGCCGGATTTGATCTCGGGTCATCCCAACTCCGAGGCCAACGCTCTTACTCACTGTGCCACCTAGCCACCCCTTTTAGTGCAATTGGGGTTAAGTAACTTGCCCAAGGTCACACAGCTAGGTTTTTGTTTGTGTGGGTTAAGTGTCTGAGGCTGGATCTGAACTCAGTTCCTTCTGACTCCAGGGCTGGCTCTCTACTCACTACCCCACCTAGCCGCCCCTCGTTTTTCTTCTTTTAAAATTGTTTTCTTCAGCCTTTTTAGGCCTCCTTTAAAATGTTTTTCATTATTTTTTTCATCATTTTCTTGCAGCACTCTTTTTCTTCCCAAATTTCCTTTTACCTATTCTATTTTGTTTATAAAACATTTGTTGAGCTCTTCCATGACCTTTTTTTCTTGGGGGTTATGTTTATAGATGTTCTGATTTTGTTTTCTATTTCTGAGTTTGTATTTTATTCTCCCCTGTCATAACATTAACTTTCCATACTTTTTGTTTTTTAACAAATGCTTCATTAACTTCGGGTTTACATCATTCATTTCTGCCAGATTTTGAGTTACAATTTTTTCCCTATTTTTCCCTACCCACCACCCCAGAATAGCAATCCTACTAGATATTGCCTCATCCAATCTACTCTCTCCCATATCTTCTCCCATACCCCGTTCGACTTTGCCATTAGGGCAAGGTGAATCTCTGAGCTCCAATGCCAGAACATTTTATCTCCCAATTACATGCAAAATAGTATAAATAATAGTATTTATATACATTTGAAACATTTAATTTTAAGACATAGAATTTTAGACCCATTCCCTTCCTCCCTTGCCACGCACTCCCTCTGGGAAGATAAGCAATTCAATATGTGTTGTACATGCATACTTTTGCAAAACATTACCATAGTAGATATATAGTAAAAGACTACTTATATTTCCCTCCAACCCATCAAACCTCCCGCCTGGTCCATTCCCTGCTTTGATCCTGTCCCTGTTCGAAAGTGGGTACTTCCAACCTCTCCTCCCCCTAGAATGCTCTCTGCTCCATCATCCCCCCTATCATCCTCCTTCCCCCCTACTCACCTGCAGGGTGAGATATCCCATTTATTATATATGTGATTCTCTCCCTGAGCGAAATTCAATGACAGTAAGGTTTTGGCTTCTCACCTTCCTGTTCTTCCCCTCCCCTGCAACTACTTCCCCTTGCCTCTTCTACATGAGATAGTTTACCCTACCCTGTCTCTTCCCATCTCCTCTTGCCACATTCCTCTCTCACCTCTTAAGTTCATCCCTTAAGTCTCATCCCTTCCCACCAAATTTATGTGCCCTCTATCCATGTATACCTGTAAACATATATACACACATTCACATATGTATTCATATGTCCATATAACCTTCTTCAATTATTTTCATAACGAGAATAGTTTCATCAGACATAGTGTTTTTCCATGTAGGAATGTAAATAGTTCAAATTTGATAAGTTCCTTTTGATTTATGTTCTCTGATTACCTTCTCAAGCATCTCTTGCTTCTTGTGTCTGAATGTCAAATTATCTATTCAACTCTAGTTTTCCCCTCAAGAATGCTTGAAAGTCCTCTATTCCACTGAATGACCATACTTTACCCTGAAACAAGATACTCAGTTTTGATGGTTCGGTGACCCTTGGCTTCAATCCCAGCTCTTTTGCCCTCTGGAATATCATATTCCATGCCCATTGATCCCTCAGTGTAGAAGCTGCCAGGGCCTGTGCTATTCTGATTGTGTTTCCACAATATTGGAATTTTTTCTTCCTGGCTGCTTGTAGTATTTTCTCCTTGATCTGGGAGTTCTGGAACCTGGCAATAATGTTCTTTGGAGTTTTCTTTGTGGGATCCTTTTCAGGAGGTGATTGGTGTATTCTTTCAACTTCTATTTCCCCCTCTGGGCCTAAAACATAAGGGCAATTTTCCCTGAGGATTTCTTGAAGGATGATTTCTAGGTTTTTTTCTTTGATTGTGACTTTCAGGTAGTACAATAATTTTTAAATTATCTCTCCTGGATAAATTTTCCAGGTCAGTGGTTTTTCCCATGAGATATTTCACATTGCCTTCTATTCTTTCAGTTGTTTGGATCTGTTTAACAGCATCTTGATTTCTGATAAAGTCACTAGGTTCCATTTGCTCCAGTCTAATTCAGAAGGAATGATTCTCCTCATTGAATTTTTGAGATTCTTTTTCCATCTGGCAAATTTGGCTTTTTAAGGCATTCTTCTCCTCATTGCCTTTCTGAGCCTCTTTTGCCATTTGAGTTAGTCTATTTTTTAATATGTGATGTTCCTGTCTGGCTTTTTACTGTCATTTCATACTTTTCCTGCATCTTTCCCATTTCTCTTCCCAGTTTTTCCCCCACTTCTCTTATCTGCTTCTTAAGGTACTCTATGGCCTGTAGCCAGCTTGCATTTTCATTTGGGGCTTTTGGTGCAGGAGTTCTGACCTCACAGTTCTCCTCCTGTTCCATGCTTTGATCCTCTTTGCCCCCCAAATAGGAGTCTAAAGTTGCATTTTTCTGCTTATTTTGTTTCCTTTGCCTAGGCATATTGCCACTTAATTACTTGATTTTGGGGCTTGTTGCCACAGTAGGACTCTGCCACCAGACAGGAGAGCTTCTGTCCCAAATTTGGAGTCTTCCCAACTTCCGGTGGTTGGGTAACCTCTGTAAAGCCTCCACCCACTCTGGCAAATTGGATTCCCACCACAGAACTCTCCCAAAGACCACAATCCAAATCCAATCAGGTGAAAGCAAGGGCGATTAACCCACAGACTGATTGCTGGATCTCTCTACAGTTCACAGACCAGGAGCTAGAGCTGCCACTGATTTTGCAAAATGGCCTCTGTGGCATTTCCTCAGCAGCTTTCCCCCCTGAGGGGAGGAAGCCGACATGTTCCCCAAATATTGGTCCCAAAGTCCATAGGGCACTAACCTCTCACTTTGTCCTAGACATATCTGTGCTGATGATGCTGGAATCACCACAGTTACTGGTATTCTGGGGTCCCTTCAGCCAGCTGCTGGCCCGGCTGCCCTGGGGCTTAAACTGTGGCTCACTGGGTCCTGGGCTCGGCTCTTAGAGTGCTGAGCTGGCTGATCCCTACAGGGCTGCTGGACTGTAGTCAGCAGGAGGTTAGCTTCTCGTTCTGTGGGTGCTGGGGTCCTAGAAGTTGTTCAGATTCCCCTTTTACATTGTTTAGAAGTGTTGTGGGGCAGATGACCTTAGAAGTGCTGTTTCTACTCCACCATCTTGGCTCTGCCCCCCATACATGGTCTTTTTTGAAGTACTTTTTTTCTCATTATTAATCATATTTATTGATTTTTTTAATTTTATGTAAGTGGGAGTCTACATACAGGTGGAGGTTTCACTGTCCCAAACTTCAATTTTTTATGTTGCTGTTTTGTTGGGACCTGCAATTTTTTTGCTCTTTCAATGTAGTATGATCTAGGGAGAGGAGTGTTTACCACTCTCCTGCTCTGTGCTCTTCTTTTTGAGTGACAAGAAGCACTCTTATCCACCCTGGAACTATGACAAAGGCCCTAGCTTCACTGTGGCTTCAAGGTCTGGTATGCAATTGTTCTTACTCTTTCTGGGGCTGAGAACCAGGACTGGTATTATACAATCACAATTAAGTGTGACCAATGCAGGAAAGTCTTGCTTCTGGAGTCAGCAATTGTACTCCAGCAATCTCCTTCTGATCAGTTTTTCCACCCCCTTACCAGCTGTGGACTGAGAATCTGGAAACTGCCACTGCAACTTCTCATTCAGTTTACCCCAATTGTACTCCACTCTTACTTCAGTGCAATTTCCAATCAACCTTCTAAGTTGTCTTAGAAAGAAAAATTGTTTCACTTTGTTTTTTGGTGAGTTTTGCAACTCCAAAATCTATTTTGAGGTATCATTTAAAGTTGTTTGGAGGGGTTGCAGGGAGATCTCATGTTAGTCCCTGCCTTTTTTCCACCATGTTGACTCCACTTTTTTCTACAATATTTATTCAGCTTTTCTTCCTCTAATACTTCAGTTATTCTCTATGGCATCTAGGTCCACAGAGAAATGATCTCATTTTTTTTCTTTATCTTAACTAAACTTTCATTCTTTTTGGCAATTATATTCTCATAAGTCTTTTTTATATAGACTTTATAAAGGAATGTCATTCCTATATTTTAAGCAAGGAATTTAACCATAGAAAGGATTCATTAAGGAAACATAAAAGCAAACAAACAAAAAATGTATAAGCAAAAGGCAGTGGATATGAATTACATTTTGTTGTAATGTAATATATCAAAAAATAACCATATGGGCAGAATTAAATATATGTTAGAGCAGAAGCAACAAATAGAGAAGATAACTGAATAACTATGCTTCTCTATAATTTTTTAAATTTTGAGGTTATAAGAGAGGTAGATCAGTGGGATAGGTTATGTTCCTGACACAGTAGTCAATGATTATAGCAATCTAGTATTTGATAGACCCAGATACAAGATAAACTGGAATAAGAACTCGTGTTTGACAAAAGCTGCTGGGAAATCTGGAAAATAGCATGGAAGAAACTGGGCATTGGCCAATGTCTGACACCATATTCCACATTAAAGTCCAAATGGGTAGATAATCTAGGTATACAGGCTGGTTTATAAACAAATTAAGGGGGCAATGGATAATTTTCCATCAAACACAGGGAAAATGAAGTAATTTATGATAAATTTATTTGGACCATTTTGTTTGCATAAAATTGAAAACCTTTTTCACAAACAAAACCAATGCAACCAAAATTAAGAGGGAAGCAGAAAATTGGGAAAGAATTATTACAACCAGTGTCTCTGAAAAAGTCCTCATTTCTAAAATATATAGAGAATTGAATCAAATCTACAAGAATACAAGCCATTCCTCAATTGATAAATGATCAAAGCATATGTAAATACAGTTTTCAGAGGAAGAAATTAAAGTTATCTATAGACATATGAAAAATGCTCTGAATGACTACTAATTAGAGAGATGGAAATCCAAACAATTCTGAGGTAACACATCACACCTATCAGATTGGCTAACATGGCAATAAAGAAAATGGTGAACATTGGAGAGGATGTGGGATAGTAGGAACACTGATCCCTTGTTGGTGGAGCTGTGTGATGATACAACCATTCTTGTAACTAATTTGGAATTATGTCCACAGTGCTAAGAAAATGTGCAAACCCTTTGACCCAATAATGACACTTCTAGGGGTGTATTCCAAAGAGGTGGTAAAAATGGGGAAAAATAGAATCCATGTATACAAAAATATTTATATCAGCTCTTTTTGTGGTAGCCAAGAACTGGAAATTGAGGGGATGCCCATCAATTGTGAAATGGTTAAACAAGTTGTGGTATATGAAAGCAACAGTATATTATTGTCTGGTAAGAAATAAACAGGCAGACTTCAGAAAAACCTGGAAGAAATTATATGACCTGATGCTGAGTGAGGGGAGTAGAACCAGGGGAACACTGTACACAGTAACAACCACAGTGATTAAGCCCTGATTTTGATGCAAAGTCCTTCTCAGCAATTCAGGGACCTAAAACAATAACAAAGGACATGTTGATGGAAAATGCCAGTCACATCCAGAGAAAGAAATAGGCAGTTAGAATGCAGAATGAAGCAAACTTTTTCTTATTTGTTTTATTTTCTTGTTTTTCTTTTCTTTCTTATGGTTTTTCCCATATGTTATAATTCCTCGATGAAATATGACTAATGTGAAAATATATTTAATAGGAAGGTATTGGTGAAGCCTACATCAGATTGCAATCTCTCCTGGGGAAAGAAAGGGGATGGAGGAGGAAAAAACTGAAGGTTATAAAAGTGAATATAGAAAAATACAAATTAATTTAATTTTATAAAATGAATTGATACCTGCACTCAAATGGGGGATTTATTTCTAAAATTATTTTACATTAAATTTTGTTTATTTTTTAGTTTATATCATTCATTTCCACAAGATTTTGACTTACAAATTTTCTCCCTGTCTTTCTCCTACCCACCACCCAAAAACAGTGATCCCATGCTATACCCCATTCCCCAATCTGCTCTCTCCTATGTCTTCCCCCATACACCTTCTGACTTTCAGGTAGGGCAAGATGGATATCCATACCACAGTGCCTTTATATCTTATTTCCCAGTAGCATGTAAAATAATAATAATGCTAATAATAATGATGATGATGATGATGATGATGTTGATGATGATGGTGTGATAATGATATATTTTTAAACATTTGATTTTAACACTTTGGATTCTATATTATTTCCTTTCATCCATCACCATGAACCCTTATAGGGAAGATAAGTAATTAAATATATGTTGTACATGTGTAGTGACACAAAACATTTCCATAGTGGATATATTGTGAAAGAATAAATAAATTTCCCTCCATTTTATCCCATGCCCCATTTGTTCGATTCTCTTATTTGATCCTGTCCTATTTCAAAATAATGTGTGCTTCTAACTACACTCTCCCCCAACCTGCCCTCCTCTCATCATTCCACCTCTCATCCCCTTCCTCCCACTATTATCCTCTAGGGTGAGATAATTATATTTGGTGTGTAAGTCATTCCCAACCTAAGCCAAATTCAATGAGAGTAAGGTTTACCCATTTCCTTTTGCTATTTCTGCTCTTCCCCTCCATTGTAAAAGTTATCCCTTGCCTCTTCTATATGAGAAAATTCATCCCATTCTGTCTCTCCCCATATCCTCTCCTTATATTCCTCTCTCACAAGTAAATATCATCTTTCAAAAATAATACCTTCCTATTCAGTTGATCTTGTGCCTTCTGAGTATGTACAGCTGTACACATATATACACAAACTCACATACATATTCATATGCCCACGCAGCTTCCTATATAGACATATATATGTATGTATACATATATATGTATACACACATTTGTATTCCCTTCAACTATCCTCATACTGAGAAGAGTTTCACAAGTTATAATTATCATTATTCCATGTAGGCATGTAAAAGCTATGTATGATTTCCTCTCCCCGTTTACCTTCTCATGCTTCTCTTGCTTCTTGTATTTGAATTTCAGATTTTCTATTCAACTCTTTTTGCTTCATCAAGAATTCTTGAAAGTCCTTTATTTTTTGAATGTCCATGTATTCCCCTGAAATATTATATTCAGTTTTTCTGGGTAGGTGATTCTTTGTTTTAATCCCAGCTCCTTTGACCTCCAGTACATCATATTCCAAGCCCTTTAAGCCCATAATCTAGAAGCTGATATATCTTGTGTTATTCTGATTGTGTTTCCACAATATTCAAATTATTTCTTCTTCTCTGGTTTTAATATTTCCTCCTTTATAGGGGCACTCTGGAACCAAGCTATAATATTCCTAGGACTTTTGTTTTTGGGATCTTTTTCAAGAGGTGATGGGTGAATTCTTTACATTTCTATTTTGCCTTCTGGTTCTAGAATATAAGGGCAATTTTCCTTGAGAATTTCTTGAAGAATGATTTCTAGGTTCTTTTTTTTTTTAAAGCAATTGGGGTTAAGTAACTTGCTCAAGGTTACACAGCTAGTCATTATTTATGTGTGGGTGCTCATTTTCTGAGGCCGGATTTGATCTCGGGCCATCCCAACTCTGAGGCCAGTGCTCTTACTCACTGCAACACCTAGCCGAACTCAGGACCTTCTGACTCCAGGGCCAGCACTCTACTCACTGTGACACCTACCCCCCCCCCCCTTAGGTTCTTTTTTTGATCCTGTCTTTCAGGTAGTCCAATAAGTTTTAAATTATCTCTCATGCATCTCTTTTCAAGGTCAGTGGTTTTTCCAAAGATATATTTTACATTGCCTTCTATTTTTTCATTCATTTGTATCTGTTTAATATTATCTTGATTTCTCATATATTCACTGGTTTCCATTTGCTCCAATCTAATTCTGAAGTTATTATTCTCTTCTGTGGGCTTTTGAAATTCTTTTTGCATCTGGTCTTTTCTGCTTTTTAACGCATTCTTCTCCTCATTGGCTTTTTGTGCCTCTTTTGCCATTTGAATTAATCTATTTTTAAGGTGTTATTTTCTTCAGACAGGTTTTTGACTGTCTTTTCATGATTTTCTTGCATTATTCTTATTCCTCTTCCATTTTTTCCTCCATTTCTCTTACCTGATTTTCAAAATCATTCTTGAGCTCTTTCATGGCCTATGACCAATTCATATATTTCTTTGAAGCTTTTGGTGGAGGAGTTCTGAATTCATTGTCTTCCTGCCATTTCATGTTTGCTCTGTTTTGTCCCCTAAAAAGGAATCTAATGTTGGATTTCTGTGCTTGCTTTGCTTTCTTTGCTTGCTCATGTTCCCAGTCAATTATTTGACTTCTGAGCCCTTTGTCATAGTAGAACTCTGCTTTTAGAGGGGATTGCTTTGTCCCAAATCTCTGGCGTTTTCACAAGTCCTGGATCTATTAGGAAGACATCGTCTCGACAGCCCCCACAAACTCTGGCTCACTAGTCACACACCTCAGGGCCACCACCCAAGATTGTGATACAAATACAGGGAGGTTAAAGCAAGAGAGATTACCTTCCATATGGCTGCTTAGCCTCCCTATGACCTGCAGATTGGGAGCTCTGAAGCAGCATCTTGGGGTGGCTGTACAGCTACTGTGCCTCTGCTACTTCTTCCTCTGGGGGTAGAGGCTGAGCCATCCCTTCCTCCCCCTCCCCCAATCTCAATAGGATTCTACACTGATATTTTACTTTTTCTTTGGCATTTATGGGTTTCTATTTCTGGAAACCTCCACAGCTGCTAATGATGGACTCTCCAGAAGTCTGCTCTAGCTGCTTCTGGTCAGGGCCACCCTGGGGCTAAAACATTTGTCTCCCAGCCTGGCTGGGCTTGCCTAACTATGTGCTGCTATTTATCTTCCTATCTGCCTTCCTTGATGCCTTCAACAGGAGGTTTGTTTCTCTCTGTCACTTTGTGGGTTTTTTAGCTCTAAAATTTGTTCAGAGTCATATTTTATAGGTATTTGAGGTAGTTATGAGGGCTACTCATCGACTTTCCCTGCTTCTACACCACCAACTTTATTTTCTTTTTAAATTACATTATGGTGTGAATCCAGAGAGCTTAATTTCAAAAGACAAGAGTATCTGGGGAGCAGTAAGTGAAAGAAAGGATCTTATGTTGTCATAAACTGGAAGGAAATATATTATGTTGCTTTATTTACACACATTAGGCTATATGCACATCAACATTTATGTACAAACTATATTTATACACTTTTTAGAGTCTACAATAATTTGATTTACCAATATTATCTCTATTTTAACATTGCACTTGTCTTGGAAATAATACTCTAATTAATACAGTGAACAAATATGCACTAGTTAAGTGATTTGTAGAGAATCAGAATTAAATAAATCACTTATTATTAAAATAACATTAAGCTTTTGTTTCTTTGAACATTAAGAAGTCACTACAGGATTTGCCTCAGTCTCATAGTCATTTCCATCTCATACATATTATTTTATTTTTGATCTTAAGAATTAGTGCTATAGGGGCACCTAGGTGGGGCAGTGAGTAGAACGTCAGCCCTGGAGTCAGAAGGACCTGAGTCCGGATCCAACCTCAGACACTTAATGCACAAACAACAACAACAACAATAAAAAAATATATATAGCCATGTGACCCAGGCAAGTTACTTAACCCCAATAGCCCTCCGAAAAAACAAAAAACAAGAATTAGTGCTATAATAAAAATACCAAAAATTATAGTTACCTGGAGAAATTTTGACTTGTTGAGGTAATTACCTAGACATAAACATAGCTGTGGAATCTGATAGATATTGTGTACATACTTGCTGTTTAAGTTTACATTATTAGATTTGCAGAATACAATCCTTTTAAAGCAATTCTATTTAAGTCAATCTGTCCACCTAGACTTTGTAAAGTATTCTCATTTAAGTTTGTATAACACTTAATCAACCTGTTAGGCATCTGAGGAAACTATGAAGTATTGAAAAGGACAATGATTTAGGTCAGAGGACTTGACCTGAAATCTTGATTATACCACTTGTGTAACCTAGTGTAAGCCATTTAACTTCTCAAGTATTCATTTTCCTTATCTGTAAAATGAGGAGGTTGGACTAGATTATCTCTTTAAATCTCTTCCAGTTTTCAAGCTTGACTCTTTACCCAGACGTCTTATCTACTTCCTTACTACCCAAGAGCATCCTTTGCCCTAAGGCTCTGCTCTCTAAAATGCTAATTCTTAGGGCAGCTAGGTGGCAAAGTGAATAGAACACTGACCCTGGATTCAGGAGAACCTGGGTTCAAGTGTTCCCTCAAATTAATTGTCTTTTGACCTTGGGAAAATCACTTAACTCAAATTTTCCTGCCTTCCCCCCTCCAAAACAAAGCAACAAAAAATGCAAATTCTCCTTAGGTAACCCTTTCATCATGGACTAGGCATATGCTCACTTCATTTCAAGTTCAACTCATTCTTCATCATAAAAACAACCTTGCTGAAAGCTGCAGTCTTTCCATCTCTACCTCACTTTTCCAGGTATCCTTTATTTGCTTCCTTGCTATCATTCCCCATTAAACGTATACACTTTGAATATAGGAAGTGTCTAGTTTGTTTTTTATTGTAATTTCATTATTTATTTAACAATTGTCCTTAAGAAATAGTTTCTTTCTGTGTTACTGTTTCTTTCTTGTTTGTCTTTCTCTTTCTCTACAAATCTGTTTCTCATTAATCACCAACCATACATCAAAAACACTGCAACTTGAATTGTGATGTAAATGTTAGACATTATTAATATATACAAAATAAATATTAAGATAATAAAAAGAAAAAAAAGAAAATTCAAGGAAAAAATAAAATAAATTCTAAGAAAAAGTATTATCAAGCAAAACAAATGACAGAACATTTAATGTTTTATTTTTTTTATTTTAGCCATTTCCCAAGATTGGGATTTTACATATCATGAAAAATTACCTGTAATTTCAAATTTTAAGTAAAATTTAATTGATCATATATTAGGGTATTTCATATAAAGATGTCTTCTTCACTGAATGAGAACTTGGTCTTGACCTTCCAACTTTCAATAATAAGATACTATGAAATTGCAATCTTTTATTCAATTTATTTCTTAGTAGATATATGCTGATAAAAAATTTTTACTTCACATATTTCTGTCTCTTTCTATCTCTAATACCATATTTGGAAAAATTAAAGAGAGAAAAAAATGGAATATATTAAGCAAACCTTCTCAGTACTTTAAACAAAGTTAACATTATATGAAATGATCCACACTAGGGAAACATTCACCTCGACAAAGGAATTTGGAGAAGTGCCTTCTAATCTCTTTTTTTTTTTCAACAGAAAAATTCTTTTTTTTTATTTGTTTATTTTTAGTTGATAAAATTTAATTCCATAGTTCCTTGAGTTTCAAATTTCCTTTCCTTCCCTCCTCCCACCCCCCATGGCAGTATATATTCCAGTATAGGATCTGCAAATACTTACACATTAGACATTGGTCAAGTTACAAATTTGAATTGTGCTAGATGGGATGAAAAATGGTAAAGAAGAAACAAAATCAAACAATGAAAAGAGAAAGATCAATTAGTGTTCCTCCATCAGGATTCAAGCTCAGTTCTTTCTAGTTATTTCTCTGGATGTAGGCATCTCTGTCCTTCGTGAGTCTTTCTAGAAGAGTCCAGTCTGTCATAGTTGGTCATCACACATATGTTGTGTCTGTGATTGTATACAAATTTATCCAGGTTCTACTCTTCTCATCAGTTTGTATAAAACTCTCCAGGAAAATATGAAAACAGTCATCTATTCGTTTCTTATACCACAATAGCATTCCATTACATGCATATACCACAAATTCTTTAGCCATTGCCCAATTGATGGGCACCCCTTTAATTTCCAATTCTTTGCAACCATTAAAAAAATTCCTATGAACATTTTTCTACATATGGGTCTTCCTCCCACTTCTATGATATCTTTGGGATATAAACCTAGAAGTGGCATTTGTGGGTCAAAGTGTATGAAATTATTTATAGCCCTTTCGGCATAATTCCACATTTCTCTCCAGAATGGTTGCATAAGTTCACAACTCCACCAACAATGCATTAGTGTTTCAATTTATCCACATCCTCTCCAGCATTTGTCATTTTCCTTCTTTGTCATCTTAGCCAATCTGACTGGAGAGATGTGGTACCTCAGATTTGTTTTGATTTGCATTTCTCTAATCAAAAGTGATTTATAACATTTCTTCATATGCTTATACACACATATGTATATATATATATACACACATATATATGTATATATATATATATATATACATACATATATCTTTAATTTTGTTCAATGAAAATTGCATGTTCATATCTATTGACCATTTATCAGTTGGGGAATGACATGTATTCTTATAGATTTGACTCAATTATCTGTATATCTTAGAAATGAGTCCCTTATCAGAGACATAGGTTGTAAAAATTCTTTCCCAATTTCCCACCTCCCTCTTGAACTTGTTTACATTGGCTTTGTTTGTACAGAAACTTTTCAATTTAATGTAATCAGAAATATCCATTTTGCCTTTTATAATGCTCTCTAATTCTTGTTTGGTCCTAAAATCTTCCCCTATCCACAAATCTGACAGGTAAACTATTCCTTGCTTTCCCAGATTGCTTATAGTATCATCATTTATACTTATATCATGCACCCATTTAGACTTGATTTTGGTGTATGGTGTTAGATAATGGTCTATGCTCAGGTTCTGCCATACTATATTCCAGTTTGCCCAGCAATTTTTGTGAAATAATTCATTCTCATCCCAAAAACTGGGGTCTTTGGATTTATCAAACAATAGATTACTATGTTAATTAACTGCTGGATCTTATGTGCCCAATCTATTCCACTGATCCACTACTATACTCCTAAGCCAGTAACAAGCAGTTTTGATCACTGTTGCTAGATAATACAGATTAAAATCTAGTATAGCTAGTCAACCTTCCCTAGTGTTTCTTTTCATTAATTTACTTTTTATTCTAGACCATTTGTTTTTCCAAATAAACTTTGTTACTATTTTGTCTAACTCTAAAAAGTTGTTTTTTGGTAAATTGATTGTTATGGCACTAAATATATAATATATTTTGGGTAAAACTGTCATTTTTATTATATTAGCACAACCCAGTCATGAGAAATTTATATACTTCCAATTAGTTAGATCTGATTTTATTTGTGTGAGAAATGTTTTGTAGTTGTGATCATATAGGTAATGGGTTTGTTTTGGCAGGTAGATTCCCAAATATTTTGTAATGTCTACAGTGACTTTAAATGGGATTTCTCTTTCTAACTCTTGCTGTTGAACTTCATTAGAGATATACAGGTGTGCTAAGGATTTATGTGGGTTTATTTAATATCTTGCAACTTTGCCAAATTTGTTTATTGTCTCAAGTACTTTTTACTTGATTCTCTAGAATTATTTGAGTATATCACCATATCTTGTGCAAAGAGTGATAGCTTGGTCTCTTTTTGCCTAATTTGATTATTTTGATTCCTTTCTCTTCTCTAATTGCTACTGCTAATGTTTCTAGTACCAGATTGGATAAGAGGGGTGATAGAGGACACCCTTGTTTCATACCTTATATAAAATTGGAAAAGCTTCTAGTTTATCCCCATTGCATATAATACTTGCTGATGGTTTTAAATAGATGCTATCAACTATTTTAAGGAAGGCTACATTTATTCCTATACTTTGTAGTGTTTTGAATAGCGATGTTGTACTTTGTCAAAAGTGTTTTCTGCATCTATTGAGAAAATCATGTGGTTTCTGCTAGTTTTATTGTTGATATGCTCAATTATACTAATAGTTTTCCTAATATTAAACCATCCTTGCATTCCTGGAATAAATCCTACCTGATCAAAGTGTATTATTTTGTGATAATTTGTTGGATTCTTTTGGCTAACATTTTATTTAAAATTTTTGCATCTAAATTCATAAGGGAAATTGGTCTACATTTTTCTTTCTATGTTTCATCTCTTCCTGCTTTAGGAATCAATACCATATTTGTGTCATAGAAATAATTTGGTAGGACTCCCCTTCACTAATTTTCCCAAATAGTTCGTAGTGTATTAGAATCAATTGTTCTTTAAATGTTTGATAGAATTCACTAGTAAACCCTCTGTCCCTGGAGATTTTTTCCTATGGAGTTCATTGATGGCTTGTTTGAATTCTTTTTATGAGATGAAGTTATTTAGGTAATTCACTTCCTGTTCAGTTAAACTTTGCAACTTGTATTTTTGTAAAAATTAGTCCATTTCAATAAGATTGTCATATTTATGTGCATAAAATTGGGAAAATAATTTCTTCCTCTAATTCCTTTCAATTCTCCTCTAGGAATAAGGTGCTATACCACTTGGAGCATATATGTTAAGTAACAATATTGCTTCATTCTCGATGATGCCTTTTACCAGTTTCCTTCCTTATCTCTTTTAATTAGATCTATTTTTGCTTTTGCTTTATCTGAGATAAGTAATGCTACCCCTGCTTTTTTTTTTACTTTAGCTGAGGCATAATAAATTCTACTCCTGCCTCTTACCTTTACCCTGTGGGTATCCCTTTGTTTCAAGTGTGTTTTTTGTAGACAGCATATTGTAGGATTATGGTTTTTATTCCATTCTGCTATCCACCTCTGTTTTTAGGGAGTGTTCATCACTTTCACATTAACAGTAATGATGACTATCTGTCTCTTCCCCTCCATCCTATTCCCTCCCCTGCTTATGTTTTTTTTTTTTCATTCTCCCTTCCCCTTCTCGAAGTTTTCCCTTTTCACCACCCCTTCCCTCAATGTTCCCACCTGGTGACGCCCCTTCTTACCTACCCTCTCCCCTTATAATGATTCCCCTCCCCTCTAATGCCCCCTTTAGTATCCTCCTTTTTAGCACCCCCCTTACCCTCCTACTGTCTATAGGACACAATAAATTTTTATACTTATCAGAAATTTACTCCCTGTTTGACACCAAACCAATGAGAGTAGATTTCAAACAGTGCTCCACTCCCTCCCTCCTTTTCCTCTATTTAATGAATTTATGGGTCTCTCCATATTGGAATCTTAAACTTTACTGATTAAGTTGATCCCTCTTTGAACCAGAATCAGTGAGCATAGTGTTTAAATATTGTTCCTCTTCCTCTTTCTTTCCCCTCTTCTATAGTGTGGTTTTATGCCTCTTTGAATGGCATAGTTTGCCCTTTCCTATCTCTTCCTTTCCTTTTATCCCATTACAGTCCCTTTGATCCCCCTAATAAGTTTTTTTTTTTTTTATAATCTTCAGGTTAGTTCATTCATACCCTCATTCTCTATCTATGTATAACCCTTTTGAAGGTCATGATAATCATAAAAATTTCAATATTGACAGTTATCAACTCCTCATATAAGGATGTGGACATTTTGCTCTTCTTACATACCAAGTTATGTACATGTGTACATGAGTTGTGGGTGTATACATGCATTTGTGTGAGTATGTGTTTTCCTTGTTTAACTTTTTATGTCTTCCTTGAGTCTTGTAATTGGAGATCAATTTTTCCATTGAGCTCTGGCTTTTTCATCAGGAACATCTGGAAGTCCCTTATTTCATTAAACTACCATCTCCTTGCCTGAAAGATTATGCTCAGCTTTGCCGGGTAGTTAATCCTTGTTTGTAGTCCTAGCTCTCTTGCCCTATGAAATATCAAATTCCAATCCCTCTGCTCTTTTAATGTAGAAGCTCCTAGGTCCTGTGTGATCCTGACTGTAGTTCCATAATATTTGAATTGTTTCTTTTTGGCTGCTTGGAGTATTTTCCTTAATCTTGTAATTCAGGAATTTGGCTACTATATTTCTAGCATTTTTCAATTTGGGATCTCTTTTAGGAGGTGTCTGGTGAACTATTGCATCTTCTGATTCCAGGACTGCAGGAAAGTTTTCTTTTACAATCTCTTGGTAGCTGCTTTCTTTTTTTCATCATGGTTTCTGGTAGACCGATAATTCTTAAGTTATCTCTCCTGGATCTGTTCTCTAGGTCAGTTGTTTTTCCAGTGAGCTATTTTATACTTTTTTCACAACTTTTCAATCATAATTTTTTGTTTGATTGAGCTCTGGGTTTTAATTTTATTGTTTCCAGTTTTTAGTGAATTATAATCTTAAGTTAGTTTTTGAAGGTCTTTTCTCAGGGGGGTATTTTCTCCAATTACTTCACTAATTTTACTTTTTTAAGGATTTGTTTTCTTCAGTGAACCTTTTTTTCTTAGTTGGTCACTGCTTCCCTGATTTGATCTTTAACATCTTTCTTAAGCTCCTCCATGAATGCTATTTGGGCTTGAGACCAGTTCATATTTCCTCAGGTAGGGTAAAGGTGGTCTCAGGTGTGGGTAAAGAGTCCAAGTTGTCCTCGTATTTGGTTGTTCTTGACTTAGATATTAAGCTCAGATTTATTTTCTTGCCTTCCCCTTCTCCTTCTCAGCTTACTTCCTTCCCTTTGTAATTTCTTAATACTTAATTTCTCAGGCTGTGTGCTAATGGCCTGGTAGTTGAATTTAGATGCTGTAGCCTCTTGGTGTCTAGTTTGAGGCTAAGGCAGGAGTCCCAGTGAGGTATGCAGATGGGCATAGAGTAGTTTTTGGAGGAGGTGTAGTCTGGCCACTTCAGATTTCTGCCTCTATACCCCTGGGTAACCAATCAGGCAGGCTTTTGCTGGTCAGGTGAGGTGGGGTTTTTTGGCACCCCTCCCTCTCTTCTTTTCATATTCCTTGTGGCCTCAGTTACACCCCAAGACTGAGGCTATTTTCACTATCTTAGGATTTCCCTCTGGGTTGGAGACTTAACTTTGGGTTTTCTACTTCATGAAGGAGGAATCAGAGGGAGCAGCTAGAGGTTACTTTGCCATTTTAGCCCCTGGAGGTACACACAGGCAACCTCCAAACCTCCAGTCTGGGGGCTGATAGCCCCAGGAGAAGGTGCTATCTCTGCTATCTCTGCTGGGAACCCTGAGGCCTCTCCTACCTTGCTCCAATGATTTCTCCTGTCCCCTGATGAGAGGAGGCTGTGATTCGTCCTGGGTAAGTCAGCAGGCTGGGGTTTCTTCTCTCTCTGGGGTAGTCTGCTTATCTGCTATCAAGTCTAAGCTGTACAGACCCCACATGCTCTGAGATCCCCCTGTCCAGACCCACTGGGCACTTTCCTGGGCTGGATTCTGCCACACTCTATCTCCAAGTAGATTCTATCACTACAGTGTGCATTCAGATTCACTTTTTAAGGTTTAGTCATGGGATTCACCGAGGACCTTAGAGAAGTTACTGCTTCTTTCCACCATCTTGGCTCCACCCCCTAATCTCTCCATTATAGGCCACATAGTTCTTTGTAATTTGGCAAATTCATCTTCAGTTGTTTAGAGGCATTTTTTTTTCCAATTTACATTCATATGGTCATTTTTTAACATTGCTTTCTTGGCTCAGCATGCTTTACTTTGCATCAGGTTATATAAATCTTGCCATGCTTCTCTTAATTAATTGTATTTTATTTTTACAGCAGGATGATATTCCATTATATTCATGTACCATAATTTGTTTACCTATTACCAAATATCTAGGTTGTGTACATTTCTTTGTTACCACAAAATATTTATATACATGTATAATACACACACACACACACACACACACATATATATATATATATATATATATAATGCATATACATATACACAAATATGGATGCATGAATGTATATGTAAATATGTGTATAAATATACATATGTATATATGTTTGTATATGTAATAGGGTTTATAGGCTCCGGATCTCCTTTGAATTATCTTTGAAACTTTCCACTTGGTCTCCCCTTAGGCCATAAGCCTTCCATTATCACTATTCTCAAATCTTTGTTTCCCTTAGCCTAGCCTAGTCCTCCTTTGTTATGTCCAGGTATACTTCAGCTACTTCACAGCCTTTTCACATTCTTTTGGTTCCTTCTGTTTGATTTCTAGTAACCCGAGGTTTTGGCTAGTTCCATCAATATCCTCCTTAATATTCATCTTAACCTTAATCTTCATCTCTGCCTCCTCAAGATCGCTCCCCGTAGATTATAAGATGTGCCCTAGAAGCCTCCAGCAATCTTTCTGTATATAAGAATGATCCCCTTTCCATGAAGTAGATCAGATTCCTTAAGAGCCTATGACAAACCTTTAATAAACTTTATTTTACTTTGTCTAAAAGAAGACCTGGGCTTAATTCATTCAGGCAGGACCTAGCATGTCAGTATTTTTAAAAACCCCTAAACTTCAACATTTGTATATAAACAAACACACACATATACATATGTGAGTGTACAAATACATGCACCTATATATTCATATATGAATATTTTAATTAAATGGCTTTCCCAAACATTCACAATCATATCCTTGAATGATCCAGATAAATCCATCTATAAGTATTTATTAAGTGCCTACACCAAATATTTGTATTTTGCTTTAATTGTAATGGGAATACATAAAAGCTTCTTCAAAATTGAATAAAAAAAAAAAACATTTTGATTGAAGAAAATTCTATGTCTGATCCTGAAGTAGTAAGCCTTGACATTTCACTGGCTTACGAGGGGCCCATTTTTGTATCCTGAGTTCCTGGAACCCAGTGTGCCCCCAGCACCTGCATGCTATCTTTCCTGACAGAAGTAGTAAGCCTTGACATTTCACCCTTCTGAGGGGCCCATCTTTGTATCCTGAATTCCTGGAATTCAAGAATCTTCCCCTCAGCTTGGTCAGTGAACAGCCTGCCCCAGCCCACATCCTGCACTTGAATGATATCTGCCTGAGCAGTCTACCCCATTATTGTTACTCCTGATATGATGGTGGTCTTTGACTATTTAAACCCTGTGTGTACTGGGGTTAGGGGCAGCTCCTGGGACTCTATCCCTAGGAGTGTCGGCGGCCGGCTAATAAACGCTAACTGAATTTGATTACTGATGGTCTTGGCCTGTTGATTCTATCTGAGTGTCCATTTCAATCCTTGATTGTGTTTATTATTGCATGCTTGATTTATTTTTTATAAAGATAACAAATTATTCTCCTTAATCTATTTGAACCTCATTTTGTCATCTCTTTTTTTTTCATTTTTAATAAAGACCTTTATAGGTCTTTTGATGTAAATATGAAAGGATCTGCATGATTTCTGAGGGTACAATAATATTATTTCACAATTATATATTTAAACATGTTCCACGCATCCCAAATTTTGTAAAAGGGGAATCTGAACAACCTCTGGAGCTCCAACACCCACAGAGCAAGACAGAGAAGCTAACCTCCCTATGAAGACAGCTGGGCACCCCAGCAGGAAGGGGCCAGCTCAGCACACTGCTCAGCACAGGACAATGTGAGTCAAAGATTTTAGCCCCAGGGTGGCCAGAACAGCAGCTGGCTGGAGAGACACCAGAAGACCAGCAGCTGTAGCATTTCCACAATTGCCAACACATAGATGCCAACTACAAAATGAGAAGTTAGTGCCCTATGGACTTTGATACCAGTATTTGGGGGCACATCAGATTCTTCCCCTGGGGGCAAGAAGCCACTGAGGAGCCCTAGCACAGCTGCCATTTTGCAGCTTCAGTTGAAGCTTCAGCTCCTTGCCTAAAGACTGTAGGGGGATCCAGCATTCAGTCTTTTTTTTTTAAACAAATGCTTTATTAACTTCTGTTTTACATCATTCATTTCCGCCAGATTTTGAGGTACAATCATTTCGCCCCTGTTATTCCCCTACCCAAACTCCCAGAATAGCAGTCCCACAAGATATCGCTTCCTCCAATCTGCTCTCTCCCATACCTTCTCCCATACCCCCTTAGACTTTTCCATTATAGGAAGGTGAATCATTGTGTCCCAAAGCCTGCACATCATATCTCCCAATTACAAGCAAAAGAGTATTAATAATAGTATTTATATATGTTTGAAACATTTAATGTTAAGACCTTGAATTTCAGATCCATTTCCTTCCAACCTTGTTACCCATTCCCTCTGGGGAGATAAGTAATTCAGTATATGTTGTACATGTCTAGCTATGGAAAACATTATCATAGTAGATATATTGTACAAGGCTGCTTATAATTCCCTCCCACTCATCCCACCCCCCACCTGGTCCATTCCCTACATGATCCTGTCCCTCTTCTATAGTGGGTACTTCCAACCTCCCCTCCCCCAAGGATTCTCACCCGTCCATCATCCCTCCTCTCATCCCCCTTCCCCCTATTCTGCTTCAGGTTCAGATATTCCATTTAGTATGTATGTCATTCTCTCCCTGAACCAAATTCAATGAGAATGTGGTTTTGCCTTTTTTGCTTTCCTATTCTCCCACTCCCTTGCAACCACTTCCCCTTGCTTCTTCTGCATGAGATAGTTTACCCTACCCTGTCTCTCCCCATCTCCTCTTGCCACTTTCCTCTCTCACCTCATAATTTCATCACTTGAGTAATCTCCCTTCCCAACAAATTCAACCTATGCCCTCTATCCATATATAACTGTAACCATATACACACACATTCACATATGTATTCATATGAACACACACCCTTCTTCCATTATTTTGATAGTGAGAAAGTTATCATAAGTCACAGTTATTGCTTTTCCATATAGAAATATAAATAATTCACCTTTGATAAGTTCCTTTTGATTTCTTTTCCCTGATTACCTTCTCAGGCATCTCTTCTTTCTTGTGTCTGGATGTCAAATTTTCTGTTCAATTCTGGTTTTTTCCTCAAGAATGCTTGAAAGTCCTCTATTCCACTGAATGACCATATTTTCCCCTGAAACAAAATACTAAGTTTTGCTGGGTAGGTGACCTTTGGGTTCATTCCCAGTTCTTTTGCCCTCTGGAATATCATATTCCATGCCCTTAGATCCCTCAGTGTAGAAGCTACCAGGTCCTGTGCTATTCTGATGTCTTTCCACAATATTGAAAGTGTTTCTTCCTGGCTGCTTGTAGTATTTTCTCCTTGATCTGGGGATTCTGGAACCTGGCTATAATATTCCTGGGAGTTTTCTTTTGGGGATCTTTTTCAGGAGGTGACTGCTGGATTCTTTCAATCTCTATTTTGCCCTCTGGATCTAAACCATCAGGGCAATTTTCCTTGAGAATTTCTTGAAGGGTGATTTCTAGGTTCTTTCTTTGATCATGGCTTTCAGGTAGTCCAATAATTTTTAAATTGTCTCTCCTGGATCTATTTTCCAGGTCAGTGGTTTTTCCCATGAGATATTTCATATTGCCTTCTAATCTTTCATTTGTTTGTATCTGCTTAACAGCATATTGATTTCTCATAAAGTCACTAGGTTCCATTTGCTCCAGTCTAACTCTGAAGGAATGAATCTCCTCAGTGAACTTTTGAGATTCTTTTTCCATCTGGCAAATTCGACTTTTTAAGGCATTCTTCTCCTCATTGCCTTTTTGGGCCTCCTTTGCCATTTGAGTTAGTCTATTTTTTAAGGTATTGTTTTCCTCAGTCAGGCTGTTGACCCTCATTTCATATTTTTCCTGCATCCTTCTCATTTCTCTTTCCAATTTTTCCTCCACTTCTCTTATTTGATTTTTAAAGTCCTTCTTAAGGTCCTCTATGGCCTGCAACCCACTCATGTTTTCCCCTGGGGCTTTTGGAGCAGGACTTCTGACCTCACAGTCCTTTTCCTGCTCTATGCCCCCAAAATAGGAGTCTAGGGTTGCATTTTTCTGTTTCCTTTGCCTTGGCATGTTGCTACTTAATTACTTGACTTTTGGGCTTGTTGCCACACTATGGCTTTAAGGCCAGATAGAGGAATTTTCGTCCCTAGCGTGTGGGGGGCAACTTCTGTTTCTGGCAAGCTGTAAACCCACTCACAACTTCCACCCTATATCACAATCCAGATCCAGGGAGGTTAAAGCAAGAACAATTACCCCCCCCCCAAGACTGGTCGCTGGATCTCCCTACAATTTGCAGGCCGGGAGCTGGAGCCACCTCTGAAAACTACAAAATGGTGTGTCTCCTCATTGGCTTCTAGCCCCCAGGGGAGGAAGCCAACGCATTCCCCAAATGCTGGTCCCAAAGTCCATAGGACACTAACCTCTTACTTTGTCCTCGGCATGTCTATGTTGATAATTCTGGAGTCGCCACAGCTGCTGGTGTTCTGAGGTCTCTCCAGCCGGCTGCTGGCCCTGCTGCCCTGGGGCTAAAACCTCAGTTCACGGGGATCTGGGCTCCACTCGGCTCAGTTCCCAGCACTCTGCGAGCTGCCAGCTCCCAGAGTGCTGCGCTGGTCCTTCCTGAAGGGCTGCTGGGCTGTCCTCAGTGGGAGGTTACCTTCTCTGTGTCGTTCTTTGGGTGCTGGGGCTCCAGAAGTTGTTCAGAGTCCCCTTCTACTTATTTTGGGTGGTATCTGGGGGCAGAACGGCTTGGATGAGCTGTTTCTACTCTGCCATCTTGGCTCCGCCCACCAGCAATCAGTCTTGGTGGTAATTGATCTTGCTTTAACCTTCTTGAATGTCGACTGCAGTCTAGGGTGGAGGTCTTGAGTTGTGTGACCAGCTTGCCAGAGTGAGTGAGGGCTTCAGAGAGGGCACCCAACTACAACTTCCAGCAGTTGAGAAGAGTCCAACATTTGGGAATGAAGCTCCCATGTCTGTTGGTAGAGTCCTACTATGGTAACAAGCCCCAAAGTCAGGTAATTAAGTGGCAACATGCCTCGGCAAAGGAAACTAAATAAACAGAAAGAATCAACAATTAGAATCCTATTTTGGTGGCAAAGACAATCGAAGCATGGTACAGGAGGAGGACAGTGAGGTCAGAAATCCTTCACCAAAAGCCCCAAATGAAAATACGATCAGGTTACAGGCCATAGAGAACCTTAAGAAGGATTATAAAATACAAATAAGAGAAGTGGAGGAAAAATTGGGAAGAGAATTGAGGAGAAGGCAGGAAAAGTATGAAATGACAGTCACCAGCCTCACTGAGGAAAATAACACCTTAAAATATAGACTAATTCAAAAGGCAAAAGAGGCTCCAAAAGGCAATACGGAATAGAATGCCATAAAAAGCCAAATGTGTCAGATGGAACAGGAATCTAAAAAGCACATTGAGGAGATTTATTCCTTCAGAATTAGACTGGAGCAAATGGAACCTAGTGACTTTATCAGAAATCAAGATGCTGTTAAACAGATCCAAGCAACTGAAAGAATAGAAGGAGGGGAGGCTAGGTGGCATAGAAATTTGGGAAGAAAAAAGAGTGCTGGAAGAAAATGATGAAAAAAATAATGAAAAACATTTTAAAGGAGGCCTAAAAAGGCTGAAGAAAACAATTTTAAAAGAAGAAAAACGAGGGGCGGCTAGGTGGGGTAGTGAGTAGAGAGCTGGCCCTGGAGTCAGAAGGACCTGAGTTTGGAGCCGGCCTCCGACACTTAATCCACACAAACAAAAACCTAGCCATGTAACCTTGGGCAAGTTACTTAACCCCAATTGCCCTAAAGGTGTGACTAGGTGGCGCAGTGAGTAAGAGCGCCGGCCTCGGAGTTGGGATGACCTGAGATCAGATCCGGCCTCAGAAAATGAGCACCCACGCATAAAACAATGACTAGCCATGTAACCTTGAGCTAGTTACTTAACCCCAATTGCTTAAAAAAAAATAGAAGGAAATGTGAAATATCTCATGGGAAAAACCACTGACCTGGAAAATAGATCCAGGGGAGCAAATCTAAAAATTATTGGACTACCTGAAAGCCATGATCAAAGAAAGAACCTAGAAATCATCCTCCAAGAAATTCTCAAGTAAAATTGCCCTGATGTTTTAGACACAGAGAGCAAAATAGAGGTTGAAAGATCACCTCGTGAAAAAGATCCCAAAAAGAAAACTACTAGGAATATTATAGCCAGGTTCCAGAATTTGAAGACCAAGGAGAAAATACTAAAAGCAGCCAGGAAGAAACAATATCGATATTGTGGAAACACAATCAGAATAGCATAGGCCCTGGCAGCTTCTACACTGAGGGATAAAAGGGCATGGAATAAGTTATTCTGGAGGGCACAGGAGCTGGGATTAAAATGGAGAATCACCTACCCAGCAAAACTGAGTATCTTTTTTTCAGGGGAAAATATGTTCATTCAGTGAAATAGAGGACTTTCAGGAATTCTTGAGGAAAAAACCAGAGTTGAATAGAAAATTTAACATTCAGACACAAGAATCAAGAGATGCTTGAGAAGGTAAATAGGGAAAAGAAATTAGTAGGAACTTATCAAAGTTGAACTATTTACATTCCTACATGGAAAAAAATAATAACTGTAACTGATGAAACCTTTCTCAATATGAAAATAGTTGAAGAAGTGTATGTGGGCATATGAATACATATGTGAATGTGGGTATATATGTTTAGAGGTATACATGGATAGAGGGCATAGGTCAAATTTGGTGGGGAAGGATGTTACTTAAGGAGTGAATTTAAGAAGTGAGAGAGGAATGTGGCAAGAGGAGCTGGGGAGAGACAGGGTAAGGTAAACTATCTCATGGAGAAGAGGCAAGGGGAATTGGTTGCAGGGGAGGTGAAGAATAGGAAGGCAAAAAGGCAAAACCACATTCTCATTGAATTTGGCTCAGGGAGGGAATGACATACATACTAAATGAGATATCTCACCCTACAGGAGAGTATGGGGAGCGGGATGAGAGGGGGGATGATGGAGGGGAGGGCATGCTGGGGGGTGGGGAGGCTGGAGGCACCCACTTTTGAAGAGGGTCAGGCTCAAAGTAGGGAATGGACTAGGTGGGGTTTGGGATGGGTGGGTGGGACATATAGCCAGTCTTTTACAATATATCTACCATGATAATGTTTTGCATAGCTATACATGTATAATACATACTGAATTTCTTATCTTGCCAGCAGGAGTGTGTGTGAAGGGAGGAAGGTAATGGATCTGGAACTCGAAGTTTTAAAATTAAATGTTTCAAATATATATAAATAATATTAGTGATACTATTTTGCATGTAATTGAGCGTTAAGATGTGCAGTCATTTGGGCATAGAGATTCACCTTGCCCTAATGTAAAAGTCGAAGGTGGTATGGGAGAAGATTTGGGCGAGAGCAGATTGGATGTGGGGATATTCTGTGCAACTGCTATTCTGGGGTGGTGGGTAGGGGGAAAATGGGGAAAAATGATTGATGTCAACCAGATGTTTATAAAGCATCTGGAAAAAAATATTTTCTCAATTCATCCACACAACAACCCTAAGAAGTATGAACTATTATTAACCGCATTTAAAAACTGGTTTTCTTAAGATTAACAGATGTTCAATAATCTACACAAGCAGATTGTATGTGGCTGAAGTTGAATTTGGCCAGCCTTGAGTTCCAGTAATCTATCCATGGCGCCATCTATCTGCCTCTAAGTAATAGAGTTTATTTGGCCTTTTCATCAGAAATGATTAGAAGTTCTCTGTTTCTTCAAGGGTCCATTTTTCCCCCTGTATGGTAATATTCAGTTGGACTGGGTAAGTTTATTTTTGGTCATTAGCCTAGATCTATTTTTTTCTGGAAATCTGTATTACGAATTCTTTGTTCTTTTGTATAGGTAGCTGCTATATATTATGTGATCCTGACTGTGGCTCCTTAGCAAGTTATTTCTTCTTCTTTTTTTTATTGCCCTGCTTGCTTGCAGCATTTTTTCCCCTACAACATTCAAACAACATATTTTGTCTCTAATATTCCTGGCAGTTTATAATTTGGTGATTTTCTCAGAATTTTTTCTATTTCTATTTTGACATCTGGTTCTAACATCCAGCGAAGTTTCTTTTGAGGTTTTGTGAAATGATGTTTAGACTCTATTTGTGACTATGGGTTTCCGTTGTTCCAAGGATTCTTAAATTATTTCTTTTCCTGTTCATTTTTCTATGATATATCTTCAATTTTCTCCTCTTTAAAATGTCTTTTCACGTTATTTTAACATTTTATCATTTCATTAAGTAAGTATATTATATTTCATCCATTATAATAATCAGTGAATTTTTGCCTCACGAAAAGGGTTTTATACCACATACACTAAACTACTGAATTTCTTTTCATTTTCTTCTTCCATAATTCTAATTTATTTCCCCATTTTTTTCTCTAGCCCTCATATCAATTTAAGATTTAGTTTAATTTTATAGTAAAAAGCAAAAAAACAATAAAATCATTTTTGATTCAATACTTCCAAAATTTTTTTTGAAATCATGTGCAAATTGTGATTTCATTTTGACATTTTATTTGTAGATGTTTTTTATACATTCTATTCCCTGTGTGTTGCAGGTACTTATAACAATAATTATTTATTATGGTAGTATTCAATTCAATTTCCTTATACTTCCAGCATGCTACATGATTGGAAAATTTATGTTAGTGTACAGGCTCCTTGCACTTCTAATGGGAATGGTTGTGTGTTCTCTATGGTCACACCATTGCAATGGTACTTATTAACCTATTATACCAGGATCTCATACTGAGAACTTGGAATCTATAAGTCGTCTTAAAGTTGTGTGATACAGATTAAAGTCTTTCTATCTCTCATGACCCTAATTCTTCAAGTTTATGTCCTAGATGTGAATACAAACAATATACTTATATCTTACCACTGTTTAGAGTTCTACGAGACTCCTAATAGATCCAGTCACTATCAACCTTCTATAAAGCTTCTCAGGTTTGGAGTAACAGAGCCTCAAGTTCTTTTGCGGTCTGGTATTTCTCCCCTTTTTGTTCCATTGAGAAGTATTACTCAATACTTTTCTAGTGTATAGAATAGAAACCTTCATGTCTCCATTCCTATGATCAAAAAAGATATGTGTTGGAGTGACTTCAAGCTGGTAGCTATTTTTTTATACTAAAATATTGAAGAAAGTGTTAATGCAGGTTAAATTAAATTGGGTCAGATATACAGATTTTTTGAGCACTTGTTCTTAGAGGTTAACCACTGTTTCTCAGTTATGGCCATAAAGTCAAGGCCTGCCTCTGAATTTTTTCTTTCTAAGTTAATTTATGGTCTAGATGTGTGGCCATGTTTCACTTGTTGATTAACATTCCTAGGTGAATGTCCCATCCTCCATCTGCCCTGGGATGTTTTATATGGTCAAACTTGGCTACATCCTCTTGCCTATTTCTATAGATTTCTATATCTGTCTCTCTAAAAGCCACAGTTAACCTGGAATTGAAAAGGTAATGAGTTGTTATATTTCTTTAATTTCTTGAACAGAACTATTTAGGATGCCCTTTTTGGAAAATTGTTGAGGAATAGCTTTGCTGTACTTCTTGCTACCAATCCACCATCTTGACTTTGTCCCATCTCTCATTTTAATATAAGGGAAAAATGCCTTTTATTTATTTTTCTTTTAAGTAAATATATCTTTACAGATGTCTTTATGTGAATTTTTTATTGATCACAGATGCTTATTTGTAAATTTTCATATCAGGGTTATTCATATGAGCAAAGTCTATTTGGTACCATTTAATATGCTTTCATTAACTGCTATATTTCAAAAGAACAAATCTGTAAAATGCTGAGATTATATATATATGTGTATATATATATATATATACATATATAATGAGTTTTAAAAAGTAACTATTTCTTTTTTTCCAATTTTAAGAACTATATTCAAATAATAATAATAATAATAATAATAATAATATCACCACCTTACAATAACCTTGGGAGATAGGTATTATCATTATTACCCTCATTTTGTGGCTGTTTATGCATTTTAACCATGTCCCACACTTTGTGACCCTATTTGAGATTTTCTTCCTTTTTTTAATTAAATTTTATGTTTATTTTTATTTTACATCATTAATCTCCACAAGATTTTGTGTTAAAATGTTTCTCCCCATCGTTCCCCTATACTACCCCAATAGAGTGATCCCATTTTATGCAACCTCACCCAATCTGCTTTCTCCTATATATTCCCCCAAACTCCTCCAAATTTTCAGTAGAACAAGATATAACTCAATATCCCAGTGCCTGTATGACATTTCCCAGTTGCATGCAAAATAATAATGATGATGATGATGATGAGGAGGAGGAGGAGGAGGAGGAGGAGGATGGTCATTTTATTTAAAAACTTTTTCAATTATCATTTATTATCTATAATTATTTATAATAATTCTGTGATTTATCCCTCTCTGATTTGGTTTATATATGTCCATAAGAGGAATCTGGTAGATCCTTTTTCTTAATATATTTTTTAGATAAAATCATTTATTGTGATTTTAAAGTTTTATAGAATTCTATTTTGTATCCTTCAGAACCAGAAACTTTTTTGCTCTTTCTCTTTGGCAATTACTTTACACATTGTGGTATTTCTTTGAGATTTTATTATTTAAGAAAACATTTGTTGTATTATTTTATTTTGTTTTTTTACAAAATATTTGTTATTAAGATAATATTGGTCTTCCATTAGCGAATTTTATATTTTTAAAGTATATAAAGCTAATCATGGCCACTCTCCTGAAGACTGCCTGTGTGAATAATTTTAAGGTTCTAATGGCATAGCATTATGAAGACTCTGTATATTCAAAACTAAATATATATCAATAAAGTAAAGCATAGTATTCACAAAACCATAACATAGCAACTTATTAATAAGGTGGCCACATAGTCTTTTTTTTTTTTTGGAGGGCAATTGGGGTTAAATAACATGCCCAAGGTCACATGGCTAGGTTTTTTTGTTTGTGTGTTAAGTGTCTGTGGCAAGATCTGAACTCAGGTCCCTCTGACTCCAGGGCCGGCACTACTCACTGCGCCACCTAGCCGTCCCAGCCACAGTCTTAAAAAAATAATATCATTAAATATATCTTATAACATTCTTCAGAATTGCCACACAGTATATATTATTGCATCTCCAATGTCAGGGGGTCCCGGGCTAGAGTTTTCTTAGCATAATATGTCTTTAAGGAGTGGAAGAAAATATAAACACCATCTACTCCTAGGCCACAGTAAGTTTCAATCTCCTCAGCCAATAAAATTTGTACAAGTAAATTCCTTTTTCATCTTGACTCAAGGTTGACTTCCAACTCCCATGCCTCCTCCTCTGTGTTCTGAACAGTCCCAGCTCTTGCCTGGATTTACATGACTCTCATCTGGATTCAAACATAGGCAGCTCCCTGCTCCTGTTCCTTGTCTCAGCTAGCAGGGACTACTCCAATCGAAGCTCTTCTTGCACCCAACTGATATCAAACCCCAGGGACTTGTGTCTGAAACTTCTGTTTGTAAGGAGACAAATCTTAACAGGGCTACAACAATATTTACACACATTACCAGCACTATCATCTCAATTCACTTTCTATATGAGAAATAAACACAGATCAATAAACTGGGCCTCTGTCTGAAAAAGTAACACAGATAAAAAAACATAACTTCTTGTCTGAGAAATCAACACAGAAAAACAGACAGACCTTCGGTGTGAAAAATTAACACAGATTAATACAAAGAGCAGCATCACAAACATTCATTCTGTTAGGCCTCCCCTCAAGTAATTTCCCTTAACCTGCTGAGACTCACTTCTATCTATTCTACTCCTCTCTCTACTCTCAGCTTCTCTCTCCTCTCCCTCCAAGCAATGCAATATATACTGTTTCCAATTAAACATTCTTAATTCCACAAAAGTATCTTATTCAATAAAAGGTCAGGGTCAATCAAGGGCACTTGATTGGCTAAAAATAAATCCAGAAAAACAAAAACAAAAACAATGTCCTACTTTTTTTTTGTATTATAAGGTATTTTTCAACTTCATTTGTGTTCTCAATTTTGGTACCATATGACAGTATACACAATTTTTCTTTTGATTTTCTTGTGAGTTCAACTTTTTGATATTTTGTTGATATCCTTTTCTGCTTTGCTTTAAATTAACTTACATCAAATTTATAAATTTTATTAATCTTGTCAAATGATCAACTTTAAGTATTATCATTTCTATAGTATTTTGTTTCAAATTATCTATTTCTGCTGTATTTTATCAATATTCCATCTCGTGTACTCATTTTTGTTTTATTTGGTAGCTTTCTATTTTTAATGTATATACACCTGAGTCATCCTTCGTTTTTTCTATTCAAGTCAGAATATAATTTTTTCACTAAGAATTTTTTTAGGTCAATAAAAAAATTTTTCCAAGTTGCTTCATCATAATCATTTTCTTTCTATTAATTATTAATTATTTTTAACATTTGTTCTTTGACCCATTCATTATTTAGGTCTGCTTTGCAAAGTCTTCATTTGGGTCTGGGCATTTTGTTTGTGGTTTGCTAAATAAGTTATTTTTTATATTAAAATTTTATTATATTTTATATAAAATTTTATATTATATTTTTATATTAAGACCTGGAAATGATGAATTTGTTATTTTTTAAATTTTCTTAATGCTTACAGTAACTCTGTGCCCTACAAAGATGGTGATTTTTAAAGTAAAAGTTGCATATGGCTGTTAGAAATACATGCATTTTTAACAGTTCCACTTATAAGCCACTATAAATCTTTTATCTCTAATATCTCAAGCAATTTGTTCAATTCTATATTTTCACTTTTTCACCCTTCTGTTAAATTTGTAAAAATACATGAGAAAAATCAGTCTTTTACTAATTTATTTCTGCTTAAAAACTTTAAAGCAACCTTTTACCCATTTGCTCTTTTCCCTTCATTTATGAGCCACACCTCTCCTTCTTGTCCCATGTGTCTGAAATATTGGTGTTTTTAAAATTTGTTCTTTCTTTCTTCTTTTTTTCTTTCCCCCCTCATTTTCTCTTTTTTTCCCCTTTTCATCAGGTAATCAAGTAAAATCTCATTTCCACACCTCTCCTTTAACATATTTTGTTTGTTGATTTTTTAAAATGCAATGTCTGTGCCATCTTCAGATAAAATTTCATTTTCTTTCTGATTTCTCTTCATTATCTCCCTTTTCTAGACTGTTATTCTTTGATACATGATACTCATGCTTATTTATTCCTTCTTTAGCCTGCACATTTCTTGTAGAATAAAAGTTCCTATTTTATGTTTCCTCTTCTAAACAATTTCCTTGTTGTGTTGTGGATGCTTTCTCCTGTTGCCCTTTTTCAATTGTTCCACACTTTTAAAAATGTAAATTTTTTGCAGGAAAAATAAGAATTTATATATATATATAAAACCACATATTTGGAATTTTCCTATCTTGCAAATTGTGCAGTTCATTTCTACCCCCTTGCTCTCATATAAAAATTCCCCTATTTGCCATTAAGTTATCTCTGTGTCTATGCCTTTCCTGCATTTTTGGTGTCACTTGCCCTGGGAGCTCTGATTTCCCTTTTACTGAGGCAGGATACTGCCTATTGAGGCACAACATTTAATGAATATTAAGTCTCTTTAAGCACGAAATTCTTCAGTTGTAACTCTTCCAACAATTAAATTAAAATTTCCCTTTTATGTTCCCCCTCTTTCAATCCCTCCTTATGATAAACTCACCTATTTTCACTTTTTGCTGAGAGATATCATTCTTACTCTTAGCCATTGAGTTGGTTATGGTATATATTACATTTGTCTCTATATCATTCTTTCTACTTCCCCTTCTGTGATTCTACCCATACTATAGTTAACCACAAAACTACAATTTTGAAATAGCTAGTAATTAATATTTCAGGCATTTTACTCCATCACTATTATCTGATTCATTCCTGCAGCACTTTCTTCTTGTGTACTTTTAGGCTGAAATCTTGTAATTTAGCCTGCATTATTGCTGTTGCTGTTAAACCCATATGTGTCTTTCTCCTTCTTATTAAAATGGGATTATTTATAATGTTACTTGTGTAGATTTTGGTTGCTGTATTTGATTGCCCGTCTTGTATTTCTTTTTTTTTTTCCTGAGGTATTTGAAAAACAAACTGAAGAAAATAGCACTCCAAAAAATAGGCTCAAATGGCAAAAGCATCCAGATAAGCCAGTGAGAAGAAGAGAACCTTAAAAAGCTGAATTTGACATAGGGAAAAGGAATTTCAAACCTCCCTGAGGAGAATAACTCCTTCATAATTATATGGAAAAATTGGAAGCTACTGATTTCATGAAAAATTAAGATACTATAAAACAGATCCAAAGAAATAAACAAAAAAATAGAAGGCAATGTAATGTGTCACTGAAAAAGCACTGACATGGTAAAGAGATCCAAGAGAGGTCATTTAAAAATTATTGGACTACCTGAAAGTCATGATATAAAAAAAAGAGCCTAGACATCATCTTTCAAGAAATTATCAAGCAAAATTGTCCAGATATTCTAGAACCAGAGAGCCAAGTACAAATTGAAAGAATTCACAGCTTGCCTCTTGGAAAAGATCCAAAAAAGAAAACTCCTAGTAATATTATAGCCAAATTCCCGACTTCCCAGGTCAAAGAGAAAATGCTGTAATCATTCAGGAAGAAACAATTTGAGTATTGGGCAAACACAATCAGGATAACACAAGACCTAGCAGCTTCTACATAAGGGATGGAAGGGCTTGGTATATGATATTCTAGAGGTCAAAGAAGTTAGGATTAAAACAAATAATCACCTACCCATCAAAACTCAGTATAATGTTAAAGGGGAAAATATGGTCATTCAATGAAATAGAGGATTTTCAAGCATTCTTTTTTTTATTCTTTTTTTTTATTAAACAAATGCTTCATTAACTTCTGTTTTACATCATTCATTTCCACCAGATTTTGAGTTACAATCATTTTCCCCCCGTTATTCCCCTACTCACCCTCCCAGAATACCAGTCCCACAAGATATCGCTTCCTCCAATCTGCTCTCTCCCATACATTCTCCCATATCCCCTTTGACTTTTCCATTGGTGGAAGATGAATCTTTCTGCCCCAATGCCTGCACATCTTATCTCCCTATTACAAGCAAAAGAGTATTAATAAAAGTATTTATATATATTTGAAACATTTAATGTTAAGACCTCGAATTTCAGATCCATTTCCTTCCTCCCTTGTCACCCATTCCCTCCTGGGAGATACGTAATTCAGTATGTGTTGTACATGTCTAGTTATGGAAACATTATCATAGTAGATATATTGTACAAGGCTGCTTATAATTCCCTCCCACTCATCCCACCCCCCACCTGGTCCATTCCCTACATGATCCTGTCCCTCTTCTATAGTGGGTACTTCCAAACTTCCTTCCCCCCAAGGATGCCCTCCCATCCATCATCTCTCCTCTCATCCCCCTTTCCCCTATCCTGCTGCAGGTTGAGATATCCCATTTAGTATGTATGTCATTCTCTCCCTAAACCAAATTCAATGTGAACGTGCTTTTGCCTTTTTAGCCTTCCTATTCTCCCC
This sequence comes from Gymnobelideus leadbeateri, assembly GCA_011680675.1. Taxonomy (NCBI): domain Eukaryota; kingdom Metazoa; phylum Chordata; class Mammalia; order Diprotodontia; family Petauridae; genus Gymnobelideus; species Gymnobelideus leadbeateri. Next base: position 77,877 of record WOXC01008347.1, read on the forward strand.
CTCCCTTGCAACCACTTCCCCTTGCTTCTTCTACATGGCATAGCTTACCCTACCCTGTCTCTTCCCATCTCCACTTGCCACTTTCCTCTCTCACCTCATAATTTCATCCCTTGAGTATTCTCCCTTCCCAACAAATTCAACCCATGCCCTCTATCCATATATAACTGTAACCATATACACACAAATTCACATATGTATTCATATGACCACACACCCTTCTTCCATTATTTTTATAGTGAGAAAGATATCATCAGTCAAATATATTGCTTTTCCATATAGGAATGTAAATAGTTCAACTTTGATTGGTTCCTTTTGATTTCCTTTCCCTGATTACCTTCTCAGGCATCTCTTCCTTCTTGTATCTGGATGTCAAATTTTCTATTCAATTCTGGTTTTTTCCTCAAGAATGCTTGAAAGTCGTCTATTCCACTGAATGACCATATTTTCCCCTGAAACAAAATACTCAGTTTTGCTGGGTATGTGACCCTTGGGTTCATTGCCAGTTCCTTTGCCCTCTGGAATATCATATTCCATGCCCTTCGATCCCTCAGTGTAGAAGCTGCCAGGTCCTGGGTTATTCTGATTGTGTTTCCACAATATTGAAATTGTTTCTTCCTGGCTGCTTGTAGTATTTTCTCCTTGATCTGGGGATTCTAGAACCTGGCTATAATATTCCTGGGAGTTTTCTTTTTGGGATCTTTTTCAGGAGGTGATTTCTGGATTCTTTCAACCTCCACTCTGCCCTCTGGATCTAAACCATCAGGGCAATTTTCCTTGAGAATTTCTTGAAGGGTGATTTCTAGGTTCTTTCTTTGATCATGGCTTTCAGGTAGTCCAATAATTTTTAAATTGTCTCTCCTGGATCTAATTTCCAGGTCAGTGGTTTTTCCCATGAGATATTTCACATTGCCTTCTAATCTTTCATTTGTTTGGATCTGCTTAACAGCATCTTGATTTCTCATAAAGTCATTAGCTTCCATTTGCTCCAGTCTAACTCTGAAGGAATGAATCTCTTCAGTGAACTTTTGAGATTCTTTTTCCATCTGGCAAATTCGACTTTTTAAGGCATTCTTCTCCTCATTGCCCTTTTGGGCCTTCTTTGCCATTTGAGTTAGTCTTTTTTTTAAGGTGTTGTTTTCCTCAGTTAGGCTGTTGACCCTCATTTCATACTTTTCCTGCATCCTTCTCATTTCTCTTTCCATTTTTTCCTCTACTTCTCTTATTTGATTTTTAAAGTCCTTCTTAAGGTCCTCTATGGCCTGCAACCCACTCATATTTTCCCCTGGGGCTTTTGGAGCAGGACTTCTGACCTCACAGTCCTTTTCCTGCTCTATGCCCCCAAAATAGGAGCCTAGGGTTGCATTTTTCTGTTTCCTTTGCCTTGGCATGTAGCCACTTAATTGCTTGACTTTTGGGCTTGTTGCCACACTATGGCTTTAAGGCCAGATAGAGGAATTTTCGTCCCGAACATGTGGGGCGCAACTTCTGTTTCTGGCAAACTGTAAATACACCCACGACTTCCACCCTAGATCACAATCCAGATCCAGGGAGGTTAAAGCAAGAGCGATTACCCCCCAAGACTGATCGCTGGATCTCCCTACAATTAATTCGCAGGCCAAGAGCTGGAGCTGCCTCTGAAAACTACAAAATGGCATGTCTCCTCATTGGCTTCTAACCCGCAGGGGAGGAAGCTGACGCATTCTCCAAATACCGGTCCCAAAGTCCATAGGACACTAACCTCTCACTTTGTCCTAGGCATGTCTATATTGATAATTCTGGAGTTGCCACAGCTGCTGGTGTTCTGGGGTTCCTCCAGCCTGCTGCTGGCCCTGCTGCCCTGGGGCTAAAACCTCGGCTCACTTGGACCTGGGCTCGGCTTGGCTCTGGCGCTCTGCGCACTGTGTGCTGCTGGCTCCCAGACCGCTGCCCTGGTCTTTCCTGCAGGGCTGCTGGGCTGTCCTCAGCGGGAGGTTAGCTTCTCTGTATCATTCTGTGGGTGCTGAGGCTCCAGAAGTTGTTCAGAGTCCCCTTTTACATAGTTTGGGGGGAATCTGGGGGCAGAGTGGCTTGGATGAGCTGTTTCTACTCCACCATCTTGGCTCCCTCAAGCATTCTTGATGAAAAAACCAGAGCTGAACATAAAATTTTACTTTCAAATACAACAAAATAGAGAAGCATAAGAAGGTAAATAGGAAAAAGACATCTTAAGGAACATATTAAAGTTGAATTATTTACATTCTTAAATGGAAAAATGATAATTTTAACTCAAGACTTTTCCCAGTATGAGGATTGTTGAAGGGAATATATATTTATGTATATATTTATATGTATATGTATATGTATGTGTATGTGTATGTGTATATGTATATGTATGTATATATGTATACATAGTTATTTATGTATACATTCATATATGTATATATGTGTATATATATACATTCATACATATATGTATAGTAGGGTGTATGTGTGTGTATGTACGTGTGTGTGTGTGTGTGTGTACACACATGAGTGTGGGCTTTTGCATGTTCATGTATACATAGACAAAAGGCACAGGATGAGTTGAATATGAAGGAATGATATCTAAAAATAAATTAAGAGATGAGAGAAAATTAATTCAGAGAAGGAGAAAGGGAGAGATAGAATAGGGTAAATTACCCCGTTAAAAAGAAAAAAGAGGGTCACAGTGAATAGAGCACTGGCCCTGGAGTCAGGAAGACCTAAGTTTAAATCCAGCCTCAGACACTTGACACAATTACTAGCCATGTTACTTTGGGCAAGTCACTTAACTCCATTTGCCCTCCAAAATGCAAAAATTAAAAAAAAATAAAATAAAAGGAGGCAAAAGAAAACTGTTACATTTGAGGGGAAGAGCAGGAAGGTGAAAGGGAAGGTGAAAGCCTTATTCTCTTTAAATTTGACTTAAGAAGGGAATGACATACACACTCAATTGGGTATTTTCCCCAACAGGAAAATAGAGGGGTAGGGAATAAGAAAGGGGATGATAGAAAGGAGGATAGATTGGGAGAGAGGGTAGTTAGTAGCAAACATATGTGAAAAAGGATAGGATCAAAGGAGGAAATAAAATAATTGACAGGCGGGATAGGATAGTGGGAAATATGGTTAGTCTTTCACAATAGAACTACTATGGAGATTATTAGGGTAATTACACATGCACAACCTATGTTCAATTGCTTATCTTCTCAGTGGGGGTTGGTGAGGAGGGAAGGAGGGCAAAAAATCTGAAACTCAAAGTTTAAAAAATAAGTATTCCAAAAAATATATTTTTTACACGCAACTGGGAAATAAGATATACAGTCACTGGGGTATATAAATCCATCTTGCCCTACTAGAAGGTTAGGGGGGTGATGGGTGAGGATATAAGAGAGAGTATATTGGGGGAAGCAGTGTAGCAGCAAGCACCCCAAAATCCCCAGTGTGCCTGCCAACACAGGTTCTTAGATCTGCTTTTCGAAAACGAAAGCAACTCAAAATAAGTTAACAAGCTCACTTTAATCAATCAAATATTTATTATCTATTTCAGGGGGAAAAGGTCAGCACCCCGAACTTCAGGGTGTACAGACAGATCAGAGAGGCTTCCAAACTGTCCAACCATCATCAATACCAAATCACAGTTACCAGAGAGGGGAGCATTAACATCTGGGGTTTCAAAGCCTGGGGGGCTCTCAATGGCTGCCCAGAGTTTTATCTGGTTAAATCACACAACACTTCTCAAAGTGAGCCCCAAAGCATAGCCTCCCATCAGGGTTTATATAGCCTTCTCCTAGCTCAGAGAATTTAACAACCTTCTTGACCCACTGCCCAGTCACAAAGTATCAAGGTGTGGGCTTTCCTGAAAAACAAGCCTCCCACCACAGGCTCCAGGTGTACTTAACCTAGGGGCAGGGAAGATCTTTAAATTAGTATTTCCATTACAAGGGGTGATCAGTAGGTCTGGTATTTTGGGTGAGTGTACAGGTAAGGCAGGGAGAAAATGTAACTCAAAATCTTTTGGAAATGAATGTTGAAAACTAAATATAAATAAATAAAAGAAATATACTGTTTGATAAACCCAAATATTCCAACTTCAGGGATAAAAACTCACTTTTTAGGAGGTGCTAGGTGGCACAGTGAACAGAGCACTTGCCCAGGATTCATGAGGACCTGAGCTCAAATCTGGCCTCAGACACTTAACACAAAACTAGCTGTGTGACCTTTAGAAAGTCACTTAACCCAAATTGCCCTACCTTTCCCCCTCCACAAAAATAAAAATATAAATAAAAACTCACTATTTGACAAAATGTACTGGGAAAACTGGAAATGAGTATGGCAGAAACAGGGCATAGACCAACAACTTACCAAAATAAAGTACAAATGGGTACATGATTTAGATATAAAAGCTAATATATGAAGCAGTTATGGGAAAAAGGATAAAAAGATATTTGTCAAGTTTATGGAGAATAGAAGTATTTATGACAAAACTAGAGATAGAGAACATTATGACATAAAATGTATAATTTCAATTTCACTAAACTGAAAAGTTTTTGCAAAAATAAAGCCAGTGCAATCAAGATTAGGAGGGAACCAAAAAAGTGGGGGGAAATCATAATTGGTTTCTCTGATAAGGGTCTCATTTCTAAAATATATAGAGGCCTGAATAAAATTTATAGAAATACAAAGTTACAAATTGCTCTCCAGAATGATTGGATCAACCCCCAATTCCACCAACAAAAAATTGTGTTCCAACTCTCCTATATCTTGTCCAAAATTTATAGTTTTCCTGTTTTGTCATGTTAACCAATCTGATAGGTGGAATGATGTATGCCAGAGTTATTTTGATTTTCACCTCTCTAATCAATAATGTTTTAAAGCATTTTTTTTCATATGACTCTAGATAACTTTATTTTCTTCATTTGAAAATTGCCTGTTCATAACCTTTGACCATTTATGAACTGGGGAAGAGGTGGGAAAATTGGAAAACTAATTCACTGTTGGTAGAACTGTGAGCTGATCCAACCATTATGGAGAACAATTTGTAACCATGCCAACAGGGCAATAAAAATATGCATACCCTTTGATTCAGCAATTCCAGTTCTAGGGCTGTATCACAAAACAGATCATACAAATGGGAAAAGGTCACAAATATACAAAATCTTTATAGTAGCTCATTTTGTGGTGGACAAAAACTAGAAATTGAGGGGATTCCCATTAATTGGGGGAGTGGTTGAATAAGCTGTGGTATATAGATGTAAACGAATACTATTGTGCTATGAGAAATGATGAAGAGGGGAACTTCAGAAAATCTTGGAAAGATTTATATGAAGTGATACTAAGTGAAGTGAGTAGAAGCAGAAGAACATTGTACAGAGTAAAAGCCATAGTTTGCAATGAAAGACTTTGCTAGACTTTACTCTTCTCAGCACCACAAAAATTTAAAACAGTTCCAAAAGACTCATGATGGAAAATGCTATCCACATCTGTAAAAATAAATATGGCCTCTGAATGCAGAATGAAGCATACTATTTTCCATTCTGTTGTTATTGTATTGTTTTATGTTTTTCTTTCTTGTGTTTACTCTCATTATTTTTAATCATTCTATAAAACTTTACTAACATGAAAATATGCTTAATAGGAATGTATCAAGTAGAGTCTACTTCAGTTTGCTTGCTGTCTTGGGGAGGAGCAGGGGAGGAAAGGGGATAAAATTTAAAACTTAAGGGAGTAAAAGTTTAAAACTAGAAATAAATACATTAACTTAAAAATAATGTAGCAATATGATGACACCTAGGCATTTTTTTAAATTTCACCTGTTTTCATTTATAATTAGTCTCAGATAAAAAAAGGTATGGTATTTTTGCTTTCATCTTCACATCCTTGCTTTTTTTTCTTTTTTTCTTTAATTTACTATTTTATTTTCCCCATTTACATATGAAAACAATTTAAACAATCATTTTTAAAATTTTGAGTTGCACATTCTCTCCCTTCCTTCCTATTCACCCAACATGTGTATATATGTGCACATAATAATCACATTGTGAAATAAAATATTAACAAAAATAAAAACTTAATCAAAATAAGGAAAACTACAAAGATTGCTTTAATCTGTATTCAGACAACATGAATTCTTTCTCTGGAGATGGATGCAGAATGAAAGATGACATTTTTCATTGTAAGTCTTCAGATTGTCTTAGATTGTTGTTTGCTGAGAATTAATAATTCAGTCACAGTTAATCATCTTACAATCCTGCTGTTAGTTTCTACACAGTACATTTCAATTTCCATCAGCCCATGCAAGTATTTACATTTATTTGTGAGAGTGCCCTGCTTATCATTTCTTATAGTACAAGTATTCCATTATAATCACATACTACGACTTTTTCAGCCATATCCCATTGATGGACATTTCCTCAATTTCTAATTCTTTGCCCCCAGGGGGAAAGGTATTCTGAATAATTTCATACATATGCTTTCTTTTTATTTTTTTCCCTCTTTTGGGATACAGATCTAGCGATGATGTTGCTAGTCAAAAGGAGTAATCCTACATTTCTCTATAGAATGGTTGAATCAGTTCACAACTCCATAATTAATGCATTAATGTCTCATTTTTCCAACAACCCTTCCAATATTTGCCATTTTCCCTTTTTTTTTTGCCCTGTTAGCTAATCCAATAGGCATAAAATATTTATTCAAAGGAACAAAAAAGACACATTGTATATAATATAGAAGGCACTCAAGAGCTAAGACAATAGAATTTCTGCCTAGCAGTAAGGGTCCAATTTATTTAATTAGTATAAATGTGTAGTGAGTTTAAAGCATGGGAAAGAAAGAAATTAATATGCTTCAATTCCATCAAAACATGTTGTTTGTACACTCTTCTTACCATGGAAAAGTTGTAGAAACTCAAATGATAATTGTAGTTCTTTCAGGGCTTGCTTCAATCCATTTATTTACTCCTATCTACAAGGCAGGGATCAGTCTTGCTTTACTTTCCCATTCTGAAAGAAAAGTCTCTTGATCCTAAAAGATTCCAACGTTTGTAATCATTAAAAAAAGAAATGTGGGCGTTCTTGTAGTATGTGTGTATATGTGTGTATATATGTAAATATACACATATGTGTTCATGTATATATGTGAAAGATAATAGTAAATATAACTGATGCAAATTATGCATTCTTACATATAAGTACTGTATTAAATACTTTTAAGTCAGATTTTAGGTAAATGAGAAACTTAACATGATTGAAGTATTTTGTCCCTGAAGGCATTATATGTTGGATTGCTTTGCTTTTTTAGCTGTTTTATTTTTTTTTTTTCATTTTGGGGGGATTTCAAATAGCACACATTAATAAATCAAAATGATTCTTTTGTTCCAAATGTTTGAGTCTATGGGCTCAAATGTCAACAAAATGAAACTAGTTTAGATGTGTCAAATATTTTTTGTCTATCACATTCAAAAATTTCAAGTTCCTATGACAATATGGTACTGATATGACATCTGGGTTTTGTGAGAATAAGTGCCTTTCCCTGGATACTCAGCTTTGCCCTCTCTTGCTCTTGACCCCTGACAGCCAGAGGAAATATGTACTGCCACAACACTGGAAACATCATACTCATAACTCTGATATATCACCTTGTTCTTAAGTCATCCATTATTAGATTGTCAAAAACTGGTTTTTTTTGGTCTTTTTCACTCCATTTGGCACACATTGGATTAAATAAGCATTCATTCCCAAATAACACATGTACACACACATACAGACTCACACACACACACACACACACACACACTGCATACAAATAGATTGGTACCCACATATATCTTTGTATGCATTTAGATAGATTTGTTCTCCCAACAGTGATTACTCTGTATTTGAATGTGACCAAAAATAACACAGATTAACAGCAGTCATTTTTAAACCATAGAGGATCATAGCTACAGCTTCTATTTTCAGAGCCTGGGTCTGTTAATCACTGTGTCTATTTACCTCACAATTTTCTAACCCATCTCTTATTACTCTGTGTCAGCCTGTTCTGTCAGCTGTTTTGGTTACTCAGCAGTCAATAGCTATGTTAGAAAATTCGCTCTTGTCCTCCAAGAGTTTCTTCTACCAGTGCTGCTTTGACCTATTTCAGCTAACCATAGAGCAGCTGTTTGTATGTCTAGCTGTCATCAATTCTTTGTACATGTCCGGCTTAGGAAATCTGTAGTTGCAGCAAACATTATTTCAACTCTGATAGATTGCCTATCTTCCAAGATTCAGCTGTGTTTGATCCTGTCTTTCCATGTAATATTATGTTTAGTTCTGGAGTAGCAGCATAAAAAAAAAGATTGTTAAAGACATTCATTATGCTCTGGGAAAATGAAATAGAGTAGCATTCAGGTGTCATCAAATTCTAAACGAAACTAAAAGTCTCCAGCCTGGGGAAGATCACTTTCAGTTTCTTCTAAAAATAATAGAATCCCATATGTATAGAAGCCACAAATTCTTCAGTTTCTAAGTAAACATATCATTCACTGCGGTCCATATTGTGAACATGAATTTGGAGTGTTTTTTTTGTTTGTTTGTTTGTTTGTTTGTTTTTATTTGTCTCCAGATGCTCTCAGTTATATATGCTGCCTTGTAAAAATGGAAACATACACTTCACAACAGATGGTTGTGAGCAGTTCTTTAATCTCTAAAGCAGGCACCTTTTAAATGACCTATACTGTAGCATGGTACAGTAGAGATTGGTTTTAGAGTCAGAGAACCTAGGTTCAATTCCCACTTTTGTTGTTTATTTCAAGTTTACCTTCGGTGAATCATTTTACCTACAGTTTCCATTTCCTCATCTGTAAAATTAAGAAGGGAGACTAAATGATCCCTGAGGTCTTATCCAACCATAGAACTGGGATTTTTCATCACAAGTTACACTCATGTCACAGACTTGACCTAGTTTCATTTGTATGGGGGAAAAAAGGAAGACAGAAACTGAAAGGGAAGAGACAATGGAAAATAATAAACATCCTCCTCTATCCCCATGTAAAATTTTTGAGCTTAATTTTATGTCCATTATTATAAAATTATTTTGAACTTGGATAATTGGGCATATCGGATTTTTCCCCTCTTCATTTAGATTTTACATTTACTGAAATACAATAGAAAATAGCTAGATAGTAATTCACTCTATAGCAAAATGTGGCATGCATTTGACTTTTCTTGAACAATATAGTACAGTTAGAAAATGTGGTACAGTATAAACAACATTGATATTTTATTTAAATCTGTGTTTATTCACAAACATGCATACATAAGCACAAAATACACAATGGTCAGATTTTTTTGTTAATGGTTTTTACTCATTTTTTTTTCTTTTGCATTTTCCCTTTCTTTTAAATTTGATCTCTCTTCCTAGGAGCAAGAAGGGGCACTGTATCAGGCTTATGCCTGTTACCACAGGTCCTGACAGTTTAACTCATGATACAATGATATTGTCCTGAGGCCTGTCACATGAAGGAGACTCTTGTGTCTGGCAATGTGTTGAGGAGTTGTGGTGGCTATCACTGCTGGAAACTTAGTGGTCTGGCAGCTTACCTGGTACAGAGATGAGATCTTAATGGTGGTGTTTGGTGTGTACTAAGTCCAGGGAGTTTTCCTGAATTTCCCTGGAGCTACAATTAAGAATGTGGTGTTTCTTTAACTGTGGTCTGCTTGTTCCCTGTTTATGTTGAGGCACATGAGGGTTACAGGATAGGGAGGGCCTGGGGAGGCATCCTGATTTTAGTTGTTTCTTGTGTCACCTCACTGGAGCTAAGGATCTCCAGATGCTTTGTGGAGGCGGGCTTTTCTGCTGGCTTGTTGGGTCATTTCCTTCTCTGGAATGCACCGTCCCCCTTTTACCCAACTGAGATGGATCTTTCTTGCAGATCATCCAAGTTTCCAGGTCTAAAAGACCACTTCATCCTGTCTTTCAACTGACTCTACTGTTCCAGGAATTCTTCTGGGGTGCTATTTAATGGTTATTTGTAGGTGAGCATGGGAGAGCTACAATGATTTACCATTTAACTTTGCTATTTTGGTTCCTAGAAGTGCTTCCCAACAGTTTTTGTTAAATAGCGAGTTCTTATATCAAGGGCTGGGGTATATGGTTTAATCAAACACTTGCTTACTATGGTCATTAAAAATTGTGTCTTGTCTAGCTAACCTATTCCACTGATCCAAAACTCTATTTCTTAAGCAGTACCAGATAGTTCTGATGATTATACATTATAATGTAGTTTGACATCTAATATTGTCAAACCACTGTCCTTTCCCCCCACTAATAATTCCTTTCATATCCTTGGCTTTTTCTTTTTGCAGATGATATTTTCCCCTTTTTCTATATTTATTTATTTATTTATTTATTTATTTATTTATTTATTTATTTATTTATTTATTCATTCATTCATTCATTCATTCATTCATTCATTCATTTGGTATTTTGATTGGTATGGTGCAGAATAAGTAAATTACTTTAGCCAGAATTGTCATATTTATTATACCAGCTCAGCCTTCCCATGAATTATTGATATTTTTCCAATTTCCTAGATCTGACTTTATTTGCATGTAATTGTATTAATATTGTTCCTGGGTTTGTCTTGGATGGTAGACTCCCAAGTATGTTAAGGTGTTTCCAGTTATTTTAAATTGAATTTCTCTTTTTATACCTTTTTGATGGACTCTGTTGATCTTATAAAATGCTGATGATTTATGGCCATTGATTTAATATCCTGCAACTTTTCTAAAGTTTTCAATTAATTCTAATACCTTTTTGCTTGATTCTCTAGGGTTCCCTAAATTTTCAATCATATCATCTGCAAAGAATGATAACTTTGTTTCCTCATTACATATTCTAATTCTTTCTATTTAGTTTTTCTACTGTTATTGCTAAAGCCAAAATTTCCAGTACAATATTGAATAATAGTATGAATAAGGGGGATCCTTGCTTCACTTCTGATCATATTGACATGGCTTCTAACACCCCCATGACACCCTGCTTGCTCATTTTAACACCAAGCAGAAGCAACATCAAGGTTCAGATAACAAGCATAAGAACTCTCCATTTATTCAGTAGCAGATTAAGGCAAAACACTTCCAGAAAAGAGAAAAATCAATACACAGTGTAACTCAATCATTTAGTAAGTTCTAAGTTTAATCACAAAGTACAAACGTCAAAGTACTCCACCCCGGGGTAGTCTCAATTGGAGATTCATTTCCAATGATAAACAAAGTTCATTCATTTGTTTAGTCATAAAACTCAAAGACCATCCAACCCTAAGTCACTACTAGGTTACAATATCATAACAACATTCAATGCCCAAGGAGATTTGTTTTCTTCATCTTGACTCAAGCAAGTTCCCACAGTTTATGTTCCTGGGAAGTCAAGGCTTAACAAAGACACAACATAGATACACATTGCTGTGTCCTCTTCAATTCACTCTCTTCCTGTGAAATTAACCTAGACCCAACAACAAGGCCTGAAGAATTAGCATGAATCATCAATGCAGTCCCTATATTCCTGAAAACATAAACAAGACCCTCCATGAGGATTTCTGTAAACATACAAGAAAATCCTCTTTCAGGTCTTCTGAACAAACAGCAAGGTGCCAGGTCTTCTGCAATAATAACAATATCTTCCGTCAGCAGAACAATATGACACAGTACTATCAAAACAGACAAACCAAATATTGGTACCACAGTCATGTTTTCTCTCAGTTCAGTCCTCAGTTCTCATTTCTCTCCCTCCAGCAGTAGCCACTGCCTCTAGGTGCTGGCTCCCAGAAGTTCTTCTGGCCTCTCTCTGCTTGGGATTTTCTCTAATCACAGCACCAGCTCCTGCCAGTTCAGCCCCCTCTTGTCATGTCAACAAGTCCATTTCATTTGTGGAATTCACAAGCTTTGGTTCTTTTCATTTAATACAAAAACCCAGACAATACAAGGGAATATTTGAATCTCATTAACATTATACTCATTGTTTTAGATGGATACTCCTTATCATATTCTGGAACATTCCCTTTATTCTTATGTATTCTAGTGTTTTTGATAGATATGGGTGCGGTATTTTAACCAAAGATTTTTCAGCATCTATTGGTGGTAATCATCTAATTTATGTTCATTTTATTATTGATATTGTCAATGATGCTAATAGTTTTACAGATATTAATTCATTTCTGCATTCCTGGAGCAAAGCCCAACTGGTCATAGTGTATAATTCTTGAGATATATAGCAGTAATTGCTTTGATAGCATTATGATCAAAACTTTTACATGAATTTTCATTAGGCAAATTTCTCTAATATGTTTCTCTGTTTTTGTTCTTTCAGATTTAGATATCAGCACCATATTTATGTCATAAAGGGAGTTCGGCAGGACTCTTGCTTTACCTATTATTCTGAATAGTTTATATAGCATTTGAATTATTATTTTTCTTTTTATATTTTATAGAATTCACTAATAAACCCATCTGATCCTGGAGAATTTTTCCAGGGGAGTTCATTTATGGCTTGGTCAATTTTTTTTCTAATATTCTATTTTTTTAAACAAATGCTTTATTAAATTCTGTTTTACATCATTCATTTCCACCAGATTTTGAGTTACAATCATTTTCCCCCCATTATTCCCCTACCCAAACTCCCAGAATAGTAGTCCCACAAGATATCGCTTCCTTCAATCTACTGTCTCCCATACCTTCTCCCATACCCCCATCGACTTTTCCATTAGAGGAAGGGGAGTCTTTGTGTCCCAATGCCTGCACATCTTATCTCCCTATTACAAGCAAAAGAGTATTAATAATAGTATTTATATATATTTGAAACATTTAACGTTATGACCTCAAATTTCAGATTCATTTCCTTCCTCCCTTTTCACCCATTCCCTCTGGGGAGATAAGTAATTCGGTATACGTTGTGCATGTCTAGCTATGCAAAACATTATCATAGTAGATATACTGTACAAGGCTGCTTATAATTCCCTCCCACTCATCCCACCCCCCACCTGGTCCATTCCCTACATGATCCTGTCCCTCTTCTATAGTGGGTACTTCAAACCTCCCCTCCACCGAAGAATGCCCTCCCATCCATCATCCCTCCTCTCATCCCCCTTCAGGTTGAGATATCCCATTTAGTATGTATGTCATTTTCTCCCTGAACCAAATTCAGTGTGAATGTGGTTTTGCCTTTTTAGCCTTCCTTATTCTCCCCCTCCTTTGCAACCACTTCCCCATGCTTCTTCTACATGGGATAGTTTCTCCCCATCTCCTCTTGCCACTTTCCTCTCTGACCTCATACTTTCATCCCTTGAGTACTCTCCCTTCCCAACAAATTCAACCTATGCCCTCTATCCATATATAACTGTAACCATATACACACACATTCACATATGTATTCATATGACCACACACCCTTCTTCCATTATTTTCATAGTGAGAAAGATATCATCAGTCACAGTTATTGCTTTTCCATATAGGAATGTAAATAGTTCACCTTTGATAAGTTCCTTTTGATTTCTTTTCCCTGATTACCTTCTCAGGCATCTCATCCTTCTTGTGTCTGGATGTCAAATTTTCAATTAAATTCTGTTTTTTTCCTCAAGAATGCTTGAAAGTCCTCTATTCCACTGAATGACCATATTTTCCCCTGAAACAAAATACTCAGTTTTGCTGGGTAGGTGACCCTTGGGTTCATTCCCAGTTCTTTTGTCCTCTGGAATATCATATTCCATGCCCTTTGAGCCCTCAGTGTAGAAGCTTCCAGGTCCTGGGCTATTCTGATTGTGTTTCCACAATATTAAAATTGTTTCTTACTGGCTGCCTGTAGTATTTTCTCCTTGATCTGGGGATTCTAGAACCTGGCTATAATATTCCTGGGAGTTTTCTTTTGGGGATCTTTTTCAGTAGGTGATTGGTGGATTCTTTCAACCTCTATTTTACCCTCTGGATCTAAAACATAAGGGCAGTTTTCTTTGAGAATTTCTTGAAGGGTGATTTCTAGGTTCTTTCCTTGATCATGGCTTTCAGATAGTCCAATAATTTTTAAATTGTCTCTCCTGGATCTAATTTCCAGGTCAGTGGTTTTTCCCATGAGATATTTCACATTGCCTTCTAATCTTTCATTTGTTTGGATCTGCTTAACAGCATCTTGATTTCTCATAAAGTCATTAGCTTCCATTTGCTCCAGTCTAACTCTGAAGGAATGAATCTCCTCAGTGAACTTTTGAGATTCTTTTTCCATCTGGCAAATTTGACTTTTTAAGGCATTCTTCTCCTCATTGCCCTTTTGGGCCTCCTTTGCCATTTGAGTTAGTCTATTTTTTAAGGTGTTGTTTTCCTCAGTCAGGCTGTTGACCCTCATTTCATACTTTTCCTGAATCCTTCTCATTTATCTTTCCAATTTTTCCTCCACTTCTCTTATTTGATTTTTAAAGTCCTTCTTAAGGTCCTCTATGGCCTGCAACCCACTCATGTTTTCCCCTGGGGCTTTTGGAGCAGGACTTCTGACCTCACAGTCCTTATCCCACTCTATGCCCCCAAAATAGCACTCTAGGGTTGCATTTTTCTGTTTCCTTTGCCTTGGCATGTAGCCACTTAATTGCTTGACTTTTGGGCTTGTTGCCACACTATGGCTTTAAGGCCAGCTAGAGGAATTTTCGTCCCGAACGTGTGGGGGGCAACTTCCGTTTCTGGCAAGCTGTAAACCCACCCACAACTTCCACCCTAGATCACAATCCAGATCCAGGGAGGTTAAAGCAAGAGCGATTACCCCCCAAGACTGATCGCTGGATCTCCCTACAATTAATTGCAGGCTGGGAGCTGGAGCTGCCTTTGAAAACTACAAAATGGCATGTCTCCTCAGTGGCTTCTAGCCCCCAGGGGAGGGAGCCGACACATTCCCTAAATACCGGACCCAAAGTCCATAGGACACTAACCTCTTACTTTGTCCTCGGCATGTCTATGTTGATAATTCTGGAGTTGCCACAGCTGCTGGTGTTCTGGGGTTCCTCCAGCCGGCTGCTGGCCCTGCTGCCCTGGGGCTAAAACCTCGGCTCACTTGGACCTGGGCTCGGCTTGGCTCTGGCGCTCTGCACCCTGTGTGCTGCTGGCTCCCAGACCGCTGCCCTGGTCCTTCCTGCAGGGCTGCTGGGCTGTCCTCAGCGGGAGGTTAGCTTCTCTGTGTCATTCTGTGGGTGCTGAGGCTCCAGAAGTTGTTCAGAGTCCCTTTTTACATAGTTTGGGGGGAATCTGGGGGCAGAGTGGCTTGGATGAGCTGTTTCTACTCCGCCATCTTGGCTCCGCCCCCCTAAGATTCTATTTTTTGATCTGCTAATCTAAGTAATTTATATTTGTCTAAATATCCATTGATTTCACTCAGATTGTCAGATTTATTGGCTTATTTATTTATTGGCATATAACTTTTCAAAATATTTCCCAATGATTTAATATCTTTCTATCTATCCCTTCCTTCTTCACCTATTATCCTCTTCTTTTAATATTTATTATCATTTACTCAAATTCACCATACAACCTATTTCTGTGTATATTCCTTCCATTTTCACTATTATTGATACATTTTTTTTAACATTTACAAGTATCATCTTAACATGTAGGGATGTAAAAAGTTTAACTTTCAAAAAATGCTTGAAGCTTTTTTTATCCTCTTTTACATGTTTCAGATTTTCTTTTATTGGAATTTTTTTGTTTGTTTGTTTAATTCTATTCTTCTCTTTATGGAAACCTGGAATCTTGGTGTTTCATTCAATGTCTATTTTTCCCCTTCATGTATTACCCTTTATTTTATTTGGTGATTACTGGTTGTAGTTCTGATTCCTTTGACTTCCAGAATATCTTATTCCATGATGTCCTATCTTTGACCATTGTAGCTGCTAAGTCCTGTGTAATCCTGATTGTGGCTATCCAATATTTGAATTGCTTCTTTCTGGCTGTTTGCAGTATTTTTTTCCCCTTCACTTGACAGTTCTGAATTTCAGCCATATTGTTCCTTGGAGTTTTTTATCTTACTATCTCTTTCCTGGTTTGATTGTTGGATTCTTTCAATGCCTATTTTTGCCCACTCGTTCAATAATATTAGGGCACTTTTCCTGACAATTTCTTGAAGGATGCTGCCAGAGATATTCCTTTTGCTTATAGATTTCATGTAGGACAGTAATTCTAACATTGTCTTTCCTGGATCTATTTTCCAGGTTAGTTGCCTACCCCACAAGGTATTTTATATTTTCTTCTTTTTCTTCTTGCATTCTTTTGATTTTGTTGAACTGATTCTTGATTTCTCAAATAATCATTAGCTTCTACTTGCCTGATTATAATTTTTCACTCTTGTTTCCTGCAATTAACTTATTAAACTTTCTTTCCTATTTGACAAATTTTACTTTTTAAGGATTTGTTTTCATTAGTGGATTTTCTATCTCCTTTTCCATTTATCCAGTTCTATTTATAAAGCTGTAATTTTCTTTTCCCAAGCTATTTACCCTTTTTTCATAATTTTCTTGTGTTGTTCTCACATATTTTCCCAATTTTTCTTCTGTGTCTCTTGTATAATTTTAAAGATCCTTTTTGAGGTCTTCCTTGGCTTCTTTCTGGATGTGAGTCCACTTTCCATGTTTTGGGGGGTTGACATTATTGTCCTCTTCTGAATTTGCATCTTGACCTTCCCTGTCATTATAATAATTATTGATGGTTAGATTATTTTCTATTGCTTTTTGCTCATCTTTCTTACCATTTTTGCTTTCTTATATATCTGAGTTCTGCTCCTGGGGTGCAAGGGTCACTGTCTCATGCTTCTTTTTCTAGGGTCCATGGACCCTGGAAATTTACTTGGTGCCTCACATATGTTGCACTGAGGTCCATGGGACCCCTCATATCTGGTGCCACATTGAGGGTGTGTGTTGGATGGCAACTAGCATTTCTGTATGTCATCAGGGTCTGGAGGCTCGTCTTTTCTTGACCTGAGCTTCTAGTAAAAGTGTCTAATGTGTGTTGAGACTAGTAGGGTATTTCTATGATTTCCCAATACAAGACTGAGATAAATGGAAACCACCTTTTGGTGGTTTCTTCTTTGAATCAGTCTATGCTAAAGCACATGGTGGTTCTCAGAACTGGAGTCAGTCAGTTCCTCTGGCTATACTAAGACACATGAGGTTTCCTGGTCTTGGTATTAGCCAGCTCCACCACACTGGGGCACACATTTTTCTTTTGTTTTCTGAGACAGGGCTTGTTACTGGCTTATGGAGATACTTCATGTCCTAGACTATATGCTTCCCTTTTACCCAGTGAGATAGACTTTCATGCCAATTTTCCAAGTTTCTTAGACTCAGACTGCTTCATTCTGTCTTTTTGCTGGTTCTGCTGTTCCAGTATTTATTTGGAGGCATGATTTTGTGGTTTTATCAAAGTGAATATGGGAGAGTTATGGCAATTTAATGCTTTGTCTGCCATCTTGGCTCCCAGGAGTAATTTAAAAATCTTATTTTCTACTTTGTATATTACTGATCTAGTATGTTTTCTATTCAACAAGCTAAATGCTAAAATTCTTCCAAGGTGTATCTCAAAACTTCCTAAATTCACTGTGATTAACCCCATTACTTTGAGGTATCTCTACACTTCTGAACAAGATTCATAGGAAGCAAACTCAACTCCCACATATGAGAAATATAGTGGAGTATAAGGAGTTGACTTCAGATTCCAGCGTATATGTTTACTATTGCCCAAATTTAAGAAAGCCATTTAACCTTTTTGTTCTTCAGTTTTTTATTTACAGAATGAAGAGTTAAAATTTGATAATTTCTCAATTCATAGTCTATGATTTTGATTTTGTCTAAATTCATAGTCGATGATTTTGATTTTGTTTCTATTTCATTATCATACATTCATTCATTTAATATGCTACTTATTGAGTGCATAATATGTGCACATGCTTGGTTCTTTGATAAAATATTAATCCTTTGAGGGTGGGGACTGTTCATTTTTATCATTAAATGTCCAGCACCCAACACAGTATCTGGATGACACAATAGGTATGTTGAGTATTGAAACATTATACTTTTTTGCAGAAATCTTTGTTGAGTTTAATAATGTATAGGGCAGCATGGCAAAAATTGCAAAAAATATGGAAAAAATAAGAACTATAAAATTTCAGGAAAAAAGAAAAAATCATTAATAGTTTCATCAGGGAAAATTTCATTGAAAAGATTGAACTTTAATTAGACTTTAAAGTATCAGTTTCTGTAGTTGGAGATGGTATAATTATTGAGGGAAGGTCTAGGTATATGGGGAGGCAAATGAAGTGTAGGTGGTGGAAATTATGGGAAAAAAAAGAGAAGCAGGAATTAGCAATAAGTATTTGGTGAATGCTGAATAGTATACTTAGTTTTTAGTGTATTTCCATACAATAAATATATGCAATTGCTATTCACATTTAGTTATTATTTTTTATCTTTTAATGCTGAAAAGAATAGCATATACTTAACTTCAACAATTCCAAAGATTAAATCTGTATGGAAGGTCTTTCCAAATGTGCAGCCTCTAATTATTTTCTATGTTCTCACTGTGTGATTCTTCTCTATGTATTCCAAAATTCTTCTTAGGGAGTCAATCTAACATCCTGGAAGCTTTTTATTAGATTTTTTATCCTTATATGGAAACCATGTATTGGATTTCATCTATTTTCCCTTCTTCTCTTTTCATGATCAGCCTACCTTATTTTCTGGTTTTTGGTCTCTCTGGTGTTACCATTTATTCTGTATTTTTATAGGATTCATTTTTCATAATGTATTGAGATCCATTTTACAAGGTAAAGTTGTATGGGTTCCTCCAAGGTGCAACTCAAAAATTTAGTGTACTAAATAAGCTCTGGTTAACCTCATTCCATTCTCTACACTCATGATTAAGATTCACATAAAGGAAACTAAGCAACTGCATGTGAGGCAGCATTGTATGGTGCTGGCAAAGGGTTTGGGTGACCTGAAATGTATATTCTTTGGATTTTGTGGTATTCCAAGATTCATAGTGATATGTCAATAATTCTGGATAAATTCTAGTATTAAAAATATGGTATTTTTGTTTGTTTGTTTAAGTGCATTTAGGGCTTATCAGTGAGTTATAGGCTAGGAAAACTGGGAAGATAAAAATATAGATCAAAGTACTCCAACCTACCCTGACCCTTTCTAGTCTTGTTTCTAATCTGATTTGCATTGCAATCAGAGACATGATGGGACTGAAAGAAATACCTTCCTCACAGCCCCACCAGTAATTTTTCAGTTTTACCAAATGGAATTTCACAAATGGATTGAAAGGAACATGGGTTAATGACCCAAAAACATGATATGAAGTAAAAATTATTTAAGAATAATAATTAGGACTTTAGCTTGAGTTTAAGGCAATTACAAGAGAAATATTCTTAAAAGACAGTTTATGAAATGTCCAAGGGCTCCTCTACCTAGCTACCAGGATGGAGATGGCTGGGACATTTGAATAACAAAAGAGTTCAGCTTGTCTATTGAGATTTCAGTACAAAAGAGTTGGCACTTCCCTTCCCAGGAAACCACATTAGAATTGAAGGAGGTCAGATGGTTCAACTTACTAGTACCTTTAAGAGCAGAGATACCTGGCATAAATCATTAGTAACAAAGGTGTGATCTGCTCTAGCCACATGTACTCTCAAAATGCATCTTCTTCCCAAATTGTTGTGTTAAGAAAATATAATTTTTGTGGAGAGGAGAAATCTTTCTTGCCTATAGGTTTAATTGTTTTTCTTCCCCCTAAAACTTTTTGAGTTCTTCATTTCTGAAAAGTATAATGTATTGGTGTGTTTGTTTTAGGTATGTTTTTGAGTGAATATTAACCATTTCCTTCAAATCTGGGGTGGTGTTCTGTTTGGACTTGTGAGGTATAAGCAAGAAATGCAATTTTCCAAATGCAAGAGAGAGCCCTTTACTTCTCTTTTTTTAATACTGAGCTGAGTTCTTTGTCTGTTTATGATGTTTGCTTAAGATAGAAGTACTGATAGGTCAAACTAAATAGAATGTCCATTTCATAACATATATTACATTGGACAACACATCAAAATTAGTTTTAAAATTGATTTTTTTTGAAGATATACAAAAGATAAAAGGAAAAAAAAACAATCTTCCTCTCATTACAAATAGAAAAATAGCCATAGATGCTATCTTTAAGCTGATATAGCCTCTAGATGACAGATTTAAATTGCTCCCCACTTGGGTATCTCACTTATCCTACATCAAAATCATATTTTTTTTTTTACTTTTGAGTAGTGCATAGCTTCAAGTATTCTGAACTGATGGATTCAGTGAAATTTATTACAACAATTATAAAGCATCTTTCTTTAGAGACAGGTGAGTTAGCTTTAACTATAATTGTCTAGTTTGCATTAAATTAAATCTCATCATCCCCACCCTGTAAATGCACCATATTCACTGACATGTTTTTCGCTGCTCCCCACATCACTAGTTTAAGAGAACACAAGCATTTGCCTAAAGTAAATACATTAAAAGTTCCTCCACACATGCAAATTCCCAGGAAAATATTGAAGAGAGAATGGAAAGGAGAGGCAGAGCAAATTAAATTTATCATCATGTCTACTGCTTATTTTTATTTTAGTCAAGTGTTTTTACTTCATTAGACCTATCCTGGTTTCCTTTGCATCTTTATTAAACAATGCTTATTTAATAGCACCACCTCCTTATTTTGACTTGCTTTATATATTCAAAGCATTTTAACATAAGCTATTTAAGTATATCCAACTATAGACATATACATTCATACACAATAGAAATGAGTTTTATAATTTGGAAAAAGTATGGTGTCCAAGGCATTATTTAGCACTATAACTATGACCAGTATTCAAATACCTGCAAATCTATACATATAACGCATATATGTGATGCATGTATTCATTTATATGCATATCACATATGTATACACATGTGTGCACCTATGTATACATATGCATGGATATATAGCCTTAAATATAATATAAATAAATTTATTGAATGGAAAATAAACACTAATAGGAAGAAGACATACACACATACATTTGTACGTATACACACAATTGTGTGTATGTGTGTGTGTGTATAAAATCCATTTTGATTTGTAACACTTTGACATTGTCTGATTAATCCAATCTAATACATAGATTCAGATAGATAGATAGATAGATAAAACATTTATTGCTCCATATATCTCAACCAAAGTGAATGAGTGCTTAACTACAGCAAGGTGAAGCCTCCAAAGCTTGACCAACCACACACTGAGAAAATAAATCATTGTGTCCTACTATATTAAAAATAATAATAAATTTATCTAAGTTATTCTTTTACTCAGTTCCAGGATTCTTTTGTTTTTTTATGGGTGACATCTATTTCAACTTCCTCAACTTATTTCTCAAATTTGACCCTTCACTACACTCTTTTGATTTCTGAATTCTATAAACTAGCAGGGTCTAAGCTATGTTCACTTTGTTCTTACCCAGTGACCACAAAAATTATTATCCCTTTGTACTTGCCTTAATGATTCCTATTATCCAAAGTGGTAGTTTTCCTTTCTTCCAACAAGTGTAAATAAGCTAACACATTGCTCCTCTCCTTTAAAAGTCCTTTCTTGCACTCTTTCCCTTCTGATGAGATTCAAAGATATCATATATCATCAAAACCAATTAATCACATGGGAAAACTAAAATATTGGCTGGTATAGTTAGCTTTAGATTATCTGAAACAGAATTAAAAAATATTTTTCTCTCTTTCATTTAAAATACACATATCCATACTTACTGTTTCTTCTACTAACATAGCAAACAACAGATAAAGCTCTCAACTTGGAACCAAAAAGACCTAAATTCAAATCTACCCTCATACACTTACTAATTGTGTGAACCTGGACAGGTAATATAACATCTCTCAACTTCAGGTTCCTCATCACAAAAATGGGGACTCTAAAATTAAATATTTCAAAAGATTGTTGTTAAGATAAAATGGGATGTATCTAAAGTTCTTTTCAAATATTTAAGTGCTTAAATGCTAGCTGTAGTCAACATTGTCATTATTTTTTTGTTATATAAGAGTCAGAGGAAAGGAGGAAAGCTTTATGGAGGATATCGTGTGTGAACTGAGAGTTAAAAGATTATTTGAATTGTGAGAAGAGAGCTGGGGAGAGGAGGAGGTAGTAAGGAATAAGAAGGAACATGTAGAATAAAGTCAAAAAGTAGGAAAGCATATGACTTTTCTCACTTAGTTAAAATTAATTTCTTTGGGGAGAAACTGAGATGGAAAAGTAGTTCAGGGACAAATTTTAATGAATCCTCATTTTTCTCTTATAGTCTTTAGTGAAGAGATTGTGTAACATCATATTTTGGGACTTTGTTTTTTGTATGTGGTGTGGAATTCACCCACTTACCTTTTACAATAGCTGGTTACTTAGTAATGGATATTCAATGAATAATTGAACACAGAACAAAACTAAACAGGGATTTCCAGATAAAACAGTTTTCCTAGAATGGGGAATTATCCCAATGCAGGAAAATTTGAGGGCCCCTATATGATTTCCTCTAATGAAGAAAACAAGACACATCCTCTTGAAAGGAATGGATTAGAAATATGACCTAATGTAGCTAGTGAGAGGATAGTGAAAGGAGAAGCTGAGAGAAATTCAAACTGGGGAAGCAAGTTAATTGTCTAACTTTTTAAATATTTAAAAAAATATATTTTTTGCAAAGTCTAAAGTTGGGAGATCAGAACTGTGGTTTAAACTAGGTGCAGGGAGGAACAACCCCTGGCTCATGGAACTAGACACACCTCAGGATATAGTTCTTGTTTCCACCATAAAAGTGACAATCCAGGGGCAAAATATGGACTCTGACAATAGTCAAAAACCTTCCTTTCCCTGGCCACTATTGCTTTCAAAAAGGGGTGATTGCAGTAAGAAGATAAGATCAGAGAAAAAGACTGGTTTTGGTGGTGAGATATTCTTATAAACAACTCTTCAATTCAGTAGTTAGAGACATTTTTCATTTTTTTCTCTGAAGTTTTGCATTTCTTATATTTTAACAACTCATTTGAGATACAGAACGAGCAGTTTAGGACTGGGTAGGAGGACAAGATGAAAAATATATATAAGAGTGTTTATAGGACTGAAGATGCATTCTGGTTCCTTTGGTGGGTCACCTGATCATGATCTTTGCAGAAGGAAATGAGAGAGCAATAATGGTTATGTTGAAGAGGATTTACAACTGAAAAAGAAAAAAAAATTGCCACTTAAATATGTTAAGTAAGGGAAAGATAAATGCATATGAAAATGCTGATTTTGTATAATTACAACCCCAGGAATAAACATCAGGAAGGGATATAATAGACATGCTCACTGAAATTTGTACATCATAAAAATAATACTTAAATATGTATTTCATTTTTACAAATAATTTACAACCCTAACTTCAAGTTTGCTTGGGCCTACTGAATTCCATCTAGACTAAATAGCAGGGACTCTGGTTTTAGATTGGGGCCTCTGTATAACCTATTGCCAATCCCCCATAAAAAGGAATACATTTTATTCATATTTATAAAATTGTCTTCTGTTGTTTTGAGAAAGAACAAATTAAAGGAACCTTAAATACTTTTCAACTCTAGGTCTACAAGCTGCCTGGTTATGGAATTAGTTCATTTTCCCTCCTCTGTTTTATATGTAATAGGAATAAGAAAAGATTTGCCTTTCTTCAGGCTGTCCTGGGTTTAAACTTCTTGAAGCTTTATGTAGAAGGTGAAAATGAAGCAGAGTTCCTGTTGGGGGTTTGATTTTTTTTCCTTTTTTAAGGGGATTTCTGATTTTCAAAGTACTTGATAGGACAAGTAAGTCAAATATACAATTTATTTTTTTTTGTTGCTGTTGTTTTAAACAAAGGGTCAATTGATTCAATTAAAACAACCAAGTTTATGCATATAGACACAAACTTAGAAATAAGATTATCCACTGGTTTTAGGGGGGAAAAGAAAACTACAATTTTCTTCCAGGTTCTAGAAAAAAGGGTGGGGAACCTGTAATCTTGAGTCCTCTTGTAACCCTCTAGGTCCTCAAGTGCAGCAAGCTGACTGAATCCAAACTTCAAAGAACAAATCCCCTTAATAAAAGGATTTGATCTGCAAAAATTGAACTCAGTCAGAAGGTTGCACCCAAGGACGTAGAAATCCACATGTGGCCTTGATGGCACAGTTTCCCCACTCTTGATCAAGAAAAAATTTGAAGTCTCTCAGAAACATCTGTCTTATAAAAGATCTGTAGGGCAGGGTAGGTGAGGTTGTCATGGCATCATTGAAGCAGCTATACTTCCATAAATCACAAAAACTTTTATTTATCTCCAAACTTTGACCTTCTGAATTCTTTAAAATCAGGTTTTTTTTTTTATTTTCTTTAATTTAATTTTCTTAAAAAGTGATGGGCAAGGAAATGATTCTGTAGACAGACAAAATATGTTTAGAAGGACTGAAGCTCCTTCTTAGCCACCTACTCTAGGTCATGGGAATAGTGGTAACTTTTCTGGAATGAGTAAATTCAAATTTCAATTAGCAAGATGAAAACATACTGCCCAGGCAGAACTAATTTCTAGTCCCTGTTGTGCGTGCGTGTGTGTGTGTGTGTGTGTGTGTGTGTGTGTGTGTGTGTGTGTGTGATTTTCCTCCTCTGCAAATTTAAGGGAAGAAAGGTAACCTCTAAGGACCCTTCCAGAAAAGAAAAGAAAAGAAAAGAAAAGAAAAGAAAAGAAAAGAAAAGAAAAGAAAAGAAAAGAAAAGAAAAGAAAAGAAAAGAAAAGAAAAGAAAAGAAAAGGAAAGGAAAGAAAAGGAAAGAAAAGAATAGAAAAGAAATGAAAAGAAGAGAAGAGAAAAGAAAAGAAAAGAAAAGAAAAGAAAAGAAAAGAAAAGAAAAGAAAAGAAAAGAAAAGAAAAGAAAAGAAAAGAAAAGAAAGGAAAAGAAAGGAAAATTGTCCTCCACATGTAGCATGGAGTTATTGTGTTATTCAAAGAGAGCCAGAATAAGTTTCTCTAGCTTGTTGTTCTACTACCTTTCTAGAAGGAAGACTATGAGAGTAGGAGGTTGGATATAGAAGCTAGTCCACTCTACCCTCCTCAGAGATATTTGGCTAAAATTACATATATATATTTCATCTCCCTTGAATGATATTAGTCTAGCATATATGTTTCTCCTTTTCAAGTTAAACTTCTGATTGCTATTTATTAATGAACAAAGGAGGAACCAAGCTTTATCAAAGAATTGACCCCTTTTTCATTGTATGTTAGTTCCACAATGAACACATAGAGCAAACAACAAAAAAGCACATTTTTAATCATGAAATATAAGTTAGAGAAAGTGTAGATAAGAGAATTAATATCAGACAACCAGAGTGAAAGAGTCCACCCATTGGGAACACTGATACTCAGCTCAACTTTGAGACAATTTATTTATTTTATAATGGAAACTTTCATCTTTCAGATAGATAGGTAGATAGATAGATAGATAGATAGATAGATAGATAGATAGATAGACAGACAGACAGTGATGCAAAACAGAAGAAAACAAGGAAAAACATTAATAAATGTGTTTCTTTAAACATGCAGATAGGTTCAGAGGATTTTCAGAAGTGGATATAGACAAGCTAAACTATCTTGGCAACATATTAAATGTAATATGTACTTAAATATGTTCCATGAAAATAAACATTTATTTACATGTGCAAATATGTTTCATGATGTTTACAGAACAAAATATTTATGCTATTGTTTAATTCTCTCTATATAAATATGTGCACATATTTATGTGGGCAGACATACACATATGAGCATCCATATGAGATATTGGCTAAATGATTTTTAAGTTCCCTTTCATCTCTGAGCTTTCATAATTCTCATACTAATTTACCAACTGGCTTACACTTCCTAACTAATGGCTATCCAATTTATTTGTAGTGAATGGGTTTGTACTTATTATCAACTTTTTCAATCTGTTGAAAATAAAATGTTACCACAGTCTCAAAGATGTAAGACATTTTCTGAGAAAATTATTTCACATTTCTGTCACAGAAAAAAAAAATCCATTTCAATTAAATAAAGGAAATTTCCCAATTGGCAATATATTATAATATAATTTCACCTGAATCCTGATGTAACTTTCTACCTTAATGCTGAAACAAGGCATAATGCCATTTATAATGTAGTCAGTGGTTCAGGAATACTTAACAGAGACAACCACCAGTTCACTTCCCATAGATTAAGTTTATCCAATAAAGATTTTATGTCACACTTAATATCAACTGTATTTGAAACAACCCAAAAGGTGAAATGTTCAATATCAAATCCCTAGCTCTTTTGTAGGAGGGAAAGTATTTTGCCATAAAACTTCGCAGTAAAACTATTCACAGCTTACAAAGGAAAAAAAGGCACTTTATGAAGTAGGTTCCAATGTCGCTAATAACATTTTTGCATCTTCAAAAATGAATACTGATCTGTTATCTTCTTTGCACTTGGAATTTGATTTTTCCTGCACAAGATTCATTACCCTAATAAATGACTTTCTGGATACTTGGCAGGGAATCATTAAGAGAAGACTTACCTGACACAGTGCTAGCTATTTAAAAGTGATATATTGGTACCTAAATTACTGTTTTTCAATTTCTTTAAAAGATAAATGCATATTCCCCACTCTGTACTGAAAAATGTTCTAACAATATTCTCAACTATAAATCTCCTCTCTAAAAAGAGAAATTTTGAGTCATATTTCAAAGTATTTTCTTGTCATTTTTAATATGCTATTACTTTTTAATATCATATATGGATATTCTAATGTATGACCACACTATCTCCCCTTATTTTGGGGGACAGTAAAATAATTAAATCTGTATCTCCTGAGTATTGATCAATCACCAGATTACTAGACAAAATGTCTTACATACATTCTAATATATACATACATATAATATACTCCCACATATGCATGTGTATACATGTGTATGTATCCAAAACCTATTTTCTATTGTCTAAAAAAATACATCTCTACATCTCCAATGGATAATTTTGTGCCTTTTACTCTAGATTTTATAAAAAAAAAATATGAGAAAATAGGTTACCCAGAACTCAAAGTATAAAAGCACTTTTTTTCCTTCCCTTTAAACTCTTATCTTTGCCTAATAATTGATACAAAGTGAGTCCTTTCTCTGTCTCCTTCCTTCCTTCTGACTGTGAGAACAGTTCTCCTACTAGGCAGTTATCCTATTCCAATTAAACTGAGTAGTAAGATGGCATGCCCTGATACATTTTTCACATAATAACACATCTTTTTTAACAAGGCCAGGACAACTCTTGGGTTCAGTAGAATGACATTTTTATATTTACTAAGGACCGTGGTCACACTTTTGTTCACCTTTATATTACTATTCAGGTATTTGGAATTGGGTAATAAATTACATGGTGGTGGAGATAAGATCATAAAACCTTAAAACCTGAAGAAACAATCAATTTTGAGAAGAGTAGAAGAGTCCAATGGCTTAGTCTTAGTCTTCACCTTTCCTTTCTGAGAGTCAGAGATTTTAACCTTGGCAGTTTTGGATCTCCCATCTCATTATTAATGTCCTTGAAGCATCCCTGGATCAGCTGGTGTCAATATCTACTTCAGAAGCAGAGAACAAACTTGAATCTGATTTAAGGTTTGAGAGGAACTCAAAAAAAGATTGCATAACATGTACAGGGAACACCATCTGGGACTTCCAGGAGTCATAAGGGGGCGTTTTAACACATTTGGTCTCAGGTTGATCATTCTTTGCTCTGAAATTTTATATATACCACTGTGAGAGTATGCCATCAACGTGAGGAGAAGGAAGTTTTGTATCAACTACAATAGTAAATACTTTTTTCAAAAACTAATTAAATATTGCTGATTAATTAATATCAACTAATAATCAAGCAAACATATTGAGGCTTGTGAACTATAACATTAGAAATGGCTTGTGAGCTATACCATTAGAAATATGCCTTCTGGCCAGTAAGAGATAAACCTAGAATCTGAAGGAATAAGTAGCCCCCTGAGATCTGAGGACATAACCTACTAGTCCAAATGTGATGGGGAGAAAAGCAAGGACTTATGTTTGTAACATGAAAATGGGAGAAAAATCAAGATAAGCAAAATCAATCATACCGGCTGTAACTGTATTTGACGTTTGGTATTCAGCTGAAAGTATATGCAAAATTTATCAACCACCCCTCCCATGAAAGGAGAGAGGATTTTTCATCATTTTTTTTTTCACTTCTAGGACTGAAATTGAAAAAACTTAAACAGATATTGGTTTCATTTTAGTCTTTTTTTAAAAACTCTGCTGAAGCTGTTATGCATAGATCTGCTTACTTAATTCTGCTTAAGTTCATACAAATTTTCTTACATTTCTCAAGTTTTTCACATGCATTATTATCTTAAACACAAAACTAATACATTACAATAATGAATCATAATCTGTTCAACCACTTCACAATCAACAGACACTAACTTTTTTCCTAGTTTCTGCTAAGATAAAATGTTACTATGAATATATACTTGTATATTGTACTTTCCTTTCTGCTTTGCAAACCATTGGGTTTTATGATTTATGATTACTCAAAAATCTTGGCAACAAAAGGTTTGAGTCATTTTGCAATTATTACTACCAAAATTGAAGTTGTTTTCATAAAATTTAACCAGTTCAGAATTTTTTAAATATTGTAATATATTTATCTTCCTATAAACCATGTAATGCATATTATTTCCATATTTTAGAATTAAATATTATTTTTTCTAATATGTGGTCAAACCTCAGAGTTGATTTAATTTTCATTTCTCTAGTCTGGAAAAAATATTTGCATAATTGATTGAGATTCTTCTGAGGACTTTATGTTAATATCATTTGATCTCATGTTTATTGGTGAATAAGTTTTGGTCTTATATGATTGTGTTAATTACATATTATGCTTATACATATCTGTGAATATGTGTATATGTGAATATACACATGCTTACATACATACATACATACATACATACATACACACATATGAATGCATTTCTGGATGAAATATTTCAAAAGATTTGATACCTTACATTGCACACATGCACACACATGAACATCCACATGCATAAACAGATGTAGATGTTGGTATGTATGTTTCCTAATTATTATTTTCTTTTTTTTAATCTCATTTTCTTTGTTTGTACTCATGTGCAAGTTTTTCAATATATTATATCTTTTATGATCAGTCCTCTCTTCTTTGTTTAATAATTACCTCCTAGTATATTCGGAAAAGGTACCTTCATTCAGATTCTTCATTTAAACATATTTTATATTGGTGTCAACTATCCACTTGAAACATATTGTCACATGTGGTGTAAGATGCTGAAAAAATTTATTTGTTTGAACCCTTTCAGAACCAGGTGGGATACAGCTCTCTACCTGGTTCTAGGGTACACTAAGAAGTTTGTAGAATGTCTCTTCTACATTAATTCCACCTCAAACCCTCACCAGCTCTCTCATTTATTAGGTACTTGGGACAGCCATTCAAATTCTATTTAATCCTTTAACATTGCTTTAGGTTTTATAAAGGGATATTTACTTCAAAGATATAGCAAATACAAATAAAAAAAATCACTTCTCTCCTAGAAGTTGGGATCATAAATTTCTCAATACTATCTTAGTCTCTTGGGAATCATCTCAAAACAAAGCTTAGCTCCTACAAAACCTTATTCCTATCAAGTTCATTTCCAAAATAATCATTACTGGATAAATCATTTTGCAGGACTGCAGTCTCAAAAGCTCTCCCTTGTTTCTTGATACATAGGTCTTATACTGAATGTGAAAAGCTTTTCTTGGATCCCAACTCATGTTAGATTTCCTGAGGTCAGAGACTCCACTCCCTTTACAGGCCATCAAGAGAGCAGGAGTCCCTGAGAAGCCCTGGAGGCAAATACAACAAAGAACCAACAGGAGAAGCTGACAAGCCTTTTTGAATACTTCTATAATCAATCATTTATCTTCCTTTTCAACACATGACTAAGCAACAACAACAAAAAAATTACAGAATATTTACACATACTCAGCAATCTCTTTTCAAGGTATTTCCACTTATATATTATAATAAGACTACCAGAAGAAACTCCCTACCCACCTTCATATGGACAAAGATTTTCATGGCCTTTTGCACTTGAAGATGACATCCAAGTTGCTCTCTGAATGTGCCAGACCTCTGTTACATTAGATTAATCCGACTTTTTTGCTAAATTGATTTCTTCATTCCAAAACAAATCTTTAGGCTCTCTCTCTCTCTCCCTCAGAATTTATCTACCAATGTCAGTTTTCCACTGATAAATTCTTTCTTATCTTTTCTTTCTTTTCTGTTTGACTTTTTCATTTTTAACCAGAATAAAATGCTTTTGTTTTTGCTACTAATCTATAATATACCATGAAATCTAGAATGTTATTTTCTTTTATTTCCAGAATTTTCTTTAATATTTTAGACATTTTCTTACTTTAATTCTTTTTTTAAATTTTGTCTATTTGTAAAAAAAAATGACTACTTGGTAATATGATTAGTATATCCTAGAATCACAAACTAGCTTATGTAATTAAATTATTTATTTTACTTATTTTTATTAACTTTTCTCAGATAATTTTACTATATGGCATGATACCATGATGAGCACCAAACATTACTCAAATTATGTTTCTGCTTAGTTTTTAATAACATTTCTCTAACACTTTCTCCTTTGTTGTAAATGTTTTTATTTCTGTGTTGAAATAATGATTAGGGGCGGCTAGGTGGCGCAGTGAGTAGAGTGTCAACCCTGAAGACAGAAGGACCTGAGTTCGGATCCAGCCTCAGACACTTAACACACACAAACAAAACCTAGCCATGTGACCTTGGGCAAGTTACTTAACCCCAACTGCCCTACAAAAAGCAAAAAAAAAAAAGAAAAAAGATTAATAACTAATATGGTGAAACAACTTAAGAGTTCTGTTATGGCTTACCTTCCTGACCAAACATTGTTTCATCACAAGAAAAGCTTTACTTTTATTCCTCCAAATATGTTAGCAGATCTTTGTACCACTTCATCCCACTGTTTTTTGTTTTTGTTTTTTTGTTTTTTTGTTTGTTTGTTTATTTGTTTTTCCTGAGAAGAGCAGATTTCTGGTCTTTTCCAAAAAGCTACAAACAGATAAAACAGGGCAGATTGCTGCTTTGGGGTCTTAGTCTTTCCAAACAACTGTACAGAATCTCCAGATCACCAGCCCTATGGGGAAAAAAAAAACAAACAAAAACAAAAACAAAAACAAAAATGTTGTCGGATCCTTTCGCGGGGCCTTCAGGACGCCACGTGGTGGGGAGCACTGAGCAGAACAAAGCACACTTACACAGCAACTCAGGGGGCAACTCCAACTTTATTTCCTGCTCTTCTACATATATAGCCTATCCTAAGCAAGCACTTTCCATTTTGGCTCTTGGCCAATTACAACACCTTTTGCCTTTTAAGGTCAAGCACACCTTAACCCGGGGACTCTTTATCTCGAGATTTCTACCTGGGGCAAGGATATTCCTTGTGGACCCAGATGTGCCTTGCTCCTTAGAACAAGGCAGGGTCAGCTGGGGGCCTAGCAGTCCCTCAAGTGCCTAGGGGGTTAATGGGGGCGAGAGGCCTTGCCATCATCTCCTAAGCCCGGAGGCAGTGCCTTCACGGGTCCAGGGACCTCTCAAGGGCACTGAGGTAAATCCTTGTTGGCTCTCCCACATAAAAAAAAAAAAACAAAAAAAAACAAAAAAAAACCAGGTAATTCAAATAGAGAGAAAAACATGGATGGAATCCTTAAACAATCACCAATATTAGAAAAGGACTTCAAACAAAATGCTTTAGAGTTTTAGAGTAAGTTAGAATGAAGAGTTATAGCAAGGTTATATATTTAGAAATATACAGGACCCTGTAAATTTTAACTGAACCTATTCATTTTATTTTATTTTTTCCAGAACCCTTGTGGATTTTAATCTGGGGGTAGACAGTAGTGAGGGAAATTGGAAGCTAGGCATCCTCTTCCTTCCTGGGTATATCCTGGTCTCCTCAGCTCTGGGTGATTGCCATGGAGCAGAACACTTACACCATCCCTGGACATCGGCAAGGGTTCAGCTCCCCAGCTCACGATTCCCGCGTATCATGATAGCTTCATTGGCTTCTATCCGGATCTGAACCTCGGCCCAGGCTACGTCATCTGATGCCCCTGACAACTCTGAGTGAGCCTCTTCCAGGTTGGATCTGGCAGCTGCCAGGTCCAGCATGTCCAGAGCCAAGACTTCCTCTGCCAGCAGCTGCACTGAGGAATCAGAATTCACTGTGACAGAACCACTGCTCACAAAGTACTTGTTGGTGGTGCAATCCTTAACGTGGACGGTCACCACCCGGGGCTTCAGCCCCTGAAGGGTGGGAACGTGAGCAGAGAGGATCCCAAAGGCTTCGCTCTGGGTTGGGACATGCACTTGTTTCACATTGGCCTCATTGAAGTACACCTTCGTAGGGAAAGTGAAGGTGAAGGACATCTGGCCAGGGATGGTGGAGGTGGAGGCCAAGGCGGCCTCGGTGTAGACGCAGGCCGGAGAGGCCGCAGGGGCCGGGACCCGGGCTTGATACAGCAGGTGGCAGAGCAGGGCGGTGGGCAGCATGGCAGCGGCGGCTGACAGGCCGGGTAGAGGGAGCAGGAGAACGGGAAGCTGGGCCATTTTAATATTTTCTTAATGATGACAATAACATTTTCAACACTTTCATGAATTGTCTAAGGACAATAGGTATTAAGTAAAAAATGCTGAATTTGTATTTACATCCTTTGACTCTAAGTTAAATAGTGTCTCAATACATTCCTAGAATTTGGCATGGCATAGTGTGTGTGTGTGTGTGTGTGTGTGTGTGTCTGTGTGTCTGTGTGTCTGTGTGTGTGTCTGTGTCTGTGTATGTGTGGGTATGTGTGTGTGAACCTTGTACAATATAAGCCAATTTACAAAACAGACACGACAGAGACCAATAAGATTAAAGGCATTATTGATAATGAAAAAAATATTATCATTGCTTTTCTATGAACTAGATAACATAGCATTTGATTATATTTATAATCAAATTTAATTGCAAAAAGACCTACATAGTCCAATAATACTACATTTTATTCTTCTTTAAGATTTACTCAACCCAAAGAAAAATCAGTAAATGAGAATCTGTACAAAATGAGAGAAATGCAAGTTATAACAGACTTTTGTCAACTACTACATAGGTATCATAGTGATGGAATCCTAATAAAGCTTCCCCTAGCCCCAATATTATAACTTCATTATAGGCCTGGCCCTATATATAACAGCAAGCCCACTGCACCTACCTAGCCCCAGGGCCCCTCCCCATGTCCTAACTTCCATACATATATATATATATATATATATGTATGCCTCACTGCTCCCTAGAACAACAGGTGTGTCCCTGTACTCTTAGTTCCCACAGAAACAGCCACTGTGTCCATATGATGGGAACCTCGATACTTCCTCTTCCTGGTCACTTCCCCCAGACCCATTCCCTCAGAAACAGATGCATTCTTTTATTCAATTACAATCACATCAGCCATCTAGGCCAAGAGAGGACCACAGTAGTTAGCCATTGGGACTGCAGAATGAACAGAATGTTTAACCACTGAATCATAGATGGGACCCCTCCTCCATTACCTAATCTTTTAACAAACCCCTCCTCCATTACACAATCCCTTAACAAACTCCTCTTGCCTTTTTTAATACTAATGGTATTCCTGTCTTCTATGTAAATTTATGTTGTGTAATTGCATCTTTACCCTAAAAAAATAAATCTTGCTTTCAATAAATTTGCTGGTTCCTCTTGGAACTTAGCCCACTTCAGAAGAGCTGTCGATCTCAATAAAAGCCTATATTTTGATTAGGGGTGGTCTGACTCTGAATTCTTTGAGATGGTTCCAGCACAACACATCATGAAATCCAGTTTTTGGTTAGGCTGAATCCCCACCTCAACAGTTATTAGAGTCCTTGTGTTTAAACCACAACAATAGAATCATAAAGAATGACACTGAAGGAATACTGAATGATATCCCATCTGATGTTAATTATTTTACAGATGAAGAAGTGAATCTATAAAAGTTAAATGATATATTCAAAGTCATAATCATTAAATGGCAAAACCTAATTTCAAACTCAGTTCCTATGACTATAAGTTTACTGTTACACCCAAATGCATGTTCCACATCATGGCATACCTCCCCCCCACAAAATAATGCCAACTGATTATGTAACAAGAATAAAGAATTTTAACAGAAATGCAGAAAAGAAACAAAAATACACATAATAAATGAAGATCAATGTGAATTAAAATTGTGTTTACTAAAGAATGTTTTTCAAGAGGTACATAGTTAAATAAAGCCTAAATAATCTTATATTAAGTTATGAATGATTCAAAGAATTAAATGATAGAAATACTAAATATTTACAGTGAAACAAAATTGAAAAAATTGGGGAATATATCTAAAGAAGTCCTCACATGAATGTATAAGTTGGTGTGTATAATTTCTGATCATTTGCATTAACAAAATAGAAAAAGTGGAAATTAAACAATTGAATTTTGAACAAAGAGTAACTATAGAAAATAAGTGAATTAATAATGTTTAAAAGTACAATATTAGAAGATTTCAAATTTAATGAAGGAATAAACAAAATAAAAATACTGAATTGACAAAAATAGCTTAGTTTTTTTTAATAATCAAAACATAAAAGAGAACATTTAAAAAGCTCTCCCAAAGAAAGAAAATAATAGTCTAAGGAATTATTTTGTTGAACCCTGTTCCTACAAAATATATATATATATATATATATATATAATTTGAGCATTTTAATAGAGGCAGAAAATGAAACATTTCAACATAATAAAACATTTAAGTTAGTTGTATTAAAATATTTTAGCCATGTAAATTTCTTAATATGATATTATGTAGTTAAAAAACAGGCCTTCTCATCATGTGCAATGGGGAAATAAGCTAAACTTTTCCAATAATAAGGAAGGGTAAATAAAGATTGATTCCTGTTTCTACTATCATTTGGTATAATGATGCAAATTCTACCACTCTGATAAGATTTAAAATAAAAAAAATAAATAACTGAAAAAATAAGATTAAGTAAAAAGAAAAAAAACCTTTATTTGTTTATGACTATTACTTATCTGGAGAATTAAACATCATTAAAAAAAGACAGCTACTCCTTTAAAGAAGTGAGTCCAAAATAAATCTGCACACAAAAATATTAGCTATGCTGCATATTGCTAACAATACTCAGGTGGACAAAATGAGAAGAAACTCCTTTTTAAGATATGAATTAAATGTGTTAAATATCTGGGAATCAATCTAGCAGGACCCACAATTCATATATAGTATAATAATGATATATACAAAACAAAACCCAAATAACTAGACAGACATGCTCATTTCATGCATGGGCCATGCCAATACCGTAAAATTAACCAAACTATTCTAACCTTTCTAAAATTTTATGCTATACTAATAAATTTATAAGTGGATTATTAAAAATGCATATGGGGTAATAAGGAACTCAAATACTTCAAGAGGTACAATTAAAAAAAAAAAGTTGAAATAAGGAAGGGCCCTTAGTGGTACAAAATCTTCAAACATAGATTAAAGCTATCTTCGATTAGGCCGTCTGTTTTTAGATTAAAACACCACATATAAGCTATTGGAATCCACTCACTAACAATGTTGAGAAAAACAAATACATATAGCAGCTCAATATTTGATAATCTAAAGATCACTTACTACTTTTTAAGTGATTATATGACAAAAAATCCTGGGATATAACTGGAAAACAGTCTATTTAAAGCTATTTATATAATACTTGGAGCACATAGGTGGCTCAGTGGACAAAAGTACAGGGCCTCAAATCAGAAAAATAAGAGTTCAGATATGATACCAGAAAGCTACTAATTCCATAACCCTGGGTAAATCACTTAACTTCTGCTTGCCTCCATTTTCTTATGTGTAAAATGGGGATAATAATAACTCCTGCCTCCCTGGATTGTTACGAGGATCAGAAGAGATCATAATTGTTCAGCACTTAGCAGAGTGTCTGGCACATAATAATCACTATATAGGTACTATAAAATACAAAACTAAATGAACATTTTATTAATAGATATAAAAATCTGGTCAGAAGAATATAGGAAGCTAGAAAAATTAGTTTTCAGAATTAAAAAGCTACAATTTGAAACCATATATTAGATGGAAGAAATCATAATTAAAATCGATCAGTTCAATTACATAGAATTTAAAAACCAAATTGATGAAGTAAGAATTCAAGAAAAGAAACACATTAGGAAAACAGTTACTTCACTGAATATGAAAAAGTAAGGCATGAAAATATTTTATTTTTATTATTATTATTTTTTTAAAGAATGTGTTTATTGCTTGTATTGCCACATCACCCTTTCACATTATTTCCAGGTCCTTCTCCCAGGCCCCAAGGGCTGATAGGATGAGTCTCCCAGGAAAGCCCCCTAACTCAGGGTGACCTGGATGTTACAGGAATGTAAATTTTTAAGACTTTCCCTATCCCTAGGTTATGTGTACCCGGAGCCTGTGGTGGGAGGCTTGTTTTTCAGTAATATCCACACCTTGGTGCTTTGTGATTGGACAGTGGGTCAAGAGGATTTTTACACTCTCTGTGAGACTTCATATTGTGATGCATTTTGAGAAGTGTTGTGTGATTTGACCAGAAGAGACTCTGGGCAGCTGTTGAGAGACCCCAGCTTTGAAAACCCAGATGTTGATGATTCCCTCTCTGGTAACTGACTAGGTATAGATATGGTGGTCAAGATAGTTGGAGCCCTGTCTTCTTGATATGTTTTTCTGTTTTCTTGTGACTTCTGTCTGTATACTCTGAAGTTTGGGGTGCTGAATTTTTGCCCTGAACAAGGTATATGATATACTTCATTGATTAAAGCAAGATTGTTAACCCATTTTGAGTTGCTTTTCCTTAAGAAAAGCAGATCTAAGAACCTGTATTGGCAGACACCCTGGGGATGCTGGAGTGTTTGCTGCTACACTGGCACAACCCAACAAGACACTGTGCAGTGTTCCAGAAGGTAGGCAGCTGATCCAGTCTGAAAAAAGGGCTTTGTCAGTTAGGGAGGGGTGGGGTGGGGAATATGGAGGGACCAGGAGCATCAGCCCCTGGGCTGTGATGGGGCTCAGAGAGAGAGGGCTGGACTAGCTAGTTTGCACTTTCAGAATTAAAATGTAGCTGCTTTTGATGGAATCTTCATTTTGTATTAAGTTAAAACCAGATTCTAGTCCTTTATTGTGTAATGGAGGCTTTAGGTTGAATGAAAGTCTGGGGCTCATCTGGAAGGGCCCTCCTTCTCCTGTAGAAAAGGGCATGAGTGGAGGAAAAAGAAAGGGGGCTGCCAATCTTTCCCCTCCCCCCTTAGAAGAACATTATTTTTTCTCTCTCTTTTATTTTTTAGTTTACATCATACATTTCCACAAGATTTTGAGTTACAAATTTTCTCTCCATTTTTCCCCTACCTACCACACCAAAACAGTGACCCAACTTATTATTCCCTCCCCCAATCGGCTCTTTCCCATATCTTCGCCATACACCCACTGACATTCCAGTATGGTACAGTTTATCTCTATGCCTCAGTGCCTGCATATCTTATTTCCCAGGTACATGTAAAAACAAAATAATAATAATAATAATAATAATAATAATAATATATGAATATGCATATGCATATGTATATATGTATATTTTTAAACATTTGATTTTGAATCTTTGAATTACAGACTATTTCCCTTCCCCCCTTGTCACCCACCCTTACTGGGAAGATAAGAAATTCAATATAGGGTGTACATATAAAAAACCTTTCCATAGTGGATATATTGTGAAAGACTGACTATATTTCCCTCCAGACTATCTGGCTTCCCACTTGTTTTATTCTCTACTTTGATCCTGTCCCCTTTTAAAAAGTGGGTGCTTCCAACTTCCCTGACCCTAAGCTTGCCCTCTGTTCCATCACCCTCCCTCTCATCCCCTTCCCCGCTAATCTCCTGTAGGGTGAGATTACCCTACTCAGTGTGTATATCATTACCTTCCTAAGCCAAATTAAATGATTATAAGGTTGAGTGATTCCCTTTTGCTTTCCTGCTCTTCCCTTCCATTATAAAAATTTTCCTTGCCTCTTCTATATGAGATAGTTTATTCTGTCTCTCCCTATATCTTCTCGTTATATTCCTCTCTCACCTCTTAATTTCACCTTTAAGTACCATCCCTTCCTATTAAATTGATCCTTTTCCCACTGTCTATGTATACCTGTAAACATATATACACACATATGTATTCATACTCCCATATATGTTCCTATATAGACATATATATGTATGTATACGTAAACTTGTGTGAATATATATTTATATATACATATATGTATATATATGTTTATATATACATACATATATATATGTATATATACATACATATATGTGTGTGTGTGTATATATATATATATATATATATATATATATATATATGTAAATTTGGGTGTCTCTGCTGGCTTTGTTTCCCTTGTTTCCTCATGTTGCCACTCAATTACTGGACTTTTGGTTTTTGCCACAGTAGGACTCTGCTACCTGTCAGGGGAGCTTCTTCCCAAATACTTGGGTTCTCTCACCTGGCAATCATATGAGTTTGGTACTCTCTCTGAAGTCTCCACATGCTCCGACAATCTGGTCCCACACCACAAGACATCCAACCTAGACCACAATCCAAATCCAAGCAGGTTAAAACAAGGGAGATTACCCCTCAGACTGTTAGTGTATTTCCCCTACTATCTCCAGGACAGCAGTTGATGCAGCTACATGGCTGTGGCTGCATGGCTGATATGGCTTAGCACCTATGGCTTGATAATTCTGTACACCACTATAGCTTCTGGTGATCTAAAGTCCCTCTAGCTAGCAGATAGTCAGGACTGCCCTGAGGCTAAAACCTCTTGCTCATGTGGGGCTAGGGATGGCTCCCAGATTGCTGTGCTGCCTACTTCCTGCATGGCTGTCCTCAGTGGGAGGTTAGTTTCTCTGTGTCATTTTTTTGGCTTCTGTACCTCCAAAGTTTATTCAGAGTCACCTTTTACATGAATTGGAGGAGTTGGAAACTTTTGCCCTGTGGAAGTCCTGTTGCTACTCCACCATTTTATCTGTGTGATATTTTTCTTTTTCTTGGAAGCTTTTGGTGCAGAAATTCTGAATTTGTTTTCTTCCTCCAGTTTCATGTTTTCATCCTTTTTGTCCCCCAAATAGGTGTCTAATGTTGGATTTCACTGCTTGCTTTGCTTGCTCATGTTGCCACTCAATTACTTGGCTATTAATCTTTGTGCCACAGTAGAACTCTGCTATCAGAGAGGAGAGCTTTGCCCCACATTGATGCGGTTTTCACAACTCCTGGAGCTATCAATTGGGCACCCTCTCTGAAACCTCCACATGCTCTGGATAACTCTTCACACACCCCAGGACCTCCATCTTAGACTGCAATCCCTATCAAAGCATATTAAAGCAACAGCAATTACCCCTCAGATTGATTGCTTTGTCACTGTACAATCCATAGACCAGGAGCTCTGAAGCAGCCACATAGTGACAGCTTCATATATCCCTATCGAGAAGTCTTCTCCTCTCTCCAGTCTTCTCTGTTCAGTACATAAGACACTCAAATACACAGAACCATAAAATAGTGCTGGAGGAGAGACCTTAGGCAACCCATCCTGGCCCCCTCATCTGATAAATAGGGAAACTGAGGCAAAGAGAAGGGGAGACACTTGCCTAAGGTCCCAGAGTGAGTCCTAGAGGGTAGCTCAGACAGGAACAAAACTCCCCCAGCATGAGACAAAAATCAGAGAACATATGGGGAAAAAAAGGTGGAGGATGAAAGAGAGGAGGGGTATTTGGGAGGGACCTTCAGCCTCAATACCCTTCCTCTTCTCATTTATAGTGGTACTCGTGTGGCTCCACTGAGCAGGGGACTTGGGCCCAACACTGGCCCATTTCCAGTGGGAACTTGGGGGCAATATTTGGGATCATAAGTCTGTCACCCTACTCAAAGACCTGCCCACTTTGGTTGGCACCCTGGATGTAACACATCTGCAGTAATATGGAGGTGTTGCCACACTTGTCTGTGCCCCTCTTGGTGCCATAGATGTGCTGCCTGCCTGGTGCCTGAGGCTGTCATGCCAACCTGACTGGCACACTTATTGGTCCCCATCTGCAGGCTGATAGTTGAGTGGTTCATAGGGGCCAGAATCTGGTTCTTAGAGCCATACAGGTGTCTCCGGGTACTGTAGGCTTTCATGCCTGACTGGCTGACAAATTTATTGGTACCCATTTGGAGTCCAATAACATACTGCCCAGCCTTCAATTTGGCATCATAAAAACTTTGTTCTTGCTTCTCTGAGTAATTGACCCTAATGTACATGCCACTCTGTAGCTCTTTTGTCTTGGCCTAGCCAACCAGGGCCAGAAATGGCACCTGAATCTGCATCATATTCCTGCTTTCAAAGAGGTCATTGGCTTCAAAGAGATCCACAGAATTCATGCCATACTTCCCCATGGCATTGATGAAATTGGAGAGATTCTCCAGCTAATGCTAGTTCTGCTGTGAGCAATTAATTTTGGGTATGGAGCCATGCTGCTGTTTGTTCATGAGATTGCATAGGATGACACCATCTTTTAGTCCCTTCTGTAAATATGGTCCTCTGTGGGTCATACTTGCACTGAAGCTGGTTCTTGACCTCAGCCAACTAGCTGTATGATGGTCCCTTGTTGAACTGAGTGGAGCTCATGGCATGGTGGGGTCAGACCCAAGGGCACTGACTGACAGGCTGTGAGCAGACGGTAGCTGAAAGATTAGACTGGATGGGACAGGACAGACCAAAAAATATTT
This sequence comes from Gymnobelideus leadbeateri, assembly GCA_011680675.1. Classification (NCBI taxonomy): domain Eukaryota; kingdom Metazoa; phylum Chordata; class Mammalia; order Diprotodontia; family Petauridae; genus Gymnobelideus; species Gymnobelideus leadbeateri. The sequence goes on from WOXC01008347.1 coordinate 118,952, forward strand.
TGAAAAGAGAAGATTAACTTTTGATAGTCTGTGAGAAGACAGAAATATTAATGCACTTTTGCTAGTTCTATCAATTAATTCTACTGTTATAAAACAATTCGAAATCAGGTCAGGAAAGTTACAATGTGGTCCATATGCTTTGACCTTGAGATTCTACTACTGAGACTCAACTTCAGAGAAATGATTGTCAGCAAGAAAAGTATTGCATTTCCAACATAATCCATATCTATATTGAATAATGCTAAGAAATAGGTATAAAAATGCAAAGATACATTATCAAATTATAGTATCTTAACATTATGATATGACCAATTCAGGAAAAAAAAGAAAATAATTATTGTATTAAGTGATCATGATTGATTTATTTATTTTTGTCTTCATATTTTTGATTGAAGGGAGAAATACGAATGAAATTTAGTTTTTTTTTTATTTCCCCAGGACCTGAAGAAGGACAAGAAAGAGTTATGGAGAGACAATGTTGACTTTACCAAGATTTTTCTCTCTTTAATGCAAAACAATGAAAGTATGTACTCAAATAGTAATGCAAGTGGGTGTTAGAAAATAAACTGCTTTATATAAATCTTTTCACACCAGTAAATGTAACCAAGTTTCTGAGGAACATATTGATATTTTCAATATATGGCTGTGGTGATAACCAATGACTAGAATACTGAAAAATCTCTGAATGAATTGAAATCACCAAGATGAATTGAAAGAAAAGTAATAGTGTTAAACTATAGAAATAAATATACCAGACATTTTATTGATGCAGGCTAAGAAGTGGTTTGGTATGGCTAACAGTTTTAAGATGTGTACATAAAGTTTCAGGAAGATAGTGTTTCATAATGACCAGATTTTGAGGGAGTGAATTTTATATATATGTATATATATATATATATATATATATATATATATATATATATACACATATATATATATATACATATATACATATACATATATGAGATTAGGTGTGAGAAGTAATAAATAAGGGCCTTATTTTCTGGTATTCTAGAAATAAACTTGGCATATTCAATTACTATGATTACTAGCATTAAAGTTTTAAGTTTTGCAATATTATTCTTAAGGACTGTCTCATTTGAATAACAGAACAACCCTGTGAAGTATATGCAATTATTATCCTGATTTTGATGAAAAGGATACTGAAACTCACAAAAATTAAGTGATTTGCCCATGGTCACATAAATAAATTGATTAAAAAATAAGAAACATCAGATGGTGGACAAAGAAAATAGAAATAAAGTAAAATCTTTAAATAGTTTAATAATAAAAAAGAGATATGACAATATGTACTTAATCAAAAACAATATACTCAATAAGGAAATAGGGGGAAAAATCATGTCTAACATGACTGGACTTTTAGGGACACAGGAAATTAATTTGTCCTTATACATTCAGGCAAAGTTTTGTAGCATTACCCATAGTATAAGGAGAATACAGAGCTTGCAAAAAGGGACTTTAAGAGCTGTATTCCATTTGGATACTGGAGGAACTGGTAGAACATTCTCCCATTTAAGGCACTAGTTTAGTAGTTAAGGCAAACTAACAATTAAAAAAAAAACAAAAACCAACGACACTCCGAAGAAAAGGCACCAGGTTATGGCACCATTTTCACACTATTCTTATTCTGAGAATGAGGGAAAGGCATATAAAATCCCAAAGCATTGGCGTTTTGAAAGTTAGATTAGTTAAAGCAACATATGTGACTTGAGCCATGAATTTAGAAAGACCAAAAGGCTTTGGTTTTGCTTTTTTGTTTCCTTGTTGGATTTAATATCTGAAAACATCTACGTGAGTTCTAGTTGGCTCTGTGACACCATTGTTTTGAATAATTTCAGCTTTTTTATTTACTACCCATTTTATCCAAAATAAATTACTAAATTCCTCTATACATCATTCTTCAAATCAATAAAATGAGGGTGTTGGATTAGATGACCTTTATGTTGTTTTAAGATATAAATCCATGAGTCAAATAAAATGAATGGGATTCTAAATAGTCAAAAATAATCCTATTTGTGCAAAGAATATACAATTTAGGGGAGGAGTCAAGACTTCCACGGTGCTCCAGTTCCCACTAACCCCAATTCATGAAAAAGGTGACTCTGAAAAAACTTTGGAACTGCAGAACACACAAAATGACATGGAGAAGCTAAACTTCCACTGTGGACAGGCCGGCAGGCAAGCAGGAAGCAGCCAGTACAGTGCTCTGGGAGGCCAGCCAAACCGTACTTGTGCCAAGGCTTTAGCATCAGTGTGGGCTGACCAACCACAGGCTGGAGGGATTTCAGATAACCAGCAACTATGGTGGTTTCCATAATTATCAACCCCAAATTGCTAAAGACAAAGTGAGAGGTCAGTGCAGTGTGGACATTGAGATGCAGTAGTTCAGGAGTGTGGTTGGCCTTCATTCCCTGGAGGGAGAAGCCACTGAGGCATCATGGCTCTGCAGCAGCCACCACATGGCAGCTTCAGCTCCTGGCCTGTAGATTGTAGGGGAACAAAGCAAACAGTCTGAGGGTTAATTGATCTCGCTTTAACCTGTTTTGATCTGGATTACAGTCTATGGTAGAGGTCCTGGGGTGTGTGACCAGCTTGGCAGAGCCTGTGCAAGATTCACAGATGCACCCAACTAATTAATATGTTTGGCATCTGAGAAAATTCCAGCACTTGGTATGCATATTCCTGTCTGGTAGTAGAGTCCTACTGTGACAAAAAGAGAAAAAAATCAAGTGATTGAGTACAACATGAGCAGGGAAAGGAAGAAAACTAAACAAAGGAATACAACTTTACACTCCCATTTTGGGGACAAAAAGTATCAAATCATGGAACAGGAGGAAGACTGTGGATTCAGAACTCCTGCACCAAAAGCTGCCAAGAAAATTACGAGCTGGTTACAGGCCATAGAGGAGTTTAAAAAGGATTTTGAAAATCAAATAAGAGAAGTGGAAGAAAAATTTCAGAGAGAAATGAGAAAGATGCAAAAAAATTATGAAGTAAGGGTCAACAACCTGACTAATGAAAATTACACCTTAAAAATAAACTAACTCAAATGGCAAATGTGACTCAAAAAGACAATGCGGAGAAAAATGCTTAAAAACCGTAATATGCCAGATGGAAAAAAGAATCTCAAAAGCTCACTGAAGAGAATCATTCCTTCAGAATTAGATATGAGCAAATGGAAATTAGTGACTTTATGAGAAATCAAGATACTATTAAACAGATCCAAACAAATGAAAAAAATGGAAGATAATATGAAATATCTCCTTGGGAAAACCACTGACCTAGAAAATAGATCTAGAAGACATAATTTCAAAAAAAAAATACTGTATTACCTGAAAGCCATGATCAAAAAAAGAATGTAAAATCCATCCTTCAAAAATTTTTCAAGGAAAACTGCCCTGATGTTTTAGAACCAGAGAGCATCATAGAGGTTGAAAGAATCCACTAATCCCCTCCTGGAAAAGATCACAAAAAGAAAACTCCTAGGAATAATACAGCCAGATTCCAGAATTTGCAGATCAAGGAGAAAATATTACAAACTTCCAGGAAGAAACAATTTGAATGTTGTGGAAACACAATCAGGATAACACAGGTTCTGGCAGCTTCTACACTGAGGTATCACAGGGCTTAGAATATGATATTCTGGATGTCAAAGGAGCTTCAATTAAATCCAAGAATCACCTACCCAGAAAAACTGAGTATTATGTTTCAGGGAAAATATGGTCATTCAGTGGAATAGAGGACTTTCAATGATTCTTGAAGAGAAAACCAGGTTTGGATTGAAAATTTGATCTTCAGATATAGGAAGCAAGAGAAGCATAAGTGAAACAGGGAAAAGAAATCATAAGGAACGTATCAAAGTTGAACTATTTACATTCCTACATGGAAAAAGGATAATTGTGATTTATGAAACTTTCCTCAGTATGAGAATAATTGAACAGAATAGAATTTATACACACACATACACACACACACACTTATATATGTCTATATAGGAGGGTATATGGGCATATGCATACATATTTGAATGTGGGTATATATGTGTACATGTATACATAGACAGGGGGCACAGGATCAGTTGAATAGGAAGGAATGATGTATAAAAATAAAATTAAGAGGAGAGAGAGGAATGTAATGAGAGGAAATAGCAGAGACAGAATAGGGTAAGTTAAATCGTAAAAAGAGGCAAGAGATAACTGATACATTGGAGGGAGTGAACGGGAAACAAAAAGGGAATAAGTCAACCTTACTCTCACTGACCTTGGCTTGAGGAGGGAACACACTAAATTGGTCATCTTACCTTACAAGAAAGTAGGGGGGGAAGGGATGAGAGCCCCATGATAGTAGGGAGAACATATGGGGGAAGGGTAGTTAGAAGCAAACACTTTTCAAAAGGGATAGGGTTAAAGTAGAAAATAGAATAAGTGCCAGTGGTTTGGATGGAGGGAAATGTAGTTAGTCTTTCACAATATATCTATTATGGAATCCTTTTGTGTTAACTCCATATGTATAATCTATATTGATTTGCTTATCTTCCCAGTGGGGGTGGATGAGGAGGTAAGAATGGAAAAAATCTGGAAATCAAAGTTTTAAAAACAAATGTTTAAAAAAATGTTTTTCCTACAAGCAACTGGGAAATAAGATATACAGCACTGGGATATAGAAATCCATCTTGCTCTACTCAAAAGTTAGAGGGAAAATGGGGGAGGATATAAGAGAAAGTAAGTTGGGACAAGAGGTATTAAGTAGGCTTACTATTTTGGGGTGGGTGATAGGGGAAAGACGGGGAGAAATTTTGTAACTCAAAACCTTGTTGAAATGAATTTTGAAAATTAAAAATAATCAACTTAAAACTAAAAAAAAAAGAAAGCACAGAAAAAGTTTATGAGGCTTCATACTTTCCTGGATATTCTCTGTAATTAGTATTCATTGAAGCAACAAAGCCAGTGGTAATCCTTCCCTGCCCCTCCCCCATCTGTGAAATTCTCATCCATTTATTACAAGGCAGCCAGAATAATAGGCAACATTTTGTTGAGGAATTCTTTTATTTTTGCTTATAAATAAAACAAAACAAAATAAACAAACAAAAAAAAGAAGAAGAAGCCAGACTTACATTACAATGAAACTAGCGAGGAATTCTTAGATGTATTGTTTTATTAATTATGCACAAGCTAAATTTAGACAGCAACATCTACGTACATAATCACAGACTGGTATGGCTTCTTCTCTTTCTTTTGTGGTAAAAAGCAAAAAAGTATCCACTGAATCAAGCAACTTCTTCCAACATCCTCTATACATCACAATGGGGAAGTGAAAACAAGAAAGAACAAAGTGATTCCAGGAAAAGAGCAGACTACGAAACAATACAAAATAATTGTGCATGCCTGCTTACAGAACAATCTCCTGACTAGCTGTAGCACTTCCCTTTTTCTAAATCACAATGCAGTCGACTATAATAAGTATCATACTGAGACTCATAGTAGTAACTCAAAGCAGGTTGGAACAAAGAACAGAGATGTAATATTTTGAAGAATACATTGCTGAAACTGCAATTTCATAGGTATTGGTTACTATTCAACTCTCTTTACTCCAATCAGAAGAAATGATCAATTCAGTAAATCATCACCGTCAAAGTAATCATAAACATCATCAAATCATTTTTATATTGTATAAACAATTATAAAAATTTGTTTTCATTTTTCTTCAGCTAGTTTCATTGTCATTATGATAACATCATATGCTTTCTCACCACAAATGAGAAATTATGTATTCCTTATTATGAATGTTGGAAATGCTTAATTCTCATTCTCTTGGTATCTAATAACATTGGCAATGTACTTAGACTATATTGTAACCAACAATATACATTTTTATGAATGGATTATTGTCATAAGTAGTGGTACAATTATTGATAAGTAGTGCCTAAGAAGTTGAATCTTTTAAATATAAAATCTAAAACAAAATAAAAAGTGTATCTTATTTATGCAAGATGCTGTGAGAGAAATATGATAAATAGGATAGAATTACCCATCAATACCATTTGAGCTGTTTTTAATTTGGATTAACTTACACTGGATTGTGGTGACATTTTTACTTAGCAGAAAGTGAAGCAATAATTGTTTCCCTATACTTAAAGTTTTATTTTAAAGTGTGTAAAGAGTGATTCATCAGTAAGAATTTATTTAGCATCTATTGTGCACCAGACAGTCCTTGGTCCTGTCGATAGAAAACAGAAAATGAAACAATACTTATATTTAAAGAAATGCTAAGAAAATATACACAGAAAAGGAAATATGAAATATATTCAAAGTAAATCTAAAGTTATGGCGTCGGGGAGAGCAACTAGTAGATAGACAGATCAGAAAACAAACAAACAAAAAAAAAACAACTTTATACAGTAAATGAATCTTGTCCTAAACTTTGAAAGGACTCCAATTTGTGAAAGTGACCAGAGAGAGTATTCCAGGCATGGCAACCTGTTCAAAGGTACACATAATGGAAACAAAATCCTGTGTATGGAGAAATATAATTAGGCTAGTTTGGTAGGAGTTGGTAGGGAAGTAGAATATGTAATGAATATGAAAATATTAAGAGTCAGTTGTTGAAGAACTTTAATAATGAATTGAAGCATTTGCTTTTAGTATTAAAATCATAAAGAGCTATTTGAATTTTTTAAGTCATGGAGTGACATGATGTAGGCTTTGCTTTGGGTAGTTATTTATAGACATACTGGCAGAGTCTTGAAACAAGGAGACTAATAAGGAGGCTATTATTAGGAGCTTGGGAAGGGGGAGCAAGGTGAAATATTGTGTTTAGAACATTTGATCAAGAGTGAGGAAGACCCGAGTTCAAATTTTTTTCTCTGAAACTTGCCAGTTAGGTGATTATGGGGAATTAAACCTCCCAGGTATGTGTGTATACACACACACACACACACACACACACACACACGCACACACACAATTACCTTCAATTAACCTCATACTGAGAAAAGTCTCATAAGTTACAATTATTGTTTTCATGTAGGAATATTAATAACTCAACTTTAATAAGGTCTTTCTGATTTATTTTACCTTTTTACTTTCTTATGCTTCTCTTGCTTCTTATATTTCAAGACAGATTTTCTATTCAACTCTGGGTTTTTTCAGCAAGAATGCTTCAAAGACCTCTTTTTCATTGAATGACCATATTTTCCTCTGAAATATTATATCCAGATTTTCTGGGTAGATGATTCTTGGTTTTAATCCAAGCTCCTTTGACCTCCGTAATATCATATCCCAAGCACTTCAGTCACTTAATAGAGAATCTGCTAGACCGTGGGTTATCCTGATTGTGCTTCCTTAATAGTAAAACTGTTTCTTTGTGGCTGCTGGTAATATTTTCTCCTTTATCTGGGAACTCTGAAACTTTGTTTTGATATTCTTATGAGGTTTTATTTTGGGCACTTTCTTAATATGTGGTCAGTGAATATTTTCCATTTTTATTTTGCCCTCTGGTTCTAAGGTAAAAAGGGAAATTTTCCTTGAGAATTTCTTGAAGTTTGATTTCTAGGTTCTTTTTTATGGCATTCAGGTACTCTAATAATTTCATATTTGTCCCTCCTGGATCTATTTTCCAAGTCAGTGGTTTTTCCAGTGAGATATTTTACATTACCTTCTATATTTGTATTTGTTTGGATCTGTTTTATAGCATCTTCATTTCTCAAAAAGTCATTAGCTTCCATTTGCTCTACTATAATTATGAAGGAATCATTCTCTTCGATGAACTTTTGAAATTACTTTTCTATTAGTCAAAATCTGCTTTTTTTTAAGGCATTCTTCTCCTCATTGGCTTTTTGGGCCTCTTTTGCCATTTGCGTTAGTCTATTTTTTAAGGTATTATTTTCTTCCGTCAGGTTGTTGACACTCTTTTCATAATTTTCTTGCATCATTCTGATTTCTCTTCCCAATTTTTCCTCCCCTTCTCTTACTTGATTTTCAAAATCCCTCTTAAGCTCTTCTATGGCCTGTAATCACTTCCTATTTTTATTGGAAGCTTTTGATGCAGGAGTTTTGCTTTTTTTGACTACTTCTAGCTCCATATTTTAATACTTTTTGTCCCGAAATAAAGGAATCTAAGGTTTGAGTATTCAGCATACTTTGCTTCATCTGCTTGTTCAGGTTGCCACATAATTACTTTATTTTTGAGCTCTTTTCCAAGGTAGTACTCTGATTCCAGAGAGGAGAGCTTTGTTCCAAATAACTAAGGATTTTGCAGCTACTGTAGTTATTAGGAGGTTGATGTCTCTGAAGCCCCCACAAACTCTGGCTCACTGGCCTCACACCCTAGGATCTCCCCCAAAGTTCACGTTCCAGATCCAAGCAGGATCCACGCAAGAGGAATTACTTTCTGAATGGCTGCTTGGTCACTGTACAATCTGCAGGCAAGGAGGCCTGGAGGCAGCCTTGTGGGAAAGCAGCTACAGAGATTGTGACAGCCACCTTTCACCACTGGGACACAGGCCGCACCATGCCCTTTATTTCCAAAGTGTTCCCGACTGACCTTTTACTTTCTCTTTGATGGTTATGGTTTGAAGAGTCTGGAAACTGCCATAACTCTTGGTGATTCACTCTCCTGAAGTATACCCATGCACCCTCTTGTCAGGGCAGCCCTGACGCCTAAACTGTTCAGCTCACAGCTGACTACACTCAGCCACCAAAGTGCTGTGATGGTTTCTTCCTGAAGGCCTCTATACCATTCTTACTAAATTTTAAAAATATCTAATCCTTTTATCATTAATATTACTTTTACAATATGATAAAATATGTATTCATCTTTCTGAAATTCAAGAATAGATAGTTGTAATTGCTGTTAACCACCACAAAACTATCAGACTGCAACTATTACCAAGTTAAAAGACAAATAGGAGTTATTGAGAAGAGATATGAAAAGACAATTCTTCCCACTTAATTTTCAGTTGCTCAAGTTATTGGGGGAGAGAGGGAATAAAATTCAGACTTTTAAAATATGTATTAATTAGTTTTGCTGCTGTCTTCCTTCCTTTTTAAATTTTCTTTTCAAAATATTCTTTCCTATAATAGACAGGTCTTTAATTGGTGCAGAGAAGGGAGACAGTGGAAAATTTAGATTGTAAAAATAGAAATCAATAAAATTTTTATTTTTAAGACAGAAATTATCCTTCAGGTTTGAAATTTGATTGACTAAAGAGATTAAAGAATTTGTTGACCATTTCCTATTGTCTTTTTTCTTTTCTTTTTTTTTTTTTTTGAGGGGGAGGGTAGAGCAACTAGGGCTAAATAACTTACCCAAGGTCACATGACTAGTTTTGTGTTAAGTGTCTGAGGTCATATTTAAACTCAGGGTTGGTGCTCTACTCATTGTACTACCTAGCCGCTCCTATTTCCTAGTTTCTAGAATTTTGAAAAATACTAACATTTCCATATTGACTCTAAAGCTTGGTTATAAAATCATGTTGCATAATTCAGAGGCAAGAGAACTTTGTTGGAAGAATCAACTTATGGTCCCTTTGATTTTCATATGTGTTGAATAGCTTTTCTCCTCTCTGAGTAAAGGCAATCTCTCTCTCTCTCATTTTTTTTTTACTACTGAATGACCTAAAGGTACTTCATTCCAATGACTATATTTTTAAGAGCAATGGACCTGAATCAAGACTAGCTTAAAACATTGTTTTTTTGTTTTTTTTTTTACCTGTCAGGTTTCTTTTCTATAACCTATATAACCAAATTTATTAATTGTCTCAAGTACTTTTTTACTTGATTCTCTGGGATTCTATAAGTATTTCATCATATCATCTGCAAAGAGTGATAGCTTGGTCTTTTCTTTGCCTAATTTGATTACTTTGATTTATTTTTCTTCTCTAATTGCTACTGCTAACATTTCTAGTACCATATTGAAGAAAAGGGGTGATACTGGACACCCTTGTTTCACTACTGATCTTATTTGAAATGCTTCTATTTTATCCCCATTGCATATAATACTTGCTGATGGTTTAAAATAGAAGCTATAGGGCGGCTAGGTGGCACAGTGAATAGAGCGCCGAGCCGGCCTCCGACACTTAATCCACACAAAAACCTAGCCTTGTAACCTTGGGCAAGTTACTTAACCCCAATTGCCCTAAAGGGGCGGCTAGGTGGCGCAGTGAGTAATAGCTCCAGCCTCGGAGTTGGGATGACCCGAGATCAGATCCGGCCTCAGAAAATGAGCACCCACACATAAATAATGACTAGCCGTGTAACCTTGAGCAAGTTACTTAACCCCAATTGCTTTAGAAAAAAAATAGAAGCTATATAATATTTTACGGAAGGCTCCATTTATTCCTGTACTTTCTAGTGTGTTTAATAGGAATAGATATTGCGCTTTGTCAAATAATCATGTGGTTTCTGCTAGTTTTTTTTTTTTTTTTTATTGATATGATCAATTAAACTGATGGTTTTCCTAATATAAAATCATCCTTGCATTCCTGGAATAAATACTACCTGATCAAAGTGTATTATTCTTCTGATAAGTTGTAGTCCTTTAGCTAATATTTTATTTAAAATTTTTGCATCTAAATTCATGTGGAAAATTAGTCTATAATTTTCTTTCTCTGTTTTATCTCTTTTCTGATTTAGGAATCAGTACCATATTTGTGTCGTAGAAAGAATTTGTTAGGACACCTTCTTCACTAATTGTCCCAAATAGTTTATAGAGTATTGGAATCAAAGGTTTTTTTAAATGTTTGATAGAATTCACTAGTAAACCCAGCTGGCCCTGGGGATGGGCTGAAAAATGAGTGTTTGCTATCACTTCTCTTATTCAATCTGGTACTAGACATGCTAACAATAGCAATTAGAGAAGAAAAAGAAATCAAAGGAATCAAATAAGGGATACAAAGATATTAAAGGAAAAAGTAAAGAAAGATGTAGACAACGTATCAGACGCTAAAATTACAAATACTCTCGAAGAGGGAAAATTAATAAAAAATAAAAAGAGAGATATATTAGAAAATAGCTCAGAAAGGTTATTTAAAAAAGAAAGAGAAAATGGAGATGAGGAAAAGTAGGGAAGGGAAAATGTGAAGTTAGCTATTTAAAGGGAAAGAAAAATAAGGACCACAAAGATAAGAAATTTAAAAATGAAAAGGACCTCACAGGAACACTAACAACATGATACATATCCAAAATATAATTGGATTTATGATAAGTCATAAAAACCTTGCCATGTGAAGAGCAATAAAAACTCTTCAGGATGGGTTAAAGTGGGAATATATATATATATATATATATAGTATCCTTTCACTAATTCCTTTTATTTCTTTATTAGTTTAGAAGACTTTTATAACATTTTTATAACATATTTGTACTATGTATATATATATATATATATATATATATATATATATATATATATATATATATATATTGTACAAAACAAAAAGCAGAAGTATTAAAATTACCCTTTTTAGATCACAAAGTAATAAAAAAAATATTGTGGGAGTAGAAACAGCACTTCGAATATGTTCTGCCCCACACAAATTCCAAACAATGTAAAAGGGGACTCTGAACAGCTTCTGGAGCCCCAGCACCCACAGAACTACACAGAGAAGCTAACCTCCAGCTGAGGAGAACCCATCAGCCCTGCAGGGAGCGGCAAGCACAGTGCTCTAAGAGCAGGCAGCACAGCTTCCTGGGAAGTGACAAAGCAGTGCTCTGGGAGCTGAGCCCAGGCCCACATGAACCAGGGTTTATCTCTAGGGCAGATGTGCCAACAGCCTTCAGGAGGGACCCCAGAACACCAGCAGCTGTGGTTATTCCAGAATTTTCAGCACAGAAATGCCCAGGACAAAATGAGAGGTTAGTGCCCTATGGACCTTGGGACCAGTATTTGGGAAACACTTCAGTTTCCTCCCCTGGGGGTGAAAAGCTGTTGAAGAAACACAGCACAGAAGCCATTTCGAAGTGTCAGTGGTGGCTCTAGCTCCTGGTCTATGAACTGTAGAGAGACCCAACAATCAGTCTGGAGGCTAATCGCTCTTGCTTTAAACTGCCTGGATCTGGATTGTGGTTTGGGGGGGAGGTTTGGGGTGGATATCCAATTTGCCAGAGTGGGTGGAGGCTTTACAGAAGCCACCTGACCTGCGAAAGTTGTGAAGACCCCACATTTGGGACTGAAGCTCTCCTGTCCGGTGGCAGAGTCTTACTGTGGCAACAAGCCCCAAAATCAAGTAATTAAGTGGCAACATACCTAGGCAAAAGAAACAAAATAAACAGAAAAATTTCAACATTGGACTCCCATTTTAGGGGCAAAGAGGATCAAAGCATGGAGGAGGACTGTGAGGTCAGAAATCCTGCACCAAAAGCCCCCAAATGAAAATACAAGCTGGCTACAGGCCATAGAGGACCTTAAGAAGCAGATAAGAGAAGTGGGGGGGAAATTGGGAAGAAAAATGATAAAGATGCAAGAAAAATATGAAATGACAGTCAACAACCTGACTGAGGAAAATAACACCTTAAAAAATAGACTAACTAAAATGTCAAGAGAGGCTCAGAAAGGCACTGAGGAAAAGAATGCCTTAAAAAGCCAAATTTGCCACATAGAAAAAGAATCTCAAAAGCTCACTGAGGAGATTCATTTCTTCAGAGTTAGACTGGCACAAATGGAACCTAGTGATTTTATGAGAAATCAAGATGCTGTTAAATGGATCCAAACAAATGAAAGAATAGATGGCAATGTGAAATACCTCACTGGAAAAACCACTGAACTGGAAAAGAGATCAAAGAGAGATAATCTAAAAATTATTGGACTACCTGAAAGCCACGATGAAAGAAAGAACCTAGAAATCATCCTTAAAGAAATCCTCAAGGAAAATTGCCCCGATGTTTTAGATCCAGAGGGGGAAATAGAGGTTGAAAGAATCCACCAATCGCCTCCTGAAAAAGATCCCAAAAAAGAAAACTCCTAGGAATATTATAGCCAGGTTTCAGAACTCCCAGATCAAGGAGAAAATACTACAAGCATCCAGGAAGAAACAATTTCATTATTGTGGAAACACAATCAGAATAGCAGAGGAAAGACCTGGCAGCTTCTACACTGAGGGATCGAAGGGCATGAAATATGATATTCCAGAGGGCAAAAGAGCTTGGATTGAAGCCAAGGGTCACCTATCCAGAAAAACTAAGTGTCTTGCTTCAGGGAAAAATATGGTCATTCAGTGGAATAGAGGGCCTTCAAGCATTCTTGAGGAAAAAAAAAAAAAACAGAGTTGAATAGAAAATTTGACATTCAGACACAAAAAGCTTGAGAAGGTAATCAAGGTAAAGGAATCAAAAGGAACTTATCAAAGTTGAACTATTTACATTCTTACATGGAAAAACAATGATTGTGTCTGATGAAACCTTTCTCATTATGAAAATAATTGAAGAAGTGTTTATGGGCATATTTTACAGGTATACATGGATAGAGGGCACAGGTTGAATTTGACAGGAAGGGATGATTCTTAAGGGGTGAAGTTAAGAGGTCAGAGAGGAAAGTGGCAAGAAGAGATGGAGAGAGACAGGGTAGGGTTAACTATCTCATATAGAAGAGGCAAGGGGAAATAGTTGCAGGGGAGGGGAAGAACAAGAAGGCAAAAAGGCAAAACCATATTCTCACTGAAGTTTGCTCAAGGAAAGAATCACATACATACTCAATGGGATATCTCACCCTGCAGGATAGTAGGGGAAAGGGTGATGAGAGGAGGAGGATGGAGGGGAGAGCATTCTGAGGGGAGTGGAGTTTGGAAGTACCCACTATCAAAGAGGGATACGATCTTAGTAAGGAATGGACCAGGTGAGAGGTGAGATTGCTGGGACGGAAATATAAGCAGTCTTTTACAATATATCTACTATGGTAATGTTTTGCATAGCTATACATGTACAACACATACTGAATTTCTTATCTTCTCAGAAGGAGTGGGTGACAAGGGAGGAAGGGAACGGATCTGAAAATCGAAGTTTTAAAATCAAATGTTTCTTAAGATGTCCAGGTATTGGGGCTCAGAGATTCACCTTGCAATAATAGCAAAGTCGAAGGGACTATGGGACAAGATATGGGAGAGAGCAGATTGGATGAGGGTATATCTAGTGGGACTTCTATTTTGGGGTAGGGAAAAATGGGGGAAAAACATAACTCAAAATCTGCTGGAAATGAATGATGTAAACCAGAAGTTAATAAATCATTTGTTTAAAAAAAGAGAGAGAGGGACTTTGATTGGCTTAAGAGACTCTGAAAACCTTCCTTGATTTGAAAATATACTCTGCCTCCTAATAGGCTGAATGTGGTCACATGGAGCCTGTGGTAGGAGGCTTGTTTTTCAGGAATGACCACACCTTTATGATGTGTGATTAGGCAGTGGGTCAATAGGTTGGTTGCATTTTCTGAGCCAGGAGAAGGCTATATAAACCATGATGGGAGGCTTTGCTTTTGGGCTCACTCTGGGAAGTGTGTGATTTGTCCAGATGAGACTCTGTGAAGCCGTTTAGAGCCCCCGGCTTTGAAAACCCAGATGTTGGTGCTTCCCTCTCTGGTAACTGTGATTTTGGTGTTGGTAATGGTTGGACAGTTTGTAAGCCTGTATGTTTGATCTGTCTGTATACTTTGACATTCAGGGTGCTGACCTTTTCCCCCTGAACTAGGTAATATATGATTGATTGATTAAAGTAAGCTTGTTCACCCAATATATATATATATATATACATATATATATAGTGTATATATATTGTATTGTATATATATATATACAATATATATATTTATGCATATATATATATATATATATATATATATATATATATATATATATATATATATATATATATATATATATAGTGTGTGTGGTTTATTATTCTCCAAGAGGATCATGACATCGGGAAGTTGATAATTTGACCTGTAATTGACTGGGATTTGAATGAAGGATGGCTGTGCACATTGAACAGCCTCACTTCCTCCTCCAGAGTCGTCTGTGTTTATTGACCAGATGTCAGTCCAAATAACTGGAGATGGCCCAAGACGTATTTCGAGGCCTTGATTCTATCTAATCAAGGTCTTTACAGATTCTCACTTTGAATAAGACATGAACTATTCAGTGAATAGACCTTTTTAAGAATTAAATCAAGGGCGGTGGCTCAGTGGCACAGTGAATATATCACTGGCCCTGGACAAGAAAACCTGAATCCAAATCTGGCCTCAGACACTCAATACAAAAACTAGTCATGCGACCTTGGGCAAGTAACTTAACCCCAATTTCCTCCAAAAATGCAAAAAAAAATTGTAACAGAAAAAAAAAAGAAGTCAAGGGATCGCCCTTTAATCTAAAAAAAAATCAACCTAGGAGGGGAAGATCCTCAGGTTTGCTGGTAAAAGAGAACAAATGTTACTATTTCCATTCACTCTGGCAATAAAAATATATTTAAGAATGGAATACAGAAACATAGACAAAAAGTTAATTAGAGATTAAACAGTTTGATCTCGAAGAATAAGTGGGTTAAAGAATCATAGAAACAGTCAATGATTTCACACAATAAAATGACAATAATGAGACAATATATAAAAACATTTAAGACGCAGCAAAAACAGTAATCAGAGGAAAATTTATGTCTCTAAGTGCTCACATTAATAAAATAGAGAAAAATCAATGAATTAGAATGCAATTAAAAATTAAAAAAAGAAAAACAAAAAATGAGCAAACTATCCTCAAGTTTCTAAGATCCTTCTGGATCTTAAGCACAACTCTTCTTGAGCAACCTCATTGTTGCCTTAAGATTGTCCTCTTTTGCCACATTAATGATCAGGTACTCCAGGACTTCATAAATCTTCCTCTTTGCCCTTATCAGGGTTTTTTATTCTGAGACCATAGGTAGTGATGATGGTGGTGTGAAGTTTTCCTGCAAGTGGCAATCATGTTGTCCTGAGCCTATTGTTTCCTCCATTTGGTTGGCATAGAAGTTTTCTGATGAGATATGTGTTGATTTCAAAAACCTACACCAATTTCACAATGGTTCCCTTCACCATGGCCACTCCAGAAAAAAAAAAAAAATGACACCAATAACAAAAGTGAAGTAAAAAAGCAAAACAAAACAAAACAAACAAACAAAAAAACTTTGTCAGGCTCCAACTTCAGTAGCCTGGCTTTCATTTGACAGTCTTACTTCACTCAGGGCTGCTATATTGATAATATGCCTGCTGAGTCCTTTTACAAAAAAAGCTATTTGTCTTTTAGCTTTACAGGGTTTTGTTTCTGTAAAGTTTCTGTCAGTTTCTGTAAGTGTGCACACATTCAATGTGCCTGTGGCAAGTGGAATTGTCATTGCAGGATGTTCTGTACATTTGTGTGTATTTGTATGTGTGTGTTTTGACCACAGGGTGGGATCCCCAACTGCCATAGTAATTAGGTCAGGGTTGGATAAGCAGATAATTTTTAGGGGACCTTTTTAACCCCTTCCTTACAGCAGGAGGTGAGAAGTATTTGTACTTAAAAGGTTGCTCAGATTCTATCCAAAGTTTGTTCATTCAAAAAGCAGCCCTAAGTGAAACAAGGCTGGCATATGAAAGCCAGGTTGCTGAAGTTTGAGCTGAGCATTTTTTTCTGGAGTGGTGGCAGTGAAGGGGAACATTGTGAAGCTTGTATAGGTTTCTTCAATCAAGACTAATCTCTTCAGCAAACTAGTATGCCTACCAAATGCAATGAACAATAGGCTCATGGCAATACAATTGCCACTTGCAGGAAAATTTCATATCACCATCATCCATATCTATACTTTCAGAATGAAGAACACTGATGAGGGCAAAAAAAAAGATTTATGAAGAGCTGGAGAAGCTTATTATCAATGTGTCAAAAGAGCTTAGGGCAATAACAAAGTTGCTCAACAATAGTTGTACTGTGGATCCAGAAGGCAGAAGAAGTATAGAAAATATTATACTAAGCTACTTCCAGTGAAAAGACAACCTATGACTTAGGTTGCCTGTGTACAGGATTGTGACTAAACCTCCCAGTGTATCTGCACTTCTGCTTTTTCACTTGCTTGTCAACAAAGGACATTGAGATGGGTAAAAATGGTAAAATGGAATGGGTGATGTCTTTTGGTTCATATGTAAATTTGATTTAAGTGAGGCAGAGTTGCACAGTCATCAGTCTTGCTCTCTTACAGAGTCATCACAGTACAGTGGAAGGACAAAATCAAGACATCTTATTATGACTCAAGATGCAATAGATGATCTTGGTATCTTCTATGTCTAACCAAGCTCTAAACACTATACAGTGTCTGCTTCGGTTGTCTTCCATGACTATTGGAACAGATTATTGTCATCTGCCCATTCCAGCAAGGGAAGTCCTCACATACTTGGGGTAGATACCCCCAACTAACTAACAAGCTTGATACCTTTTGGTTATTATCAACTTTGTTTAACCCATCTGCCAAAATGGTTTTCTGGGTTCTTTGTTATTGACAGTCAACTTATGAAGATTACATCAAAATATGGTTGACCGGATAAGTTCTTGAATCATTGTACATCAATTTCATGGCAGCATGCTGGTGGAGATTCTGGTTAATGGATGATGGTTTTTTTGTTTGTGCAATAAATAAACATATAGACATTCTTGACCAGAATGTTAAAATATATATCAATTACATCTATTTTCTCTTTACATTTTTCTCAATTCTTGGATATAGGCAATTCAACACATACAAGGTTTGTAATGATGAATTACAGTTATTCTTCCCTGTTTAATTATGTATTTTTTCATTAAATAACTAATTCCTAGAAAAATTACTTTTTCCTAAGGACCTTTGGTACATGGGTCCCCACACAATGTAAATCTAGATAGAATAAAATCAGCACTGGGTACTTTGTGACAATCACTGGGGAATGGAGGCACTCTCTCTTAGTCATTTTCAGCAAGATTCCTGCTAGAGTCCTCCTTAAAAGACTGATTCTTCACCTGGAAGATAGCCATCTAAATGAGAGACCATGTGGTTTCAGAAAGGGCCAATGAATTGTTGATATGGTTTTTGCTAATTGAAAACTCCAGGAGAAATGACAAGAGCTGAATAGAGGTCTATACACAACTTTTGTAGACCTGACCAAGGCTTTTGTTACCAGCAACAAACCAACCATGTGCATATATTTAACTGTTCATCATTGAATGGGCAACATCATCAAAAATGAAAATTGTTTCTATGCTTCATTTTCTTACACCTTTGTTCCATGCAACAAATATGGATAAACTCCTATAACCTTTAAAAATGACACATGTTTAAGGCATATTATGTCTTGTATGCCAGTGGTCCAATGGAGGAAGCATACATAGTTTGTTTTGTTTTTTCCTTTGATAAGAGCAGGATATAAAAATAGTCTTTTCTAGGCCAACTAAGGAAAAAAAAATCCCCCTCAAGCTTTGGCTGGAGGGTTTTCAGGAGAGAGGATTACCAGCATCTGTGGTGGTTTACAAAAATTTCAAAACAAAAATAATAAAAACCAAGTGGACTTTGTGGGAACAAGGGGTCCAGGTGTGAAGTCTGGCTTCTGCCCCCAGAGGGAAAAGAGGCTTAAGTGTGGTGGTGACAGCCACATGGCTGCTTCAGAGCTCCTGGCCTGCAGATCATAGGGGACCAAGCAACCAGTGTGAGGGAAAATCACTCTTGAGTTAACCTGCTTGGTTCTGGATCCTTGTCCTTGGGTGGAGACCCTGGGGTGTGTGACCAGCGTATCAGAGCCAGTGGAGGTTCCTGAGAGGGCATGAAACTAATAACTCTGGCAGCTGAGAAACTCCTAGCAATTTAGGACAAAGGTCTCTTCTCTGGAATCAGAGTTCTTCTGTGACGAAAAGCTCAAAAGTCAATAATTGAGTGGCAACATGGGCAAGCAAAGGAAGCAAAGCAATCACAGCAATCCAACATTAGACTAATATTTTGGGGACAAAAAGGATAAAAGAATGGTATAGGAGGAAGACAAATAAGTCATAACTCCTGCAGAAAAGCTTCCAAGAAAAATATGAACTGCTTACAGGCCATAGAGGAGCTTAAGAAGGATTTTGAAAACCAAGTAGGAAAAGTGTAGGAAAAATTGGGAATAGAAATGAGAATGATGCAAGAAAATAATGAAAAGAGAGTAAACAGACAGAAGAAAATAACACTTTTAAAATAGACTAACTCAAATGGAAAAAGAGGCTCAAAAAAGACAATAAGGAGATGAATGCTTTAAAAAGCTGAATTTGCCAAAAGGAAAAAGAATCTCAAAAGTTCACTGAAGAGAATAATTCCTTCAGAATTGGATTGGAGCAAATGAAAGTTAATGACTTTATGAGAAATCAAGATACTATTAAAGAGATCCAAACAAATGAAAAAAATAGAAGGTAATGTGACCTCACTGGAAAAATCACTGACCTGGAAAATAGATCCAGGAGAGATAATTAAAAAAAAATTATTGGACTACTTGAAAGCCATGATAAAAAAGAACTTATAAATCATCCTTTAAAAATACTCAAGGACAATAGCGCTGATGTTTTTAGAACCAGAGGGCAAAATAGAAGTTGAAGGAATCCTCCAATCACCTCTTGAAAAAGATCCCAAAAAGAAAACTCCTAGGGATATTATAGCCAGGTTCTGGAGTTCCGAGATCAAGGAGAAAATATTACAAGTGGCCAAGAAGAAACAATTTGAATATTGTGGAGATACGAGCATGATAACATAGGATCTGCTAGCTTCTACATTGAAGGCTGGGAATATGATGTTCTGGGGGTCAAAGGAGCTAGGATTAAAATTAAGAAACACCTACCCAGCAAAACTGAGTATCATGTTTCAGGGGAAAATATGGTCATTCAGTGAAATAGAAAACTTTCAAGAATTCTTGATGTAAAAACCCGAGTTGGATAGAAATTTTGACATTCAGATAGAAGAATCAAGAGAAGCTTGAGAATGTAAGCAGGGAAAATAAATCATAAGAACAAGTCAAAGTCAAGCTATTTCCATTCCTACATGGAAAAAAAAATAATTGTATAAAACTTTTCTTGATATGAGAATATTTGAAGGGAATATATACATGCATAGATATATATGAGGTTATATGGGCATATGCATACATATATGAATGTGTGTATATGTGTTTACAAGTATACATAGACAGAGGGCACAGGACCAATTGAATAGGAAGGCATGATACATAAAAGGCTAAATTGAGAGGTGAGAAAGAAATATAATGAGAGGCTATGGGGAGAGACAGAATGGGATAAGTTATCTCATATAGTAGAGGCAAGGGAAAATTGTTACCATGGAGGGAAACAACAGGAAAATAAAAAGGAATGAGTCAACATCACTCTCACTGAATTTGGCTTAGGGAGGGAATGACAAACACTAAATAGGTTATCTTGCCCTACAGGAAAGAAGAGGGGAAGGGTATGAGAGGGGGGAATGATGAAAGGAAGGGCAGGTTGGAGAGGAGGGAAGTTGGAAGCACACAGTTTTGAAAAGGAGCAGGGTCAAGGTAAAGAATTTGACAAGTGGGGGGTGGGATAGAATGGAGGGAATACATATGTAATCTTTCACAATATATCCCATATGGAAACGTTTTGAGTAGCTACACATGTACAACTTTTATTGAATTGCTTATCTTCCCAATAAGAATGAAGAAGGGAAAGAATCTGAAATTCAAAATTTTAAAATCAAATATTTTAAAAATATATATTATATTTTTTTTACATGCAACTTGAAATAAGGTATACAATCACTGGGGTATAGAGATCCACCTTGCTTTACTGGAAAATCAGAGGGGGGATGGGTGAGGATATAGGTGAGAGCAGATTTGGGGAGCAGATATACAATGGGATAACTGTTTTGGAGTGGTATGTAGAGGAAAGATGGGCAGAAAATTTGTAATTCAAAATCTTGTGGAAATGAATGATGTAAATTACAAATAAATATTAAAAATAAATCTAAAATGTTGACACCTAAAACTATTTCTTTTCTCTCTCCCTTACTCCAACCTTATTTTCTTCTCTCCTTCTCTCCTCCCTCTCTTACTTTCTAATCTCTGTACTTTCTTAATTTTAATGTAGTGATTAATGTTGAATACAATTGGCACAAAGAGTAGACTGTTTCAAATACAAGAATTCTAAAACACCAAAAATATTATATGGTAAAAGTGCTCTTAAGTCAGATATGTAGAATTTGTAATTTTTTTCATCATTTCAAAATTAGCAAATGAAGATGATTAGATTCTCAGTGTATCTCAAAAATCATATTTAACAAAAATGCATTGTATATAATATGTAATATTAGGTGGGATTCTTCTATTTCTTTTAAATTTGGATATCAACAGAGCATATCAGCTGTCCAATGCTTATCAATTTTTCTGACTTCCTCACTCATTCACCTCATTTTACAAATCTTCACTTCACAAATCTTCACCACATTTTACAAATTTTCACTTTATTTCACACAATTATGATTTGGACAATGTTTATGATGTGTCTTCTTAAATGCCACAGAAGCCAGTGATTCACTCTGCTGAAATCTGCTCTGTCTGTTCTGTGCCACTTTTTTGAGCTGGTATGACTCATTCAGGATTGTGCTCTGCTCTCAGTCAGGTGTGATAGACTCTTACAATCAGTCTATCAGGCTGCCTTCAGCATATGTGTTTCTCTCTTTCACTTTGTGGGCTCTGTAGAATTAACATTTGTATAGATCCATAGTTTCCAGATGGTTGGAGTGGGAGATCAAGCAAGTTCCTTCTTTCACTCTGCCATCTTGACTCTGCCCCCAATTATAATTTGTAATGAGTTGTTTTATCCATTTAGCTTTTGTAATTCCTCTTCCATTTAGCCAACTTAACTTTTTAAGTTGTTATTTTCTCCAGTGAGGTTTTGGATTCATTTGGATAGTTTTACTTTTTATCTTCCCTGTCCCCTTAATAAGAATCTATGACCTTTGCTCTTCTAAACTTTGTCTTTGCTCATTATAAATCCCTTTTTCCTGGCTTTTAAAATGGGTCTCTGCTTGTGCAGCAAAATTAATTCTGTTTCATGCTTCTCTAATGGGGAGGTTAGGGGAATGGTTACTCACTGTATGGTCTGGGGTCTCTGGTACTGCCAGCTTTAAGCTATATTATGTTGTAGTTTACTTGTTGCTTATCTGGATTTAGCTGGTGTGTGCAAAGGCCAGATGAGGACTGTCTGCATTTTCCTGGGGTTACACTGAAGTTCTAGGCATGAGATATGAGGGAGGGGTGGTCAGCTGGAGTTCTCCTCCTGCCCTAGGGCAGACCTTGATCATGTGTAAGCTCAGATCATGGTGGATGCCTGTTGTCACTTATGTCTGCAGATGCCCCTGACTCTGTGAAGATTCTCAGCTGGTCCTGGTTTTGGCACTTGCTGATTCTACTACCTGGGGCTCAGGATTTCCTGCTAGTCTGCTGAATCGGTGCTTGCTGATGGGTTGTATGGATACTGCCTATCCTGTACTGTTCTCCTTCAGCCACAACAACAGGGATCTTTCCTGTTAATCCACCTAGCCTACATAACTAAAAGATTGCCATACCCCGACTTTCTGTTGGCTCCACTTTTACAGGATTTTTCCTGTTGTAATATTCTCTGGATATTTCTCCATCAGAAAGGGAGGGTGGGGGCCGGCTAGGTGCCAAAGTGAGTAGACCACCGGGCTTGGAGTCAGGAGGACCTGAGTTCAAATCTGGCCTCATACACTTAACACAAAAATTAGCCCTGTGACCTTGGGCAGGTCACTTAACCCCAATTGCCCTCCAAAAAGCAAAAAAAAAGTTAAAAATAAAAATGAAAGGGAGGATGATAGTGATACGCAGTTTATTCCATCACCTTGGCTGCTGGAAGTTTACATCTGAGATTTGCTGTTAAGAGATATAAATGCCAATGGTTGATGTGGATTTATTTTGTATTCTTCAGCTTTGATAATGTTGTTAATTGTTTCAAGGAGTTTTTTAATTGATTCTCTAGGATTCTCTATCTTTCTTGTTATCTGCAAAGAGTGATAGTTTTGTTTCTTTATTGTCTATTCTAAATCCTTCAATTTATTTTTCTTCTCTTTTGCTAAAGCTAATATTTATAGTATAATATTGAATAACAATTATAATAATGGGTATCCATGTTTCACTCCTGATCAATTATATTTACTGACTATTTTTGGTTCACCTTCTATGTGGAACCACAATTTTTGACTGTGAGCCACACACTGAGAAGCAAATCTTCTCCCATGAAGTTTATATTTAATATAACTCTTACTTTTTTTTCTTTGCTTTTTGGAGGGCAATGGGGTTAAGTAACTTGCCCAAGGTCATACGGCTAGGTTATTATTTATGTGTGCGTTAAGTGTCTGAGGCCAGATCTGAACTCAGGTCCTTTTGACTCCAGGGCCGACGCTCTTTTCACTGCGCCACCTAGCCGCCCCCAGTTTATATTTAATATAGGAATGATAGCTGTATGGAAACGACTTTCATCAAAAGCAGAATATAATAAGTGAATAAGATAAAGAGAAGAAAGATACTATAACAATTAGGAGAAATATTTGATCATTTTGAGCTGAAGGTTATTTTGGGAAACTTTTTGAGGGGTTACCATTTCCACATAATGTGGGTAAAAAGTTCAGATTTTCAGAATTATGAATGAAGAAAGATATTTCCAGTTTAAGGAACATTATGTAAAAAAGCTTTGAGGCAATCAACCATGGAAAACTGTCAGTGAGTGACAACATAACAAATTTTCTGAAACATTGGAAAAGTGATGGAAAATAGTATATATATATATATATATATATATGTATATATATATATATATATACATATATATAGTATATATATACACATATATATGTGTGTGTGTGTATATATATACATATATATAGTATATATATATATATATACATATATGTGTGTGTGTATGTTTATGTTATTAACGTGTCCTTTCATTCATGTCTGACTCTTCCTGCCTCCTTTTCAGTTTTACTTAGAAAAGATATCGCAGTTGTTGTCTCATTCTCCATTTCATTTTGGAGTTGAGGAATTGATGCAAAGAGTTAATTGTCTTTCACAAGATCTCATAGCTAATAAGTGTCTGAGGCAAGATTGAACCAAGAAGAATAGTCTTTCTGACTGTAAGACTGGAGCTCTTTTCATTGCACCACCTAACTGCTGACAATAAAGGTATATAGTGTCATATTAGGATGAGCCTTGAATGTCAGTTTGAAGAATTTGGACTGACATTATTGGAATTGGAATTTTGACTGATATAATTGTTGGTCATTGAACATTTTTGAGCAGATGTGTTTTGTTTGTAGCACATGAAATTTAGAGAGAGGACTATCTTGGTATTAAAGATCAAATTATTAATTAGGATTGAAAAATAATCAGTAAATTGAGGTCATTCAATCTCTTTCTCTGATCAAAGATGAAAAGCCAGCATCTGACATCACCTTAAAACTCTGCTTTAACTCTTGATGTTTCCCTTCTTGCAGGGATATTCCTTCATTGGTAGATAGATATTTATTTATTCATTAATTCATTACTTCATTTATTCATTTGTTTGTTTATTTATTTATTTATTTATTTGTTTGTTTGTTTGTTTGTTTATATTTAACAAATGCTTTATTAACTTCTGGTTTACATCTTTCATTTCCACCAAATTTTGAGTTACAATTTTATCCCCCATTTTTTCCCTACCCACCACCGCAGAATAGCAGTCCCACAAGATATCCCCTCATCCAATCTGGTCTCTCCCCTATCTTCTCCCATACCCCCTTCGACTTTGCCAGTAGGGCAAGGTGAATCTCTGAGCCCCAATGCCTGGACATCTTATGAAACATTTAATTTTAAAACTTCGATTTTCAGATCTATTCCCTTCCTCCCTTGTCACCCACTCCCTCTGAGAAGATAAGCAATTCAGTATGTGTTGTACATGTATAGCTATGCAAAACGTTACCATAGAAGATATAATGTAAAAGACTGCTTATATTTCCCTCCCATCCATCTCACCTCCCACCTGATCCATTCCCTACTTTGATACTGTCCTTCTTTTATAGTGGGTACTTCCAAACTCCCCTCTCCCCCAGAATGCCCTCCCCTCCATCATCCCTCCTCTCATCCCTGTTTCCCCTACTTTCCTGCATTTAGTATGCATGTGATTCTCTCCTTGAGCCAACTTCAATGAGCATTGGATTGTTTTATTCTATTTTTGAAAAATGTTTAAACATATTTTTAATTTTAAAAAAATTAAATTGTTTGTTTGTTTTTAGTTCACATTTATCATTTCCACAAGATTTTGAATTATATATTTTCTCCACATCTTTTCCCTACTCATCACCCCAAAATAGTTATTCCATTGTATACCACATCCCACTATCCACCCTCTCCTATATCCTCCTCCATTCCCTCTCTGACTTTCCAGTAGGGCAAGATGGATCTCCATTACCCAGTGCTTGTGTATTTAGTTTCACAGTTGCATGTTAGTAATCATAATGATAATGATAGTAATAATAATAATAATAACAACAACAACAATATTTTTCAAACATTTGATTTTACAACTTTGAATGCCAGATTCTTTCACTTCCTCCCTCATCACCCACCCTTACTGGGAAGATAAGCAATTCAATATGAGTTGTGCATGTGCATGGTGGATATATTGTAAAAGACTGAGTATATTTCCCTCCATCCTATCCTGCCCCCCGTTTGTTTTGTTTATATGTTGATCCTGTCCTTTTTCAAAAGTCTGTGCTTCTAACTGCTCTCCCTGCCCCAACCAACCCTGCCCTCTATCACCCCTCCTCTCATCCCATTCACCTTTACTCTCCTGTAGGGCAAGATACCCAATTTAGTCCGTATGCCACTACCACTCTAATCCAAATTCAATGTGAAGAAGGTTGATCCATTCCCTTTTGCCTTCCTGTTCTTCCCCTCCATTGTAACAGTTATACCTTGCCTCTTTTTATGAGATAATTTACCCCATTACATCTCTCCCCATCCCCTATCATTATATTCCTTTATCTCCTCTCAATTTCACCTTTAAAATATCATCCCTTCCTATTCTAATGGTCCTGTGCACTCTGTCTATGTATACCTGTACACAGATATAAAAACATTCACCTCTGTAATCATATGCACATATACCCTCTTATATGGGTATATAAGGTAACGTCCCTTGATATTGTTTTAATGAAATTTCATGCTTCTTTTTTAGTTAGCATCATTCATTTCCACAAGATTTCAAGTTCTAAATTTTCCCATATCTTTCCCTGACCCACCACCCCAAAACAGTGATACCAATTTATATGCCCTCCCCCAATCTGCATTCTCCCATATCTTCCACCATCCACCCTATGACTTTCCAAAATAGTGCCTGCATATCTTATTTCCCAGTTGCATGCAATAATAATAATATATATTTAAACATTTTATTTTAAAACTTTGAATTCCAGATTCTTTCCCTTCCTCCCTCATCACCTACCCTTACTGGGAATATAAGCAATTCAATATAGATTGTACATGTGTAGCTATGAAAACAGTAGAACCTGTCCCTTTGGAAAAGTATTTTCCTCGAACTTCCCTCCCCAAAACCTGCCCTCCCTTCCAACACATCCCGTCTCATCCCCTTTCCCCCAACTATCCTGTAGGATGAGATACCCTATTTAGTGTGTATGTCATTCTCTCCCTAAGCCAAATTCAATGAGAGTAAGATTGGGTCAATGCCTTTTGCCCTTCTGTTCTTCCCCTCCATTATAACAGTTTTCCCTTTCCTCTTATATATGGGACAATTTACCCTGTTCTATCTCTCCTGACCTCCTCTCATTATATTCTGCTCTCACCTCTTAATTTCACCTTTTAAGTATCATGCCTACTTATTCAATTGGTCCTATCTTCTCTGTCTATGTATACCTTTACACATATATACACACATATGTATTCATATGCCCATATACCCTCCTATATAGACATATATGTATGTATGTATATATATATATATGTTTGTATATACATATATACATATAGATAGATATATACATTTAAATATACATTTATATTGCTTTCAACTATACTTATATTGATAAAATTTTCATAAGTTACAACTATCATTTTTCCATGGAGGAATGTAAACAGTTTGACTTTGACAATTTCCTTATGATTTCTTTTCCCTGTTTACCTTCTCATGCTTCTCTTGCTTCTTGTCAAATTTTCTATTTAATTCTGTTCTTTTTTTCATCAAGAATGCTTGAAAGAGGAGGGTGGAGCCAAGATGACTGAAAGGAAGCAGTAAATTCTTGAAGCTCCTCCTTGTATTCCATTACTATGGACATCTCAAGAGGGGAAAGCAGGAATCATTAGGGCCAGGAAAGAGAGGGCTCAGGACCCCAGCAGATACAGCAGCTTCTCCTAAGACTATCAGATCCCAGCTTGGAAGTTTAGAAATTGCCTGCCTGTATATGCAGGGGCTAGAATGGCAAAGTAAATCCTATTTGCTCTGATCCCTCATCCCTCCTTCATGAAGTAGAAAACGCAAAGATAAGTCTCTCACCCAGATTGAAATCCTAAATTAGTAGAAATAGCCTCAGGCTTGGGAGTGTTCAAGAAGGGGTGTAACTGAGACAGCCAGGAGTCTGAAGAGAAGAAAGGGAAGTGTCCCAATAAACTCCACCTTACCTGATCAACAAAAGCCTGCCTGAGCTACAGCCAGGGGGTATAGAGGCAGAAATGTGAAGTGGCCAGACCACACCACCTCCAGCAACTACTAGGTGGACATCTGCATAGCTCTCTGAGACTCTGCCTTAGCCACAAAATAAACACCCAGAGGCTACAGCATTCAAAGTGAATGATCAGGCCCTTAGCTCACAGACTGAGAAATTAAGAAATAGGAAATCAAAATGGGAAGGAAGGAAGTGGAGAAGGAGAAGGGGAAGGCTAGAAAATCTATCCAAGCTTATTAGGTAGGTCTACACAGGACAACTTAGACTCTTTACCCACACCTGAGGCCACAGAAGGAAATATGAACTGGTCTCAAGCCCAAATAGCATTCTTGGAGGAGCTTAAGAAAGATTTTAAAGATCAAATCAGGGAAGCAGTGACCAACTAAGAAAAAAGGTTCGCTGAAGAAAACAAATCCTTAAAAAGTAAAATTAGTGAAGTAATTGGAGAAAATACCCCCCTAAGAAAAGACCTTCAAAAACTAACTTAAGATTATAATTCACTAAAAACTGGAAACAATAAAATTCTGGATGGAGGGACCCCAGGACACCAGCAGCTGTGGCGATTCCAGAATTATTAACACAGATTTGCCTAGGAGAAAGTGAGACGTTAGTGTGCTATGGACTTTGGGAACAGTATTTGGGAACAGGTTGGCTTCCTCCCCTGGGGGTGAAAAGCAGCTGAGGAAACATGGCATAGAAGCCATTTTGCAGCATCAGTGGGAGCTCCAGCTCCTGGTCTGTGAACTGTAGGGAGATCCAGCAATCAATCTGGGGTTAAGCACTCGTCCTTTAAACTTCCTGGATGTGGATTGTGGTCTTGGGGGTAAGTCTGGGGTGGGTATCCAATTTAACTGAGTGGGTGGAGGATTTACAGAGGCCACCCAACCTCCGGAAGTTGGGAAGGCTTCACATTTGGTACTGAAGCTCTCCTGTCTGGTGTCAGATTCCTATTGTGGCAACAAGCCTCAAAATCAAGTAATTAAGTGGCAACATGCTGAGCCAAAGGAAACAAAATAAACAGAAAAATGCAACTTTAGACTCATATCTTGGGGGCAAACAGGATCAAAGCATGGAACAGGAGGAGGACTGTGAGGTTAGAAATCCTGCACACAAAGCCCCAAATGAAAATACAAGCTGGCTACAAGCCATAGAGGACCTTAAGAAGCAGATAAGAGAGGTGGAGGGAAAATTGGGACGGGAAATGAGAAAGATGCAAGAAAAATATGAAATGAGAGTCAACAGCCTGACTGAGGAAAATAACACCTTAAAAAATATATGGACTCAAATGGCCAAAGAGTCTCAAAAGGAAATGAGGAGAAGAATGCCTTCAAAAGCCCTTCTTGCCAGATGGAAAAAAGAATCTCAAAAGCTCACTGAGGAGAATCATTCCTTCAGAATTAGATTGGAGCAAATGGAAGCTTGTGACTTTATCAGAAATCAAGATGCTGTTAAACAGATCCAAAAAAATGAAAGAATAGAAGGCTATGTGAAACATCTCATGGCAAAAAACCATTGATCTGGAAAATAGATCCAGGAGAGACAATAATCTAAAAATTATTGGAATACCTGAAAACCATGATCAAAGAAAAAATCTAGAAATCATCCTTCAAGAAATTCTCAAGGAAAATTTCCCTGATGGGGGAGTGGAGCCAAGATGGTGGAAAGAAAGCAGTAATTTCTCTAAGCTTCTCTGTGAATCTTGTCAGTAAAACTTAAAAAGCGAATCTGAACAGACCCTAGAGTGACAGAATCCACTTGGAGATGGACCGTGGCAGAATCCAGACTAGGAAAGTGGCCAGTAGGTCTGGACATCAGGAGCATGGAACATGTGTGGTCTGTACAGCTCAGACTTCAGAACAGAGAAGCATACTACACCAGAGAGAGAAGAAGCTCCAGCTGGCTGACTTGCCAAGGACAAATCCTTGTCATCTCATGGACGTCTCAAGAGGTGAAAGGAAGAATCATTGGGGCCAGGTCAGAGAGGTCTCTAGGCCCCCAGCAGAGATGGCAGCTTCTCCTTGGACTATCAGCCCCTGCCTGGAAGTTTAGAAATTGCCTGCCTGTATATGCAGGGGCTAGAATGGCAAAGTAAATTCTAGTTGCTCAGATCCCTCAGCCCTCCTTCATGAAGTAGAAAACCCAAAGATAAGTCTCTCACCCAGATTGAAATCCTAAATTAGTAGAAGTTGACTCAGGCTTCGGAGATTTCACTCAGTGGTGTAACTGAGATAGCCAGGAGTCTGAAGAGAAGAGAGGGAGGGTTCCCAACAAATTTCACCTCACTTGACCAACAAAATCCTGCCTGATCTATAGCCCAGTGGTATAGAGGCAGAAATCTGAAGTGGCCAGACCACTCTACCTCCACAGACTAGACAACCAGAGGCTACAACATTCAAAGTCAACTACCAGGCCCTTAGCTCACAGACTGAGAAATTAAGAAACAGGAAATCACAATGGGAAGGAAGGAATCTGAGAAAGAGAAGGGTAGGCAAGATAATCGATTCAAGCTTATTATGTAGGTCAAGAACAACCAAATACACTGGATAACTTGGACTCTTTACCACATCTGAGACCACAGAAGGAAATATGAACTGGTGTCAAGCCCAAATAGCATTCTTGGAGGAGCTTAAGAAAGATTTTAAAGACCAAATCAGGGACCAACTTGGAAAAAAGTTTCACTAAAGAAAACAAATCCTTAAAAAGTAAAATTAGTGAGGTTATTGGAGAAAACACCTCCCTAAAAAAGACCTACAAAAACTAACTGAACACTATAATTCACTAAAAATTAAAATCACTCAAATTGAAATTCAGAACTCTATGATGCAACAAGAGTCAATCATACAAAATATGATGATTGAAAAATTGGAAGAAAATGTTATATTTCTATCTGGTAAAACAACTGACCTAGAGAACAAATCCAGGAGAGATAACTTAAGAATAATTGGTCTACCAGAAAACCATTATGAAAAAACAGCCTAGCCAACATCCTCCAAGAGATTGTCAAAGAAAACTTTCCTGAAGTGCTGGAATCAGAAGATCAAATAGTTATTGAAAGAATTCACAAGAGGGGGCGGAGCCAAGATGGCAGAGTAGAAACAGCTCATCCAAGCCACTCTGCCCCCAGATTCCCCCCAAACTATGTAAAAGGGGACTCTGGATAACTTCTGGAGGCCCCAGCACCCACAGAACAACACAGAGAAGCTAGCCTCCCGCTGAGGACAGCGCAGCAGCCCTGCAGGAAGGACTATTATGATTATCAACAATGAAAAGGGTGAATGTACCTCCAATGAAGAGGAAATAAAAAATAGGAATTATTCTTCCCAATCGTATCCACATAAATATGACAATCTTAGTGAAATGGATGAATATTTACAATTACTAGTTGCCCACATTAACTGAAGAGGATGTGTATTACCTAAATAACCACATCTCAGAAAAAGAATTCAAACAAGTCATCAATAAACTCCCTAGGAAAAAAAACTCCAGGGCTAGATGGTTTTGCTAGTGAATTCTATCAAATATTTAAAGAACAATTGATTCCAATACTCTATAAACTATTTGGGAAAATTAGTGAAGAAGGAGTCCTACCAAATTCTTTCTATGACACAAATATGGTACTGATTCCTAAATCAGGAAGAGGTAAAAGAGAAAGAAAATAACAGACCAATTTCCCTCATGAATTTGGAATTAAAATTTTTAAAATAAAATATTAGCCAAAAGACTGCAAGCACTTATGACAAAAATAATACACTTTGATCAGGTAGTATTAATTCCAGGAATGCAAGGATGGTTTAATATTGGGAAAACCATCAATATAATTGATCATATCAACAATAAAACTAGCTGAAACTACATGATTATTTTAATAGATGCAGAAAAAGCTTTTGACAAAGTGCAACATCCATTCCTATTAAAATTACTAGAAAGTATAGGAATAAATGGAGACTTCCTTAAAATATTAGATAGCTTCTATTTTAAACCATCAGCAAGTATTATAGGCAATGGGGATAAAATAGAAGCATTTCAAATAAGATCAGTAGTGAAACAAGGGTGTCCACTATCACCGCTTTTCTTCAATCTGGTACTAGAAACGTTAGCAGTAGCAATTAGAAAAGAAAAAAGGAATCAATGTAATCAAATTAGGCAAAGAACAGACCAAGCTATCACTCTTTGCAAATGATATTATCATATACTTATAGAATCCTAGAGAATCAAGTAAAAAAATAATTTGTTGAGACAATTAATAAATTTGGCAAAATTGCATAATATAAAATAAACCCACATAAATCCTCGGCATTCCTATATATTTCTAATGAAGTTCAACAGCAAGAGATAGAAAGAGAAATCCCATTCAAAGTCATTGTAGAGATTATAAAATATTTGGGAATCTACCTGCCAAAATAAACCTAGGGCCTATATAATCACAACTACAAAACACTTCTCACATAAATAAAGTCACATCTAAGTAATTGGAAAAATATCAATTGCTCATGCCTGGGTCGAGCTAATATAATAAAAATGACAATTTTCCCCTAACTACATTATATATTTAGCGCCATAACAATCACTTTACCAAAAAACGACTTTAAAGAGTTAAGACAAAATAATAACAAAATTTCTTTTGAAGAACAAATGGTCTAGAATATCAAGGGAAATAATGAAAAGAAATGCTAAGGAAGGGGGACTAGATAAAACCATAATTCAATATGTATTATACAACAGCAGTCATCAAAACTGCTTGGTACTGGCTGAGGAGTAGAACAGTGGATCAACGGAATAGATTGGGCATACAAGATCCAGCAGTTGATGAGTATAGTAATCTATCATTTGATAAACCAAAAGACCCCAGGTTTGGGGATAAGAATGCAGTATTTGACAAAAAAAAACTGAAATATAGTATGTCAGAAACTGGCCATAGACCATTATCTAACACCATATTTCAAAATCAAGTCTAAATGGGTGCATGATCTAGGTATAAAGGATGATACTGTAAGCAATCTGGGAAAGCAAGGAATAGTTTACCTGTCAGAATTGTGGAGAGGGAACGTTTTTAGCACCAAACTTGGTTATTTTCTAGATAGAAAAAATATTTCTCTGAAGTTACATTAAAAATACCTATTCAAATAAAGAAAAATAGAGAAAAAAATTAAAAGGACATTTTAAATGTCATTGTCACAGACTATTCATTTGAAGGGAGACCCAACTCAGAAGAATGACTGTTTTTTTTCTTTTTCTATTGGAAGTTTCAGATAAGCACAATCCTTAACAACTGCAAATGTATGGATTTTTTTTTCAACAAAAATGTTACATTTGTTGTTCTTGACCAGCATAAAAAGCTCAGAAAAATTTAAAGAACATACTGAGTGTCACATTTTGTGACTAGTACCACAAACGATTAACGATTTGTCACTCGTTGTGACAAAGAATATCCATCACTGTAGACTGGAAGGCTGTATCTAATTTGTAAATATATCAAAAAGTAGAAATATTCTATAATTTTTGACAAAATATGGAATTAACTTCTTGTCTAAGTTCTCCATTGCTCTATGCAGCTTCTATAAATAAAGTTTAATTGTGGGTAAGGTGGCTTTTAGAAATGTCATTTACTAATTAATCATGTGTTTGCTTCCCTACTGAGATCAATGTGACATAATGTGTTTTGTTTTATTTTGTTTTTTGGAATAAGTACCAAAACCTACTGGATCATGCAATTAGTAGCATTAATTCTCAAATATTTTTTTTCAAATATTCTTACCCATGAAAAATATGCCTTCTGTGGGTAATTTCAGCAGTTCTTATATCACAGATATGTGAATAAAAGGCCCATGGAACTACTATGGTGTCAACAGTTGACACCCAGAACTCTCTTAAAATTACATGGAATTGCACTGCTCATTTAATTATGCAAATCTCCTGTATTATAATTCTCATTGTAACTTTAGTTGCTAAGAATACTTTCCTTGGGTCTTTGTTTTCTTTGAATTTTGTTCACCACTTAAAGTGAAAAGTTAATTGAACAGGAAAGTAAATAGCTAAGAGGAGACTTTTAAATGTGATTTTACCTCATTTTTAATGATTTACCTCATATTCAGCTAATTTGCTCCAATTTAGTCTATGCATGCCTATTTAATAATCAATAAACAAAAAATTGGAAAATATTGGTTAATGAAAATTTCAATTACAGTATACCAAACATTTAAAAATATATAAAATTAATACATTCATTTTTTTCTGGCATTTGTGCCCCTGCTTCTGCTCTGCAAATTTTTAGAGTATTATTAGATTAGACAAAGACCCTGGAAACAGTATCCACAGAATATGGACCATGCTTTCAGATTATCCTGAAATATAATTGAGCAGAGCAGCCCTTCTGGAGTCATATACTTGAAACTTCCTCCAGAAATTCTGAATCTCTACTCTTTTTAGCAACTTTAAGTACCAAAAATCAAAAACAAAAATCAAAAACAAATTTATCCTGACACTGCCGAATTTCTGAACATCAGAAACAAACATGCTCTTATTAATTGAAATGGAATTAGTGAAGATGTATTACCCTAACTTTTTCTACCATAGCTTAAAGAATCTAGGGTCTTTTTAACCCACTTGAATTGAGACCTTCTGCAAGTTTTGTGTTTGTAAGAGGAACAATTTGTCTTAATTTTTCCCCATTGACATTCCCATAGTTCAGCACAGTGCTTTTCACTTTGCAAATTGCTATTTAATTTATTTATTATTTATTCACTATTATTCACATTATTATTTTGTCATTTATTTACTCATTTACAGAGGAATAGTGTCCAAACTCTTTTACTTTCAAACCATATCTGGACACTGTTTACAATGTTGAGCACTGTATATATATTTTTTAAAGCAATTGGGGTTAAGTAACTTGCTCAAGGTTACACGGCTAGTCATTATTTATGCTTGGGTGCTCATTTTCTGAGGCCGGATCTGATCTCGGGTCTTCCCAACTCCGAGGCCGGCGCTCTTACTCACTGCGCCACCTAGCCACACCTTTAGGGCAATTGGGGTTAACTAACTTGCCCAAGGTTACACTGCTAGGTTTTTTTTTTTGTTTGTTTGTTTGTGTGGATTAAGTGTCGGAGGCCGGCTCCGAACTCAGGTCCTTCTGACTCCAGGGCCGGCACTGTATTCACTGCGCCACCTAGCTGCCCCCGAGCACTATATTTTTAATGGATTTTATGAATATCTTTTGTGTGTATATCACAGTCATTTCTTCAAATTGCCATGTACTGTAGATTAAATGTGTGTGTGTTTGTGCATGTAAAGGTGTCATAAAATATTGTTTATATTTTTCCAAGGCCTTTGGCCTTAAGGGACTGACTAAGCTGCAAGGCATTAATGATTCAAAATCATGAATGTCCAATAGTCATAGAATTCTTGAACAAGGTTAGGACAAATGCATTAAAGACCACTTTTTGGTAAACCCTATATAAAGCAGTATTAGGAAATTTGTATATGGTTGATTAAAAATAATGTATAATAGTAATATATTACTATTATATTAATAATATATAATTATTATATTAAAATTGATATAATAATACAATTGGAACGCTAATGCATTGCTGGTGGAGTTGTGAACTTATCCAAACATTCTGGAGATCAATCTGGAATTATCCCCAAAGTACTATAAATAATTGCATACCCTTTGACCCAGCAATACTACTTCTAGGGTTATATCCTAAAGAGATCATAGAAGTGGGAGGAAGACCCATATATACAAAAGTATTTATAGCAGCTCCTTTTGTGTTTGCAAAGAATTGGAACTTAAAGGGGTGCCCATCGATTGGGGAATGGCTAAACAAGTTGTGGTTTGTGAATGTAATGGAATATTAATGTGCTATAAGAAACAAGGAGGAGACAGATTTCATATTTACCTGGAGAGGCTAATAAAAACTGATGCTGAGCGAGAAGTGTAGAATCAGAAGAAATTTGTATTCAATCACAGAAACATCATATGTGTGATGACCAAGTATGACAGACTGGACTCTTTTCAGCAATGCAGTGATATAAGTCAATCCCTACATACTCATGAAAGAGAGAACTGTGACATCCAGAGATATAAGTAGAAAGAACTAAGCTGGAATGCTGATGGAAGCAAGCTAATTGATCTTTTTCTTTTCATTGTTTGGTTTTATTTATTCTTTACCGGTTTTCATCCCACCTCGTACAAAACGCCTTTGTAATTTGACTATTGTCTAATATGAATGTATTTGCATATCCTATACTGGACTATATGCTGTTATAGGAGGTGTGAGGAAGGAAGTATAGGGAATTTGAAAATCAAGGAACTATGTAATTGAATTTTGTTAACTGAAACAAAAGTAATAAATTAATAAAAAAAATTACTTTTAACATAGGAGTAACCCAAAGCTCGAGGACCAAAATGCTTATGTAAGTTTTAGAATGTTTAGCAGAGATGAGACCACCTATGGAAATTTTGAGATTTCCTATGGAATCTCTCATGCTGTAGATATTAACTTTTATTTGCTCTACAGTATTAAAAAAAAACTATAATGTTCATATCTGTTCAGGGTTTTGGATTGGAGCATACAGTTTCTGAACATACTAAAATATCAAGACATCGCTTAGTTTTCTAGACTATATTGCCAGGGAAAAATAGGCTCATGTATCTCAAAAAAAGTTAAACTGAATGCCTTCTATTTGACATATAGGGAATATCTTTATGTATGCTCAACTATTTTGCACAGTGAGAAACAAGAAGAGTAGCTACAAAAATACTGTGATGACCACATAAGATTCCACTTTTTTTCTTTCTTGATATCCATAAGGAAGAAATAATCAACAAATACCTTGTTTGTAAGCTGAGTCACTAAAATGGCAACGGGTGTCCAAGATAGCAAATGATGACCTTTGACCTACCATCCTGTTGGGATGATTCAGAAAAGAAGTTGTAATGCTTTATATTCATGTTAACATTTTATGAATACAAAATATTTTTTTCAGCATCTCACTTGATTCCCAAACAATTCTGAGCAGTACAACAGTCAAGCATATTCATCTTTATATGAAAGACAAGGGAAATGAGTTGTTTACATGAGTGGTTTGACTTTCTTATTATCACAAAACTAAAGGTAGCATAGTGAAGACGAGAACTTGACATGACATCTAGGTAACACATTGCTTTTGTGATATTAGAGGGTGGTATTCATTATGTGTTCTTCACATTATGTAGTCCTTCATTAGTCAACCTGATTGTAGTGAATTCTTCTGACAGATTTTTCCCTTGAGTCAATTGCAAGGGTCCTTAGACCTTTCATTCACTTAATCTCAGAAGACTGATGTGAATGAGCCCTTTTCTCTCCTTTCAACTACTTATACATTGAGTAATGAAGTGATATTTTCCACAAAAAGATGAGACTTTTGTTGATTGGTTAATTTTTGTGGTATGTGTGTAGTCATATGGGGTGATTTCCATTTGTAACCCACCCAGATTTCTGAAGAGGGGAAAATTAATCTTAAACAATTCTTTCTTAAGGATATAGAACTCTTTTGGAAATGAACATTCTCCCTCTATTATATTAGTTAAATGGACAAGGAAAGGACAATTAAAGGGTTAAATAAATAATTACATCTAGAATTAGCTTCATAATGACTTTTTATAAATGTTACAAATTATATATATATATATATATATATATATATATATATATATAACCATTTTTGACATTCTGAATTTTGTATTTGTATTTGTTTCATCTTTTCTTTGTAAATATGAAACTCCATCACCATTGTTCATTAGGGAGTTCATGCATATGTACACTTGCAATTAATTGTTCTGTAGTCTCAAAATACTAGAATTCCCAACATTTAAATAAAAAGTCCTAAATGAATATTTATCCCATTACTTATAGTGTGCTGTAAAGGCTGAAAATTAGTTCAGAGAGTAAAGACAGAGACTCACCTTTCTTCTCTGTTGAAGCCATCCAAACTACTTTAATAAAATGACTAAACAATTCTAAAGCAGCAGAGGAAACACATAAAGCACAAAAAGAAGGAGTAAACCAAATTGCCAGCTCATGACAACTTAGAAGTTAGACAGAAAAGGTGCCCTACCTCTGGGTAAGAGTGGGGCACAGTCTAGGACACACAAGGCCAATCTGGTCCTAACAAGCAGGAATATACTGGCAGCTAATGAATGGGCAGTGACTGTAGCTGCTTCTTGGTCTCTCACCCCATAGATGGTTAAAGGGGTTGAATAACTCATCATAAAGAGAATAAGTTTATTTCATTTTAATTTTTGCTTTTGTTTTCTTTTTTTTACTAGCACTGAAGCAGGATTCATACTCAGGTCAGGAACCTGGCCGTCAGTCCTAGATTGAGGAGGGACATTAGCACATTAGAGTTTGTAGCCACAGCATAGGGGGGACCTTCTTCAAAGCTGTAGGACAGAAAAGAGTTCTTGTGGTCTGTTAGAGACCAGGGCACAGTGCAGGAGAGTAAAAAACACTTATTATCCGTGAAAAGTTAACACTAGCAAAAAGATAAATAAATCTTCTAGAAGCCCCCTGAAACTTGGGACAGTGCACCCTCCAGCCTGGAAACAGAGCCCTAATTTAGCAAAGAACTAAAAGTCAACTAATAGGGGAGGAGCCACAATGGCAGCATACAAGCAGAAAGACTCCCTGCACTCCCCACATAAATGCTTCAAATACCTATAAAAATGGCTCTAAACAAACTTTAGAGCTACAGTACGCATAAAGTGACAGAGAGTAACAAACCTCAAGCTAAGGACAGTCCAGCAGACCTTCAGGAAGGGTCAATTGCAGCACATTGGGAGCAGAGCCCAGCACATGTAAGCACACAGATTTAGCCACAGGGCAGTCCGATCAGCCATGGTAGGAGGGACTTCAAGAGAGTGGATCACCAGAAGGTGTGGTGGCTCCCGGCCTGCAGATTGTAGGGGGAACAAGCAATGACTCTGAAGCATAATCACTCTTTCTTTAATCTGCTTGGATCTATATAGCTGTTGAGGGTAGACGTCCTGGGGTGGATGAGCACAGGGCAGAGCCAGTGGACACTTCAGAGAGGACATCCAACGCTTTGGGACAAGGCTCTCCTCTCTGGAAGCAGAGTTCTAATGTGGCAAAAAGCTCAAACGTCAAGTAAGTGAGGGGCAACATGAGTAAGCAAAGGAAGCAAAGAAATCCAAATTTGGATTGCTATTTTGGGGAAAAAAGGATCAAAACATGGAATAGGAAGAAGAAAACTAACTCAGAACTCCTGCATCAAAAGCTCCCAAGAATAATACGAACTGGTTACAGGCCATAGTGTAACTTAAGAAGAATTTTGAAAACTGAATAAGAGAAGTGGAGGAAAAATTGGGAAGAGAAATGGGAATGGTGGTAGAAAACAATGAAAAGAGAGTCAACAACCTGACCGAAGAAAATTACACATTAAAAATAGATTAATGCACATGGCAGAAGAGGCTCCAAAAGCCAATGAGGAGAAGAATGTTTAAAAAGCTGAATTTGATAGATGGAAAAGCAACCTCAAAAGCTCACTGTAGAGAATAATCCCTTGAAAAATAGACAGGATCATATGGAAGCTAGTGACATTACGAGAAATTAAGATACTATTAAACAGATACAAACAAATGGCAATGTGAAAAACTGGAAAACCACTTACCTAGAAAATAGGGCCAGGACAGGTCATTTGAAAATTAGAGGTCTCAGAGCCAAGATGGTGGAGTAGAAACAGCACATCCAATGTGTTCTCCCCGCAGATCACCTCCAAACAATGTAAAAGGGGACTCTGAACAACTTCTGGTGCCCCAGCACCCACAGAACAACACAGAGAAGCTAACCTCCTTCTGCTGCCAGGGCAGCAGCCAGCTGGATGGACCCCAGAACACCAATAGCTGTGGTGATACCAGTATTATCAACAAAGACATGCCTAGGACAAACTGAGAGGTTAGTGCCCTAAGGATTTTGGGACCAGCATTTGGGGAACATGTCAGCTTCCTCCCCTGGGGGCTAGAAGCTGCTCCAGAGACATGCCATTTTGCAGTATCAGTGGCAGCTCCACCCCCCGGGCTGCAAACTGTAGGGAGATCCAGCATTCAGTCTTGGGGGTTAATTACTCTTGCTTTAACCTGCTTGCACATGGATTGTGACCTGGGGGGGGGGATTTGGGGAGGGCATCCAACTTGCCAGGACCGAAAGGTGTGAAGACCCCAACATTTGGGACAGAAGCTCCCCTTTCTGGTGGCAGAGTCCTACTGTGGCAAAAAGCACCAAAGTCAAGTAAATAAGTGGCAACATGCCTAGGCAAAGGAAACAAAATAAACAGAAAAATGCAACATGAAACTCCTAATTTGGGGGCAAAGAGGATTAAAGCATGTTACAGGAGAGGGACTGGGAGGTCAGAAATCCTGCTCCAAAAGCCCCAAAGGAAAATATGGGTGGGTTACAGGCCATAGAGGACCTTAAGAAGGACTTTAAAAATCAAATAAGAGAAGTGGGGGAAAATGGGAAGAGAAATGAGAAGGATGTAGGAAAACTATGAAATGAGAGTCAACAGCCTGACTGAGGATAATAACACCTGAACAAATAGACTGGCAAAGGAGGTCCAAAAGGGCAATGAGGAGAAGAATGCCTTAAAAAGCCGAAGTTGCCAGAAGGAAAAAAAGAATCTCAAAAGCTCACTGAGGAGATTCATTCTTTCAGAGTTAGACTGGAGCAAATGGAAGCTAATGGCTTTATGAGAAAAATACTATTATTAATACTATTTTGCATGTGATTGGGAGATAAGATGTGCGGGAATTGGGGCACAGAGACTTACCTTGCTCTAATGGAAAAGTGGAATGGGGTATGGTAGAAGATATTGGAGAGAGCAGATTGAATGAAGGGATATCTTGTGGGACTGCTAATCTAGGGTAGTGAGTAGGGGAAGTATGGGGGAAAATTGTAACTCAAAATCTGGCAGAAATGAATTATGGAAACCAGAAGTTAAAGCATGTGTTTAAATAAATAAATGAATGAATGAATGAATGAATGAATGAATGAATAAGTAAATAGATAAATAAATAAATAAATAAACAAACAATGAATGAATGAATGAATAAATGAATAGATAAATATATAGATAAGTAAATAGATGAATGGATGTATGAATGAATAAACAAAATAATTAATTAATTAATTTTAAAAAAAGAAAATTATAGGTCTACCAGAAATCCACGATTCAAAAAAGAACTCGTATGAATGTAGCATCAAGCACCCTAGCATACCTAAGGTGGCTCCCACACAGGTTCTTAGAACTGCTTTTCTAAATCAAGAAACTCAAAATCAGGGCGGCTAGGTGGCACAGTGAATAGAGCGCCGGCCCTGGAGTCAGAAGGACCTGAGTTCGGAGCCAGCCTCTGACACTTAATCCGTACAAACAAAAACCTAGCCGTGTAACCTTGGGCTAGTTAGTTAACCCCAATTGCCCTAAAGGGGTGGCTAGGTGGCGCAGTGAGTAAGAGTGCTGGCCTCATAGTTGGGATGACCCGAGATCAGATCCGGCCTCAGAAAATGAGCACCCACACATAAATAATGACTAGCCATGTAACCTTGAGCAAGTTACTTAACCCCAATTGCTAAAAAACAACAACAAAAAAAAAAAAACCAAAAAAAAAACCTCAAAATGGATTAGCAGTCTCCCATTAATCAATCTTATGTAATTTACCTAGTTCAGGGGAAAACGGTCAGCATGCTGTGCTTCAGAAAATACAAACAAGTTACAAGCAGAAGTTACAAGCAGACAGATAAGCAGACAGGCTTCCAGCTCTCTGGCCATTACACCCATACCTAGTCAGTTTCCAGAAAGTGAAAAACTAATATCTGGGTTTTCAAAGCCAGGGGGATCAAGAGCTATCTAGAGTCTTGTCTGGTCAAATCACACAACTCTTCTCAAAGTGATTCCCAAAGCAAAACCACACATCAGGCACATTCAGCTTATATGGGGGCAGGGTATATTTTCAAATCTGGGGTTTTTCTCAGAGTCTATCTAAGGTCCAAGGAATAATAATGATCTTCAGATTCCCATTCCCATAAAGAAACTCTAAAAAAATCAGTGAAATATCAGTTGGAGCCTTTGCTGTACAGAAAAATGAAACTTGCAAACTCATTTCCTGTCCTAACACCATATCGCACCCCTATATAAATCTGGAATAGATGAAACAATTTATAGTGTCTTTGGTACCTCCTGATGCTTCAGGGAAGTGTAGGGAACACTGTTCCATAAATTGCACTTGTATATGAAAGTTTAATATTTTGCTTTCCATTCTAGCATTGATCCAGATTTACCATAAAAATTCCATATTTGTAGAGTGACTTTCTGGAATTAAAGAGTTTAGGAGACCTTTAAATATATTTTTTTAATATTAGGAAAAATTCTATGGAGTGACAGAGTCCACTGGAAGTTGGGGTGTGGCAGAGTTCAGCCCAGGAGGTTGCCCAGTGTGGCCAGACAGGATGAGAGCAGAGCATGTGGGGTCTGCACAGCTTAGACCTAAGAGCAGACAAGTAGACGACACCAGAGAGAGAAAAAGACCCAGCCTGCAGACTTACCAAGGATGAATCACAGTCATCTCACAAAGGGAAAGGAAGGGTCACTGGAGCCAGGTAGGAGAGTCTGGTCCCCAGGGGAGAGAGTGGCTTCTCCAGCTACATTAGGCCCCCAGCCTAGAAGGTTAGAAACTGCCTGCCTATATAATACAGGGGCTGGAATGGCAAAGTTAATTCTAGCTGCTCAGATCCTCCCATCCCTCCTTCATGAAGCAGAAAACCCAAAGATAAGTCTCCCTCCCAGATTGAAATCCCAAGTTATTGGAAATAGCCCCAGGCTTGAGAGTCTCCAAGAAGGGGTATAATTGAGACAGACAGGAGTCTGAAGAGAAGAGAGGGAGGGGTCCCAACAAGCCCCAGCTCCCCTCACCAACAAAATCCTACTAATAGCCCAGGGGTATAGAGGAAGAAATCTGAAGTGGTCAGATGCAACCCCATGCTACGCATCTACATACCTTACTGACTACCCTGACATAGACATAAACTAGACACCCAGAGGTATTCAAAGTCAAGGATCATGCCCTAAACTCATAGCCTGAGAAATTAAGAAACAGGAAGTCACAATGGGAATGAAGGAAGCTGAGGAGGTGAAGTAGAAGGCAAGAAAATCTATTCTAGCCTACTATGCAGGGCAAGAACAACTGAATGCACAGGACAATATAGACTCTCTAGCCACACCTGAGACCACAGGAGGAAATATGATCTGGTCTCAAGCCCAAATAGCATTCTTGTAGGAGCTTAAGAAAAAATTTAAAGAACAAATCATGGAGGCATTAACCAAATTGGAAAAAAGTCTGAGTGAAGTAATTGGAGAAAATACCTCCCTAAAAAAGGAACTTCAAAAACAAAACCAGACGATCAAAAAATTGGAAGAAAATGTAAAACACCTCCGTGGAAAAATAACTGACATACAGAACAGATCCAGGACAGACAATCTAAGAATTATTGGTCTACCAGAAAGCCATGATGAAAAAAGCATCCTGGACAACATCCTCCAAGAGATTGCTAAATAAAACTGTCCTGAGGTCCTGGAATCAGAAGATAAAATAGCAATCGATAGAATTCACCAGACTCCTCCTGACAGAGATCCCAAACTGAAAACTCCAAGAAATATAGTAGCTAAATTCCAGAATTGCAAGATTAAAGAAAAAATTCTACAAGCAGCCAGAAAGAAACAATTCAAATATCGAGAAACTACAGTTAGGATCACACAGGATCTAGCAGCATCTACATTAAAAGATCAGAGGGACTGGAATTTGATATTCCATAGGGCAAGAGAGCTAGGGCTACAACCAAGGATTAACTACACAGAAAAACTACACAGCAAAACAGCATAATCTTTCAGTCAAGGAGATGGTCTTTTAATGAAATAAGGGAATTCCAGAAGTTCCGGGTGAAAAAGCCAGAGCTCAATGGAAAATGTGATCTCCAATTATAAGACCCAAGAAAGACATAAAAAGGAAAACAAGGGAAACACAGACTCACACATGCATAAGTGCACACACCCACACCCACAAACACACAGTCATTACTTTGGATGCAACAAGAGGGAAATGTTCACATCACTATATGTGGAGCTGATATACTCTCAGTAATCGAAATCTTTATGATTATCATGACCTTCAAAAGGGTTGTACTTAGATAGAGGGTGTGGGTATGAATGCAGTAACCTGAAGTCTAAAAAAAGCTATTAAGGGGACCAAAGGGACTGTAATGGGAAAAAGGAAA
The DNA here is from genome assembly GCA_011680675.1 of Gymnobelideus leadbeateri. NCBI lineage: Eukaryota > Metazoa > Chordata > Mammalia > Diprotodontia > Petauridae > Gymnobelideus > Gymnobelideus leadbeateri. The sequence continues at coordinate 163,029 of WOXC01008347.1, forward strand.
GGCTGAGATAGGAAGAGTAAAATGTGCCATATGAAGATGCATTAAAACACAGTATAGACGAGGGGAAAGAAAGAGGGAGAGGAACATCATTTAAACACTATTCTCACTGTTCTGGCTCAAAGAGAGATCAACTTAATCAGTGAAGTTTAAGATTCTAAAGTGAATAGAAACATAAATTTATTAAATAGAGGAAAAGGAGGGAGGGAGAGGAGCACTGTTTGAAATTTACTCTCATTGGTTTGGATTCAAACAGGGAGTAACTTACTCTGATAAGTATAAAAGGTTATTGTGTTTTATAGATAGTGGAAGGGTAAGGGGGGTGAAAAGGAGGAGACTAAAGGGGGCATTAGAAGGGAGGGAAATAGTAGTAAGGGGAGAGGGTAGGTTAAGAAGGGCAGTCACTGGGTGGGAAAACTGAGGGAGGGGCTGGTCAAAAGGCAATACTTCAAGGAGGGGAAGGGGAGAAGGAAGAAACAAAAACATAAACAGGGGAGGGAATAGGATGGACGGGAAGAGACAGATATTCATCATTACTGTGGATGTGAATGGGATAAACACTCCCATAAAACAGGGGCAGTTAGAGAAATCGATTAAGAACCATAACCCTATAATATGCTGTCTACAAGAAACACAATTGAAACAAAGGGATACCCACAAGGTAATGATAAAAGGTTGGAATAGATTTTATTATGCCTCAGCTAAAGTAAAAAAAAAAGCAGGGATAGCTATACTTATCTCAGATAAAGCAAAATAAAAAATAGATATCATTAAAAGAAATATGGAAGGAAATTATATCCTCCTAAAAGTCACCATCGAGATGAAGCAATATCATTACTCAATATATATGCACCATGTGGTATTGCATTCAAATACCTAGAGGAGAAGTTAAAGGAATTAGAGGAAGAAATAGGTAGTAAAACTATACTAGTGGAAGACCTTGATCTCCCCCTCTCTGAACTTGATAAATCTAACCTCAAAATAAACAAGAAAGAAGTTAAGGAGGTGAATAGAATCTTAGAGAGACTAGATATGATGAATCTCTGGAGAAAACTGAATGGGCATAAAAAGGAATTTACTTTCTTCTCAGCAGTGCATATAGGTAAATGTAAAAGCTTGGATTAGACAATGTACTAGGGCATATAAACCTCACAATTCAGTGCAGAAGGGCATAAACATCAAATGTATCATTCTCAGATCATGATGCAATAAAAATAATATGCAATAAAAGGCCAGGGAAAGATAGACTAAAATCTAATTGGAATTTAACCAATTTAACCCTAAAGAATGGATGGGTCAAACAAGAAATTATAGAAACAATCAATAATTTCATTCAAGAGAATGATAATAATGAGACAACATACCAAAATTTGTGGGATTTACTAAAGGTGGTTCTCAGAGGAAGTTTTATATCCTTGAGTGCATACTTAATTAAAGCAGAGAGAGGGGAGGTCAATGAATTGGATATGCAATTGAAAACGCTAGAAAAAGAACAAATTGAAAATCCCCAATTTAGTACTAAATTAGAAATATTGAGGGGGTGGAGCCAAGATGGCGGAGTAGAAACAGCTCTTCCAAGCCTCTCTGCCCCCAGATTCCCCACAAACTATGTAAAAAAGGACTGTGAACAACTTCTGGAGCCCCAGCACCCACAGAACGACACAGAGAAGCTAACCTCCCGCTGAGGACAGCCCAGCAGCCCTGCAGGAAGGACCAGCACAGCAGTCTGGGAGCCGGCAGCGCGCAGAGCACAGAGCGCAGGAAGCAGAGCCGAGCCGAGCCCAGGTCCCCGTGAACCGAGGTTTTAGCCCCAGGGCGGCAGGGCCAGCAGCCGGCTGGAGGAACCCCAGAACACCAGGAGCTGTGGCGACTCCAGAATTATCAACATAGACATGCCTAGGACAAAGTAAGAGGTTAGTGTCCTATGGACTTTGGGACCTGTATTTGGGGAATGCGTCAGCTCCCTCCCCTGGGGCTAGAAGCCGCTGAGGAGAAACGCCATTTTGTAGTTTTCAGAGGCAGCTCGGGCTCCCAGCCTACAAATCGTGGGGAGATCCAGCCATCAGTCTTGGGGGGTAATCGCTCTTGCTTTAACCTCCCTGGATCTGGATTGTGATCTAGGGTGGAAGTTGTGGGTGGGTTTACAGCTTGCCAGAAACGGAAGTTGCCCCCCACACGTTCGGGACGAAAATTCCTCTATCTGGCCTTAAAGCCATAGTGTGGCAACAAGCCCAAAAGTCAAGCAATTAAGTGGCAACATGCCAAGGCAAAGGAAACAGAAAAATGCAACCCTAGACTCCTATTTTGGGGGCATAGAGCGGGAAAAGGACTGTGAGGTCAGAAGTCCTGCTCCAAAGCCCCAGGGGAAAACATGAGTGGGTTGCAGGCCATAGAGGACCTTAAGAAGGACTTTAAAAATCAAATAAGAGAAGTGGAGGAAAAATTCGAAAGAGAAATGAGAAGGATGCAGGAAAAGTATGAAATGAGGGTCAACAGCCTGAATGAGCAAAACAACACCTTAAAAAATAGACTAGCTCAAATGGCAAAGGAGGCCCAAAAGGGCAATGAGGAGAAGAATGCCTTAAAAAGTCGAATTTGCCAGATGGAAAAGAATCTCAAAAGTTCACTGAGGAGATTCATTCCTTCAGAGTTAGACTGGAGCAAATGGAAGCTAATGACTTTATGAGAAATCAAGATGCTGTTAAGCAGATCCAAACAAATGAAAGATTAGAAGGCAATGTGAAATATCTCATGGGAAACCACTGACCTGGAAAATAGATCCAGGAGAGACAATTTAAAAATTATTGGACTACCTGAAAGCCATGATCAAGGAAAGAACCTAGAAATCACCCTTCAAGAAATTCTCAAGGAAAACTGCCCTAATGTTTTAGATCCAGAGAGCAAAATAGAGGTTGAAAGAATCCACCAATCACCTCCTGAAAAAGATCCCAGAAAGAAAACTCCCAGAAATATTATAGCCAGGTTCCAGAATCCCCAGATCAAGGAGAAAATACTACAAGCGGCCAGGAAGAAACAATTTCAATATTGTGGAAACACAACCAGAATAGCCCAGGACCTGGCAGCTTCTACACTGAGGGATAGAAGGGCATGGAATATGATATTCCAGAGGGCAAAAGAACTGGGAATGAACCCAAGGGTCACCTACCCAGCAAAACTGAGTATTTTGTTTCAGGGGAAAATATGGTCATTCAGTGAATAGAGGACTTTCAAGCATTCTTGAGGAAAAAAACCAGAATTGAACAGAAAATTTGACATCCAGACACAAGAAGGAAGAGATGCCTGAGAAGGTAATCAGGGAAAAGAAATCAAAAGGAACTTATCAAAGTTGAACTATGTACATTCCTATATGGAAATGCAATAACTGTGACTGATGATATCTTTCTCACTATGAAAATAATGGAAGAAGGGGTGTGGTCATATGAATACATATGTGAATGTGTGTGTATATGGTTACAGTTATATATGGATAGAGGGCATAAGTTGAATTTGTTGGGAAGGGAGAATACTCAAGGGATGAAATTATGAGGTGAGAGAAGAAAGTGGCAAGAGGAGATGGGGAGAGACAGGGTAGGGTAAACTATCCCATGTAGAAGAAGCAAGGGGAAGTGGTTGCAAAGGAGGGGGAGAATAAGGAAGGCTAAAAAGACAAAACCACATTCCCATTGAATTTGGTTTAGGGAGAAAATGACATACATACTAAATGGGATATCTCAACCTGCAGCAGAATAGGGGGAAGGGGGATGAGAGGAGGGATGATGGATGGGAGGGCATCCTTGGGGAGGGGAGGTTGGAAGTACCCACTATAGAAGAGGGACAGGATCATGTAGGGAATGGACCAGGTGGGGGGTGGGATGAGTGGGAGGGAATTATAAGCAGCCTTGTACAATATATCTACTATGATATTGTTTTGCATTAGCTAGACATGTACAACATATACTGAATTGCTTATCTCCCAAGAAGGAATGGGTGACAAGGGAGGAAGGAAATGGATCTGAAATTCGAGGTCATAACATTAAATGTTCCAAATATATATATATAAATACTATTATTAATACTCTTTTGCCTATAATTGGGAGATAAGATGTGCAGGCATTGGGACACAAAGATTCATCTTCCTCTAATGGAAAAGTCGATGGGGGTATGGGAGAAGGTATGGGAGAGAGCAGATTGGAGGAAGCGATATCTTGTCTGACTGCTATTCTGGGAGGTTGGGTAGGGGAATAATGGGGGGAAAATGATTGTAACTCAAAATCTGGCGGAAATGAATGATGTAAAACAGAAGTTAATAAAGCATTTGTTTAAAAAAATATTGAAAACCAAAGGAAAGATTAAAAAACTGAAATTAAGAAAACTATTGAATTAATAAAGAAAAAAATAAGTGCTCATTTTATGAAAAAAATTAACAAAACTGATAGACCCTTAGTCAATTTGATAAAAAAAAAGAAAAAAGAAAACCAAAGTATGAGTATTAAAATAAAAAGGCTGAATCTACCGCCAATAAAGAGGAAATCAAAAATATAATGAGGAATTATTTTTCCCAATTGTATGCACATAAATATGACAACCTTAGTGAAATGTTTGAATATTTAAAAAATCACAAGTTGCCCAGATGAACTGAAGAGAATGTGAATTACCTAAATAACCCCATCTCAGAAAAAGAAATCAAGCCATCAATGAACTCCCTAAGTAAAAATCTCCAGGGCCTGTTGGGTTTACCAGTGAATTCTTTCAAACATTTAAAGAAAAATTGATTCCAATACTCTATAAACTACTTTGGGAAAATTAGTGAAGGAGGAGTCCTACCAAACTCTTTCTATGTCACAAATATGGCATTGATTTCTAAATTAGGAAGAGATAAAACAGAGAAAGAAAATTATACACCAATTTCCCTCATGAATTTAGACGCAAAAATTTTAAATAAAATATTAGCCAAAAGACTCCTACAACTTATCACAAAAATAATACACCCTGATCAGGCAGTATTCATTCCAGGAATTCAAGGATAGTTTAATATTAGGAAAACCATCAGTATAATTTAGCATATCAACAATAAAACTAGCAGAAACAACATGATCATCTCAATAGATGCAGAAAAGGCTTTTGACAAAGTACAACATCCATTCCTATTAACAACACTAGAAAGTGTAGGAATAAATGCAGCCTTCCTCAAAATAATTCATAGCTTCGATTTAGAACCATCAGCAAGTATTATATGCAATGGGGACAAACTAGAAGCCTTTCCAATAAGATCAGGATTGAAACAAGAGTGTCCACTATCACCCCTCTTATTCAGTCTGGTACTAGAAACACTAGCAGTAGCAACTAGAGAAGAAAAAGAAATCAAAGGAATCAAAATAGGCAAAGAAGTGACCAGGCTTTCACTCTTTGCAGATTATATGATTATATGCTTAGAGAGTCCTAGAGAATCAAGTAAAAGTCCGCTTGAGACAATAAATAAATTTGGTAAAGTTGCAGGATATAAAATAAACCCACATAAATCCTCAGCATTCCTGTACATCTCTAATGAATCTGAACAGCATGAGATAGAAAGAGAAATCCCATTTAACGTCATTGTAGACGTTATAAAATATTTGGGAATCTACTTGCCAAAACAAACCCAGAATCTATATGATCACAACTACAAATCACTTCTCACACAAATAAAATCAGATGTAAATATTTGGAAAAATATCTATTGCTCATGGCTGGGTCGAGCTAATATAATTAAAATGACAATTTTACCCAAACTAAACTATATGTTTAGTGCCATACCAATCAATTTACCAAAAAAAAAAAAATAGTTTTTAGAGTTAGACAAAATAATAACAAAACTTATTTGGAAAAACAAAAGGTCTAGAATATCAAGGGAATTAATGAATATAAATGCTAGGGAAGGTGGATTAGCTATGCCAGATCTTAATCTGTATTATACAGCAGCAGTCATCAAAACTGCTTGGTACTGTCAGAGGTGAAGAGTAGTGGATCAATGGAATAGATTAGGTGCAGGAGACCCAGCAGTTAATGAATATAGTAATCTACTGTTCGATAAACCCAAAGACCCCAGTTTTGGGGATAAGAATGCACTATTTGATAAAAACTGCTGGGAAAACTGGAATACAGTATGGCAAAAACTGAGCATAGACCATTATCTAACACCATATACCAAAATCAAGTGTAGATGGGTGCATGATCTACCTATAAAGGATGATATTGTAAGCAATTTGAGAAAGCAAGGAATAGTTTACCTGACAGATTTGTGGAGAGGGGAAGTCTTTAGGACCAAACAAGAATTATGGAGCATTATGAAATGCAAAATGGATAATTTTGATTCCATTAAATTGAAAAGCTTCTGTACAAACAAAGGCAATGTAACCAAGATCATGAAGGAGGTGGGAAATTGGGAAAGAATTATTACACCTTGTATCTCTGATAAAGGACTCATTTCTAAAATTTATAGAGAATTGAGCCAAATCTGTATGAATACAAGTCATTCCCCAATTGATAAATGGTAAAAGGATATGAACAGGCAGTTTTCAGAGAAAGAAATTAAATATATCTGTAAACATTTGAAGAAATGCTCTAAATCACTATTGATTACAGAAATGCAAATCAAAACAACTCTGAGATACCACATCTCTCCACTCAGATTGGCTAAGATGATAAAACAAGAAAGTGACAAATGCTGGAGAGGGTGTGGACGAATTGGAACACTAATACATTGATGGTGGAGTTTGAACTCATCCAACCATTCTGGAGAGCAATCTGGAATTATGCCCAAAGGATTATAAAGAATTTCCTACCCTTTGACCCAACAATACCACTTTTCAGGTTATATCCCAAAGAGATCATAAAAGTGGGAAAAAGACCCATATGTACAAAAATATTTATAGCAGCCCTTTTTGTGGTTGCAAAGAATTGGAAACTAAAGGTTTGCCCATCAATTGCAGAATGGCTAAACAAGTTGTGGTATATGAATGTAATGGAATATTACTGTGCTATAAGAAACAAGGAGGAGACAGATTTCATAATTACCTGGAGAGACTTATACAAACTGATGCTCACCAATAAGTGTATAATCAGAAGAAATCTGTATACAATCACAGACATACCATATCTGTGATGACCAAGTATGACAGATTGGACTCTTTTCAGCAATGTAGTGATATAAGTCAATCCTGAAAGACTCAAGAAAGAGAGAAATGCACCATCCAGAGATATAACTAGAAAGAACTGAGCCTGAATCTTGATGGAAGAGAACTAAATGATCTTTTTTTTTTGTTTAGTTTTATTCCTTCTTTACCACCTTTCATCCCACCTAGTATAATACTCCTTTGTAACTGGAATAATGTCTAATATGAATCTACTTGCATATCCTATACTGGACTATATGATGTCATGGAGGGAGGGGGGAGTGAAGTAAAGGCAATTTGAAAATTAAGGAACTATGGAATTGAATCTTGTTAACTGAAACCAAACTAATAAATTAATTAAAAAAAAAGACCTTGGTTAGCTCATCATATTTCATATCACTAATTGTATAGAAAGTACTAGAATTCGTAGTTCTAGGACAGTATATATTTAACTATGGCACAGAGTTTATTTGCTCATATTTGGTATTAATTTATTCAACAGTGATGATGATTATTTTCACATTTTTGTAGTTGGCAATTATAAGGTTCACAAATCATTTTAGAAATATTAAAACAACCCCTTAAAGTAGTACTCTTAATATCCTCCTTTACAAATGAGGAAATTGAGGAAAACAGAGGTAAAGTTAACTTGTCCAGGTTCACATGGCTAGTAAAATTTGAACTTACATATTCCTTACTCCAGATGAAATGCCACCTATATCTCTTTAAAGATAATAATAATAATAACAACAAATTAAAGATAATAATAATAATAACAATAATAATTGTCATTATGATTAATATCTATTTTACAGCACCGGAAGCAATGCCCAGAATGGTTATGATTTGAACAAAGTCACAAAGAAAATGGTAGGTACAGGATAAAAGTTAAACTTCTATCCAGTGTTTGTTTTCAACTAGTGTTAATTATAATGGATATGATGTTGATTTATTTCAACTATAATAGTAATAAAATATATGCACACACATTTTCACATATATATATAGTAGTTTAAATAGTATAACACATCTTTCTGACCATAATACTTTTAGTGACAATCTTTTTTCTTTTACAAATTAGGAAATTGAATTTCAGAGTGATTTTAAGAGTTAACAGTCATATGACTAGAAAGTGACAGACTCTGAATTCAAATCAGATCTCTGAATACAAATTTTAGATTTTTCCCCACTATACAATTAATTTCCTTCATTCTTGGTGGTCTTTCAGAGAATAAAACAAACATACATACTTACAAAATGATTTTTTTTCTTTTACACTTTTAATTTCTTCTTCAATTTCTTTTTCTATATCCTATAAATCACTGAGTAGTGATCGGCTTCCATAGGTTTTCCACTCTGAACATTGAAAAAAATATATACTATATAAGGTTTTATTTTACAACAAAAATTCACAAAACATGATTCAAAATTATTTACTTTTGAATTGCTTTTTTTAAAACAAATGCTTTATTAACTTCTGTTTTACATCATTCATTTCCACCAGATTTTGAGTTACAATCATCCCGCACACCTGTTTTTCCCCTACCCACCCGCCCAGAATAGCAGTCCCATAAGATATCACTTCCTCCAATCAGCTCTCTCCCATACCTTCTCCCATACCCCCTTCGACTTTTCCATTAGGGGAAGGTGAATATTTGTGTCCCAATGTCTGCACATCTTATACCCCAATTACAAGCAAAAGCGTATTAATATTAGTGTGTATATATATTTGAAACATTTAATCTTAAGACCTTGAATTGCAGATCCATTTCTTTCCTCCCTTGTCACCCATTCCCTCTAGGGAGAGAAGTAATTCAGTATATGTTTGTTGTACATGTCTAGCTAAGCAAAACATTATCATAATAGATATATTGCACAAGGCTGGTTATAATTCCCTCCCATTCATCACACCCCTACCTGGTCCATTCCCTACATGATGCTGACCCTCTTCTATAGTGGGTACTTCCAACCTCCCATTCCCCCAAGGATGCCCTCCCATCCATCATCCTTCCTCTCATCCCCCTTCCCCCTATTCTGCTGTAGGTTGAGATATCCCATTTAGTATGTATGTAATTCTCTCCCTAAACCAAATTCAATGATAATGTGGTTTTGCCTTTTGGCTTTCCTATTCTACCCTTCCCTTGCAACCACTTCCCCTTGCTTCTTCTACATAAGATAGTTTACCCTACCTTATCTCTCCCCATCTCCTCTTGCCACTTTCCTCTCCCACCTCATAATTTCATCCCTTGAGTATCCTCCCTTCCCAACAAATTCAACCTATGCCCTCTATCAATATATAACTGTATCCATATACACACACAATCACATATGTATTCATATGACCACACACCCTTCTTCCATTATTTTCAAACTAAGAAAGATTTCACTAGTCACAATTATTGTTTTTCCATATAGGAATGTAAATAGTTCAACTTTGACAAGTTCCTTTTGATTTCTTTTCCCTGATTACTTTCTCAGTCATCTCTTGCTTCCTGTGTCTGGATGGCAAATTTTCTATTCAATTCTCTTTTTTTCCACAAGAATGCTTGAAAGTCCTCTATTCCACTGAATGACCATATTTTCCCCTGAAACAAAATACTCAGTTTTGCTGGGTAGTTCACCCTTGGATTCAATCCCAGCTCTTTTGCACTCTGGAATATTATATTCCATCCTCTTTGATCACTCAGTGTAGAAACTGCCAGGTCCTGGGCTATTCTGATTGTGTTTCCACAATATTGAAACTGTTTCTTCCTGGCTGCTTATAGTATTTTCTCCTTGATCTTGGAGTTCTGGAACCTGGCTATAGAATTCCTGGGTGTTTTCTTTTTGGGGTCTTTTTCAGGAGGTGATGGGTGTATTCTTTCAACCTCTATTTTGCCCTCTGGATCTAAAACATAAAGGCAGTTTTCCTTGAGAATTTCTTGAAGGGTGATTTCTAGGTTCTTTCTTTGATCATGGCTTTCAGGTAGTCCAATAATTTTAAAATTATCTCTCCTGGATCTATTTTCCAGGTCAGTGGTTTTCCCATGAGATATTTCACATTGCCTTCTAATCTTGCAATTGTTTGGATCTGCTTAACAGCATCTTGATTTCTCATAAAGGTATTAGCTTCCATTTGCTCCAGTCTAACTCTGAAGGAATGATTCTCCTCAGTGAACTTTTGAGATCCTTTTTCCATCTGGCAAATTCGACTTTTTAAGGCATTCTTCTCCTCATTGCCCTTTTGGGCCTCCTTTGCCATTTGAGTTAGTCTATTTTTTAAGGTGCTGTTTTCCTCAGTCAGGCTGTTGACGGTCATTTCATACTTTTCCTGCATCCTTCTTATTTCTCTTTCCAAATTTTCCTCCACATCTCTTATTTGATTTTTATAGTCCTTCATAAGGTCCTCTATGGCCTGCAACCCGCTCATATTTTCCCCTGGGGAGTTTGGAGCAGGACTTCTGACCTCACAGTCCTTTTCCCGCTCTATTCCCCAAAATACGTGTCTAGGGTTGCATTTTTCTGTTTCCTTTGCCTTGGCATGTTGCCACTTAATTACTTGACTTTTGGGCTTGTTGCCACACTATGGCTCTGCTGCCAGATGGGAATTTTCGTCCCGAACGTGTGGGGGACAACTTCTGTTTCTGGAAGCTAGAAACACACGACCTCCACCCCAGATCACAATCCAGATCCAAGGAGGTTAAAGCAAGAGTGATTACCCCCCAAGACTGATCGCTGGATCACCCTACAGTTCACAGGCCAGGAGCTGGAGCTGCCTCTGAAACCTACAAAATGGCATGTCTCCTAAGTGGCTTCTATCCCCCTGGGTTGGAAGTCGATGCATTCCCCAAATACTGGTCCCAAAGTCCATAGGGCACTAACCTCTCACTTTGGCCTAGGCATGTCTATGTTGATAATTCTGGAATAGCCACAGCTGCTGGTGTTCTGGGGTCTCTCCAGCCAGCTGCTGGCCCTGACGCCCTGGGGCTAAAACCTCAGCTCACTGGGACCTGGGCTTGGCTCGGCTCCCCGTGCTCTTCATGTTTCGCACTGCCGGCTCCCAGAGCACTGCGCTGGTCCTTCCTGCACTGTTCCTGGGTTTTCCTCAGTGGGGGGTTAGCTTCTCTGTATCGTTCTGTGGGTGCTGGGGCTCCAGAAATTCTTCAGAGACCCCTTTACATAGTTTGGAGGGAATCTGGGGGCAGAGTGGCTTGGATGAGCTGTTTCTACTTTGCCATCTTGGGTCCACCCCCTACTTTTGAATTTCTTAGCAAAAATGGCCATTCTTGAAATAAATTGGACTCTAAGGAACAGGTTGTTAAAAAAAAAAGTTTCAACACTTAAATTTCACTTAAATATATCCACAACTCTTCCAACTTTTAAGATTAATACTACATTTATATGAAAAAGGCCAAATTTTAAATTCTCTCTATACTTTTTGTGTTTTCAAAATTTAGTAGGAGTAAGTGTGTTAGCCTAACCCTTTAGGCATATGCTACCTCATATCATAATTTATCATATTTTTAAATCAACTCATGAAGTTTTTCTTCAATTGAATTCAAAAATAAGAATTGGCTGTCTTTTTTTCTTTTTTTTCTTTTTCTTTTTTTTCTTTTTGGAGGGCAGTTGGGGTTAAGTAACTTGTCCAAGGTCACACGGCTAGGTTTTGTTGTTGTTGTTGTTGTTGTTGTTGTTGTTGTTGTTGTTGTTGTTGTTGTTGTTCGTGTGTGCATTGTTTCTGAGGCCGGATCCGAACTCAGTTTCTTCTGACTCTAGGGCTGACACTCTACTCACTGTGCCACCTAGCTGTCCTGGCTGTCTTTTTTCTTACTATACCCCATTGAAAAATTATTTTTAATGAAAGTTCATTGATGTAAAATTGCCTATTCCACTACTCTAATAAGTAAATGCAATGACTCCCATTTTTTGTCTCCTTAGGATAAAAATATAAACTCTTCTAGTCTTTTTAAATATTACTACTTACCTACTTACTGGTTTCTGTGATGCACCCAACTAGCCTTCTTTCTGTCCCCATGCCTTTGTATTTGATGACCTCCAAAGCTACATATCACATATAGTTCTGTGGGCAGTGAAGCACTTGTCAGAGAATGAATAAAATGCATTTCTTCATTGTTTTTTTCTCATAAAAGATATCGTTTCCTTTAAGACAAATCCAGTACAAACTTCTGTATGAAGTTGTTTTTCTGTTTGTTTGTTTTTCTTGATCTCTATCATCTGCTAGTGTTTTCTCTAGCAGTTTGCTGATGAGTATAATGAAATATTAACTAGTCGTGTTACCCCAGGCAAGTCACTTAACACCAATGGCCTCATTTTCCTCATCTGCAAAATGATTTGGAGAAGGAAGAGGCAAACTAGTATAGTATCTTTGCCAAAAAGAAAACAAACTGGAATAAGAGCCAGACATAACAGAAAATGACTAAACAACAACAAAAGTACAGGATTTTCTTGGAAGCTCAACTGCAAGTTGTATAGAGCAAAATGTATTGACTGATATGATGAAGTCCCTCTCCAGAAGTTAATGGTTGGTCCAGAGTCCTAGTAGAATTTAAATTTTTCTATCATTAGAAAAGACTGGATAAATCTGGATAAGAATGAAAAGTAACATGTTCAAGTGAAGAGGTAGTGTTTTTGGAACATATAGAAATATAACATGATCCCTCCATCCTAGTACAGGCTCTCATCACCTCATGCTTGGATATTTGAAATAAACTGTCGATTGTTTTTAGTGACATAAGTGTCTCCCCACTCCAATCTGTCCTTCCCTCAGTTGTCAAAGTGAGCTTCGTAAAACACAGATCCAATTGTGTCACAGGTCTTCCACTCATTCATTCCACTACACCCATGCTTTGATTTCTAAGTGCTCACTTATCTCTTATAAAATCTTTTGTTTGGTATTCAAATTCCTTTGTAATATGCCCTCTCCCAACTATTCTAAAGTGTATATTATAATTATTACATCTCACAGTATCCCTCCATGTACTCTGGAATCAAATCTCCATGTGGGCTTAATTGTTTTTCCTTGAACAAGAATCTCCCTTCTAGCCACAGGTTCACAGGCTGTCCCCCATACTTGAGTCAACTGGAAATTAAAAAGACTACCAAAAGACCAAAAACTAGGATTTTTAATGGAAGCAATTGAAATTGCAATTCAGGACACCACACAGTTCAACAGTCCTGGAGTGGGGGCAGAGCCAAGATGTCAGAGTAGAAACAGCGGGTCCAAGCCACTATCCCCCCAGATCACCTCCAAACCATGTAAAAGGGGACTCTGAACAACTTCTGGAGCCCCAGCAACCACAGAACAACATAGAGAAGCTAACCTCCCGATGAGGTCAGCCCAGAAGCCCTGCAGGAAGGACTAGCACAGCACTCTGGGTACCTTCAGTGCAGGGCACAGTGAGTGGGGAGCTGAGCACAGGTCCTCCTGAGTTGTGCTTTTAGCCCCAGGGTGGCAGGGACATTGGCTGGCTGGAGGGACTCCAGAACACCAGCAGCTGGGGGATTCCAGAATCATCAACATAATCATGGCTAGTACAAAGTGAGAGGGTAGTGCCCTATGGACTTTGGAACCATTATTTGGGGAACACGTTGGCTTCCTCCCCTGGGGGCTAGAAGCTGCTGAGGAGACACAACATTTTGGAGTTTAAGTGGCAGCTCCAGGTCCTGGCCTGTGAACTGTAGGGAGATACAGCTATCAGTATTAGGGGGTAATCGCTCTTGCTTTAACCTCCCTGGATCTGGATTGTGATTTGTGGTGGAGGTCTTCGGTGGGTTTCCAGCTTGCCAGAAACAGAAGTTGTCCCCCCACAGGTTCAGGACGAAAATTCTCCTGTATGGCCCCCTGTCTGGCAGCAGAGCCATAGTGTGGCAACAAGCCCAAAAGTCAAGTAATTAAGTGGCAACAAGTGGCAAAGGGAACAAATTAAACAGAAAAATGCAACCTTAGACTCCTACTTTGGGGGCAAAGAGGATCAAAGCATAGAGTGGGAGGAGGGCTGTGAGGTCAGAAGTCCTGCTCCAAAAGCCCAAGGGGAAAACATGAGCAGGTTGCAGGCCATAGAGGACCTTAAGCATGACTTTAAAAATCAAATAAAAGAAGTGGAGGAAACATTGGGAAGAGAAATGAGAATGATGCAGGGAATCATTGAAATGAGGCTCAACAGGCTGACTTAGGAAAACAACACCTTAAAAAATAGACTAACTCAAATGGCAAAGGAGGCCCAAAAGGGCAATGAGGAGATGATGGATGGGAAGGCATCCTTGGGGGGAGGGGAGGTTGGAAGTACCCACTATAGAAGAGGGACAGGATCAAGTAGGGAATTGACCAGGTGGGTGGTGGGATGAGTGGGAGGGAATTATAAGCAGCCTTGTACAATATATCTACTATGGTAATGTTTTGCATAGATAGACATGCACAACATGTACTGAATTACTTATCTTCCCAAAGGGAATGGGTGACAAGGGAGGAAAGCAATGGATCTGAAATCCGAGTTCTTAAGATTAAATGTTTCAAATATATATACATACTATTATTAATATTCTTTTGCTTGTAATTGGGAGATAAGATGTGCAGGCATTGGGACACAAAGATTCACCTTCCTCTAATGGAAAGGTTGAAGGGGGTATGGGAGAAGATATGGGAGAGAGCAGATTGGAGGAAGCGATATCTTGTGGGACTGCTATTCTGGGAGGGTTGGTAGGGGACAAACAGGGGGAAAAATCTTTTTAACTCAAAATCTGGCAGAAATGAATGATGTAAAACAGAAGTTAATAAAACATTTGTTAGAAAAAGAGCCTTGGAGTGCACAAGAAGGACAAAATTCCAGGGTTAAATACATTTGGACAGTCTGTTTGCAGACAAAGCCTAGAGAAGCTGTTATGTTAACTGTTTTGCAAAACAACTGAAAGAACATAGAGAAGGCCAGGGAAAGAGGGAGTGCTGATTTCTCATAAGTATTTTGGAAACCAATTTCTTCTTTTTTATTATTTTTAATTTTCAATTTTCATTTCTACAAGATTTTCAACTCCAAATTTTCTCACCATCTCTCCTCTGCCCTCACTGTAGGATGCTTCGCATTACAATTTTCACTTACCCCAATCTTCCCTCCCTTCAATCACTGCCCACCCTTCACTCATCCTCTTCCCTTCTATTTCCCAGTTTACCCACGTACTGTGCCCTGTGCTGACGGTACCCAGAAAGCTGCGTTAGTCTACATTCCATTGCCTTTATATCTTATTTCCCAGTTGCATGTTGTTATAGGAATCTAAATTTTTAAGATCTTCCCTGCCCCTAGGTTAAGTGTACCTGAGATTCCTGAATCTTTGAAGATGGGGGAATATGACCATGGCCCATGTGGTGACAGTTTGTATTGTGATTTGGAAATCAGGGCTCCCTATTGGGGCAGGGATAGCTAAGCAATGGGACTACGATTGGGGAGGGGCACAGGAGGCTTCTTCGTTATAGTCAGTACTATAATGTTTCCCACCTCCCCTCCCTCCTCCTCCCAAGGGACTATGATTCCCAGTACCCGAGAAACTGGGACTCCACAGCCTGGGTGAGATGGGTTTTGAATTGTGAGACCGAGCATGGGTTACCAGGGGTCAGAAAAAGTTGTATGGATTTGGAACAATGGCTCTGATCTCCCACTACTGCCAGCCCTGTAGCACAGGGAAGCACTGGGGATAGAAGAGGGGATGTGGTAAGCTGTGACACAGGAGTGTGCCCACAGGTATCCTGTATCTGAACAGAGCAGGTAGCCTGCATCTGCTGGTGGGCTGCCAAATAGTCCACTTGGAGGTGGGGAGGGAGTTGAGGGGGAGCCATATGTGCTCCAGGTTCTGGAATGTCCAAGACTGTCCATTTCCTATGGTTACCACTCAGGTATAGCTTGGTCTGGGGGAATGGGGATTGTGGGGTACTGTGCAAGGAGGTAAAAGGAGGATGAGGAAGAGGATTGCATACGTCTTAGCTTTAGTTTGTCCTCATGGACTTCTGCTTTCCATTCTGAGGTAATAGCAGACTTCATTCTGGTATAATTGAGCCACATGGGAATAGAGTCCAATTTGACAGCAGCGGGTGTAGTGAGGATCATGACATGTGACCCCTTGCAAGAGGGGTGTGGGTGCCACGGGGTATAACACCCACTTGGATACCCCATTTGGAAGTCTGAGGTGCAGCCACAAGGATTGGGGCAAATTTCTTGTTTGCTTTATCAGAGGGGCTGTCCCTGCTGTCATAAACCTTTTGGGCAATTTCTACTAGCTGGGATATAGCCATTCCCTCAAAATCCTCCTGTTACTGGAGTTGCATTTTAATGTCAGGGGCAGACTTGGAAACAAAAGCAATACTTAGGGCATGGGCATTTTGGGGAGCCTCAAGGTTAATAGAAGTATAAGGTCTGTAAGCTTCATACAGGTGTTCCAGGAAAGCTCCAGGGGACTCCTGGGGCCCTTGTTTGACCTCCGAAACCTTAGTGAGGTTATTTGGTTTTTGAACTGCAGCTTTTAGGCCCTGGAGGAGGTATCAATGGTAGGTGTCTAATGCCTGTCAGCCCCTAGAAATGTTAGGGTCCCAGATGGTCTGGGAAGAGGGAAACACTCTCTTGATGTCTTCTCTCCATTCCTCCAATGATCCACCATCAGGGCCCGGCACAGCTTTTCTGGTTGTTTAATTCTATCTTACTCTTCAGTGGTGAATAGAGTGGTTAAGATCTGTTGACAGTCCTCAAATGTGGGATGATGTGTTTGGAAGACAGACTGCAGGAGGTTAATAAGAGCCTAAGGTTTTCCCTGAGGGGAAGGATTGCTGAGGCAGGAGAGGGTTCTTCTGGGGGCTGATAGTTTGCTCCAGTCTGAGTGTGTGGGGGGGGGGGTAGGGGAAGCTGGGAGGAAGCTCCAATGAGTTAGGAGAAGAAGCAGAGGGAGGGGATTGAGGGTTGTAAGGTGGTGGGAAATTATGCTCCTCACCATGATAAACAAGTATATCTTCCCAGTGGAAATCAGAAAAGCTCCTTTGGAGGTGCTCTTTTGATAGTTACTCGAATTACCTGTTTTGCAGAATAAAAACAAGGAGGCTTTAAGGAAATGAGCTCAAGACAAAATTTTATGAACACAGAATGGGAACAGACAAATTTTATTCCCTGTGCACTTGTTTTACCTCCCACAGATTCTGAACAGGAAGCAAATGGATTCAAGTGAATGTAGAGAACACACAGAAAATGGTCCATACTCCCGATTGTTTACTTCCCGCATATTCTGAACAGGAAGCAAATGAGCTCAAGCAAGTGAAGGACATGTACAGACAAACATTACCCATATAACCAGTCCATTTACAAGCAAGAGGGATGACATCCCGAGCTTTTCCTGGGGAGGATATGCCCCCTTCACAATTGGCTACATCTAACCCTCCCCCTTCCAGAACAGAACATAATTTTAACCAGAACAGAATTTTACTCACCCCCAAACTGAAGGTCCTGGATCCCCAAAAGGCCAAATGAGGAGCAAGTGGGAGTTGGGAGGCAGGCACAATCTTTCCCTCCTTGAGACCTGGGAACCTGGGACATCTTCAGGGGCTAGGCCCACTAGGGATTGGGATGAGCAGATGCCTACCTTCCAAGGCCAAGAGTTCTAATTCAGGGATCCTTGCAGTGCCATGGAACACTGAAGATCTCTCTGGGGCCCCAAATTATGAAGAACATAGTTGAGTGAGACAGAAGATCCCTGAGATTTAAATTTGGAAATTGATTTTATTACTGTGGGAAAGATAGGGTTAAACAGTTACCCAAATCAGAAAGTGCTGGCACAGACTGTGTGCTGGTTTTTAAAGATATTCAATAGCCAGGTTACATAAGCAGAAACTGTAATCAGTGATTGGTCAGTGTACATTTGAATTTCCCTCTCAAAGTTTACCCTAGGCTGAGGGAGAGGTAATCCAGAATGGGTGGAGATGGGGAACACCTGGTAGGGGGTGAGGGGGCAAGAAAAAGAATGGAGCAGGGATTTTATCCTAGGATGAAACTCCTACCCATGCATTAAGTAAGGGAGGGGAAAGGTGGAGTTGCCTGCTTACAGATCAGTTAGGGGGAGGGGAAGGTGGAGTTATGCTCAACAGTGGGAGGCTTTTTTTCAGGAATGCCCACATCTTGGTGCTCTGTGATTGGGCATTGGGTCAAGAGGGTTGTTACACTCTCTGACCAAGGAGGTTATATAAAACCTTGATGTGAGGCTTTGCTTTGGGGCTCATTTTGAGATGTGTTGTGTTATTTGACCAGACGAGACTCTGGGCAGCCACTGAGAGTCCACCAGCTTTGAAAAACCCAGATGTTGATGCTTCCCTCTCTGGTAACTGTGATTTGGTATGGATGCAATGGTTGGACAGTTGGAGGCCTGTCTGCTTGAAATGTTTCTGTATGTATACTCTGAAATTTAGGGTGCTGACTTTTTTCCCCTGAACTAGGTAAATGATTTTTTGCTTTTCCTTAGAAGAGCAGATCTGAGAACCTGTGTTGACAGCAACCATGGTCCTCAAGATGGGGTGCTTGCTGCTACCACATGTAAAAATAATTTTTATCATTGTTTTAAACTTTGAGTTCCACATTCTTTCCTTTCCTCCCTCCCCACTGATTCTCATTAACAAGTCAAGTAATTCAATGTAGGTTGTTGTAAAGTCAAGCATGATCAGCTTTCCAGAAGACTGTTGCTGTGATTAGCATTAAGGTTCTGATTACATAGTATAGGGAACTCTCTCTGTATTCAGCAGTAAATTAAAGCAAAACATTCACAGAAACCAAAGTACAATATTCAGAATGTTATGACATAACCGTTTATCACTAAAAGGGCCACATAGTTTTCACCAAAGTGGCCACATAATCTTAAGCAAAAGATATCATTCACTTAGTCTTTAACTCAATCATCCTCTTCCTTAAGGGACACAAAGTACAAATGTCAACACTCCCCATCCCTAGGCCACAGTAAATCATAATCTTCTCAGTCAGCATTAAGTACCCAAGAAGAAATCTTTTCATCTTGATTCAAGACTGGCTCTCAGATTCCATGGTTCTCTTCCATGGTCCCAGCTCCTGCCCAAATCTACCCAACTATCACCTAGATTCAAAGGCATGCAGCACTCAGCTCCTTCTTCACCTGCTAATCCAGTGACTTACCAGTTGCTTGTGCAGTTCCCATTGCATATTGAAGCTCATACTATCTAGTCCACATCAACTCTTTCACAATTTCTGTTTCTGGGAAGACAAAGATAAAGAGAGCCATAACAACATTCATTCACATTGCAGGCACCATCATCAATTCACTATCTGCCTCTGAAATCATCAGAGACCAACAGACAAGAACTGAGAAGCCAACACAAATCATCAGCATAGAAATCAACACAGTCCCACAAAAAAGGTCCAAGTGATCAACACATGCCTTCAATGTAGAAATCAACACAGACCCATAAAAAGGTCTGAGAGGGCAACACACATCATCAGTAAAGCCCCAGGACATCCAAAACTCTCCTCTAGGACTTCTGCAAACAGACAACCAGAAAATCCTCTTTTAAGACTTCCAGTATGGTCTCAGGGAGTCTATTCAAAGTATTACAAAATGCCACACAGACAGAAGAGACAAACATAGAGTGCCAGGATACCTCAAGATTTCCCCTTCTCAACTCTACCGTCACAAGAGTTCTTTTCTCAGTTCTTCTCAGTTTTGCTCTCTCCCACCTTGCGATTCTCCTTATAGATGGTCATTAGCTCCTCCCCTTCCTATTGTATCAGAAACAGGGCCTCACAAGTTCTGGGATTCACAAGTTTTGGAATTCACAAGTTATATTTCTTAACAAAGAATTTATATAATCATGGGCAAGGCTTAAAAGAAATTTGAAGTGAAACAGGGTGATAAATAACTAAAAAGCTGAAACAAGCTGTTAAGTCCTCTTTTGCTTGCCATTATTTTATTCATGTGTAGTCATGAAAAACAATTTCCATCTCAGTCATGTTGTGAAAGGCTAACTATAGGGGCCACTAGGTGGCATATGTGAATAGAGCAATAGCACTGGAGTTTGGAAGACCTGAGTACAAATACAGCCTCAGACACTTATCACTTACTAGTTGTGTGACTTTGTACAAATCACTTAACCCCAATTTCCTTGCCTTATGCCCTCCAAAACTCAAAAGCAAAAAGTAATTAGATAGATAGATAGATATATGATTAAATAAATAAATGAATATATGAATGAGTGAATGAATAAATGAAATGAATGACTAAAATAATAAATGAATGAATGAATAAATGCTAAACATATTTCCCTTTATTCTATTTCACCCATCCCCCCTTTTCTTATATTCTCTCTTTTGACCCTGTCCCTCCTCAAAAGTATTATTTTCTGATTAATCCTCCTCCCATATGCTTTCCTGTCTATCGTCCTTATCTCTATAATCTCCCTTTTGCCATTATTTCATTTAGGGTAAGATAGATTTGGAAACAAAATTGATGTGTATGGTATTCCCACCTTAAGCCAAATCCAATGAGACTAAAGTATATTCATTCCCTTTCACCTCTCCTCACTTCCCTTCCATTGTAAAAGTTTTTTCTTGAATGTTTTCTGTAAGATAATTTACCCCATTCTATCTCTGCATTTCTCCTTCTCCCAGTATGTTCCTTTCTGACCCTCTAATTTAATTTTTTTAGATATCATCCTTTCCCTATCAACTCACTTTTTGTCCTCTGTGTCTGTCTCTGTTTCTGTGTCTCAGTATCTATCCGTTGCTCTGGTCATTTCTCATTCCTCCCTAGTATTAAGAAAGGTCTCATTGGTTACAAATATCAAATTTCCATTTAGGAAGATAAAGGTCCATCTTTAATAAGTGTCTTGTGATTTCTCTTTCTTAGTTACCTTTTCATGGTTCTCTTTATTATTGTATTTGAAAGTCCTATTTCTTATTCAGCCCTTCTCTTTGCATCAAGAATGCTTGAACGGGCAGAGCCAAGATGGCAGAGTAGAAACAGCTCGTCCAAGCCACTCTGCCCCCAGATTCCCCCCAAACTATGTAAAAGGGGACTCTGAACAACTTCTGGAGCCCCAGCACCCACAGAATGAAACAGAGAAGCTAACCTCCCGCTAAGGACAGCCCAGCAGCCCTGCAGGAAGTACCAGCACAGTGGTCTGGGACCTGGCAGCTGGCAGCACACAGGGCAAGGGGAGCCGAGCTAAGCCCAGGTCCGCGTGGGCCGAGGTTTTAGCCCCAGGGAGGCAGGGCCAGCAGCTGGCTGGAGGAACCCCAGAACACCAGCACCTGTGGAGACTCCAGAATTATCAACATAGACATGCCTAGCACAAAGTAAGAGGTTAGTGTCCTATGGAATTTGGGACTGGTATTTGGGGAATGCATCGGCTCCCTCCCCTGGGAGCTAGAAGCCACTGAGGAGAAACGCCATTTTGTAGTTTTCAGTGGCAGCTCCAGCTCCTGGCCTGCAAATTGTGGGGAGATCCAGCGATCAGTCTTGGGGGGGTGGTAATCGCTCTTCCTTTAACCTCCCTGGATCGGGATTGTGATCTAGGGTGGAAGTCGTGGGTGGGTTCACAGCTTGCCAGATATGGAAGTTGCCCCCCACACGTTCGGGACGAAAATTCCTCTATCTGGCCTTAAAGACATAGTGTGGCAACAAGCCCAAAACTCAAGCAATTAAGTGGCAACATGCCAAGGCAAAGGAAACAGAAAAATGCAACCCTAGACTCCTATTCTGGGGGCATAGAGCGGGAAAAGGACTGTGAGGTCAGAAGTCCTGCTCCAAATGCCCCAGGGGAAAATATGAGTGCGTTGCAGGCCATAGAGTACCTTAAGAAGGACTTTAAAAATCAAATAAGAGAAGTGGAGGAAAAATTCGAAAGAGAAATGAGAAGGATGCAGGAAAAGTATGAAATGAGGGTCAACAGCCTGACTGAGGAAAACAGCACCTTAAAAAATAGACTAACTCAAATGGCAAAGGAGGGCCAAAAGGGCAATGAGGAGAAGAATGCCTTAAAAAGTAGAATTTGCCAGATGGAAAAAAGAATCTCAGAAGTTCACTGAGGAGATTCATTCCTTCAGAGTTAGACTGGAGCAAATGGAAGCTAATGACTTTATGAGAAATCTAGATACTGTTAAGCAGATCCAAACAAATGAAAGATTAGAAGGCAATGTGAAATATCTCATGGGAAAAACCACTGATCTGGAGAATAGATCCAGGAAAGACAATTTAAAAAATTATTGGACTACCTGAAAGCCATGGTCAAAGAAATAACCTAGAAATCACCCTTCAAGAAATTCTCAAGGAAAACTGCCCTTATGTTTTAGATCCAGAGGGCAAAATAAAGGTCGAAAGAATCCACTGATCACCTCCTGAAAAAGATCCCAAAAAGAAAAGTCCCAGGAAAATTATAGCCAGGTTCCAGAATCCCCAGATCAAGGAGAAAATACTACAAGCATCCAGGAACAAACAATTTCAATATTGTGGAAACACAATCAGAATAGCCCTGGACCTGGCAGCTTCTACAGTGAGGGATTCAAGGGCATGGGATATGATATTCCAGAGGGCAAAGGAACTGGGAATGAACCCAAGGGTCACCTACCCAGCAAAACTGAGTATGTTGTTTCAGGGGAATATATGGTCATTCAGTGGAATAGAGGACTTTCAAGCATTCTTGAGGAAGAAACCAGAATTGAATAGAAAATTTGACATCCAGACACAAGAAGGAAGAGATGCCTGAGAAGGTAATCAGGGAAAATAAATCAAAAGGAACTTATCAAAGTTGAACTATTTACATTCCTATATGGAAAAGCAATATATTTGACTGATGATATTTTTCTCACTATGAAAATAATGGAAGAAGGGTGTGTGGTCATGTGAATACATATGTGAATGTGTGTGTATATGGTTACAGTTATATATGGATAGAGGGCATGGGTTGAATTTGTTGGGAAGGGAGAATACTCAAGGGATGAAATTATGAGATGAGAGAGGGAAGTGGCAAAGGAGATGGGGAGAGACAGGGTAGGGTAAACTACGCCATGAAGAAGAAGCAAGGGAAAGTGGTTGCAAGGGAGGGGGAGAATAGGAAGGCTAAAAAGGCAAAACCACGTTCACATTGAATTTGGTTTAGGGAGAGAATGACATACATACTAAATGGGATATCTCAACCTGCAGCAGGATAGGGGGAAGGGGGATGAGAGGAGAGATGGTGGATGGGAGGGCATCCTTGGGGGGATGGGAGGTTGGAAGTACCCACTATAGAAGAGGGACAGGATCATGTAGGGAATGGACCAGGTGGGGGGTGGGATGAGTGGGAGAGAATTATAAGCAGCCTTGTACAATATATCTACTATGATAATGTTTTCCATAGCTAGACATGTACAACATATACTGAATTAAGTATCTCCCAAGAGGGAATGGGTGACAAGGGAGGAAGGAAAAGGATGTGAAATTCGAGGTCTTAACTTTAAATGTTTCAAATAGATAAGATGTTCAGGCATTGGGACACAAACATTCACCTTCCTCTAATAGAAAGGTCTAAGGGTTTATGGGAGAAGGTATTCGAGAGAGCAGATTGGAGGAAGCGATATCTTGTGGGACTGCTATTCTGGGAGGTTGGGTTGGGAAATAACGGGGGGGAAATAATTGTAACTCAAAATCTGGCGGAAATGAATGATGTTAATATGAATGAATAATATGAATGAAGTTAATAAAGATTAACAAGAAAAAAAGGGTTATGCATTGATAGAGTGTGTGGGTATGAATGAACTAATCTGAAGAAAAAATCTTGTTAAGGGAGTCAAAGGGACTGCAATGGGTTAAAATGGAAGGACGAGACAAAAAAGGTAAAGTATGCCGTTCAAAGAGGCCTAAAAACACACTATAGTAGAGGTAAAAGAAAGAGGGAGAGGAAAATCATTTAAACATTATTCTCACTGCGTCTAGTTCAAAGAGGGATCAACACAGTCAGTTAAGTTTAATATTCTAACGTGGATAGACATGGGAATACACTAAATAGAAGAAAGTGAGGGTGAGCGAGGAGCACTGTTTGAATTTTACTCTTGTTGGTTTGGTGTCAGAGGGGGAGTGACATACTCTTATAAGTATAAAAATTTATTGTGTCCTATAGGCAGTAGGAAGGTAAGGGGGGGATAAAAAGTGGAGGAATAAAGGGGGGATTAGAGAGGAGGGAAATAGTAGTATTGGGAGAGGGTAGGTAAAGAAGGGGCCTCACCGGGGAGGGAACACTGAGGGAGGGGGTGGTCAAAAGGGAAAACCTAAAGGAGGGGAATGTAGAGGGAAGAAACAAAAATATAAGCAGGGGAGGAAATAGGATTGAGGGGAAGAGACAGATTAGTCATCATTACTGTGAATGTGAATGGGATGAACTCTGCCATAAAACAGAGGCAGATAGAAGAATGGATTAAAAACCATAATCCTATCATATGTTATCTACAAGAAACATATTTGAAACAAAGGGATACCCACAAGGTAAAGCTAAAAAGTTGGAGTAGAATTTATTATGCCTCTTCTAAGGTAAAAAAAAAAGCAGGGGTAGGAATCCTTATCTCAGATAAAGCAAAGGCAAAATTCGATCTAATTAATAGAGATAAGGAAGGAAATTATATCCTGTTAAAATCACCATCAGAAATATAGCACATCATTACATAACATATATTCACTAAGTGGTATAGCATCCAGATTCCCTGAGGAGAAGTTAAAGGAATTATAGGAATAAAAAAATTTAGCAAAACTGTACTAGTGGGAGACCTTAATCTACCCCTCTCTGAACCTGATAAATCTAACCTTAAAATAAACAAGAATGAAGTTAAGGAGTGAATAGAATTTTAGAAAGACCAGATATGATAGATCTCTGGAGAAAACTGCATTTGTTTTTGAAAACTGTTGACAAAGTACAACATCCATTGCTATTAAAAACACTAGAAATTATAGAAATAAGTGGATCCTTCCTTAAAATAGTAGAAAAAATCTATTTAAAATCTATCAATTGTTGTCATTACACATATGTTGTATCTGTAATTTTGTCCAAATTTTTCCTGGTTTTGCCCTTCTAATTCAGCATCAGTTCATATAAAACTCTCCAGGTAAATATGTAGTCCATCTCCTCCTCATTTCTTTTAGAAGAATAATATTCTATTATATTTATATAACACAACCTGTTTAGCTGTTCCCCAATTGATGGTCATTCCCTTAATTTCCAATTCTTTGCCAAACACTAAAAGCGCTGCTATAAATGATTTTGTATATTTGAGTCTTCCTCCCACTTCTATGATTTCTTTGGGATACAAACCTAGAAGTGCTATTGCTGGGACAAAGGGTATGAAAGTATTTATACCCCTCAAGGTATAGTTCCAGATTCCTCCCTAGAATGGGTGAATCAGCTCACAACTCCACCAACAATGCATTAGTGTTCCAATTTGTCAACATCCTCTTCAACATTTGTCATTTTCGTCTTTTGTAATCTCACCCCATCTGACCAGTGAAATGTGGTATGTCAGTATTATTTTGATTTGCATTTTTCTAATAAATAGTGATTTAGTGCTTTTTCCATGTGCTTATAGATATCTTTAACTTCTTCCTCTGAAAACTGCCTTTTCATATCATTTGCCCATTTATAAATTAAGGAATGATTTGTTATCTTATAGATTTGACTCAGTTCTCTGTATATTTTTGAAATGTAGCCTTTATCAGAGACATTGGTTGAAAAAAAAATTCCTAATTTTCCACTTCACTCTTAATCTTGGTTACATTGGCTTTGTTCTTACAGAAGTTTTTCAATTTAAGGTACACAAAATTATCCATTTTGCATTTTGTATTGTTCTCTAATTATTGTTTGATCATAAAGTATTCCCCTCTCCATTAACCTGAGAGGTAAATTACAACTTGCTTTCCAGGATTGCTTGCAGTGTCAACCTTTATACCTAGATCATGCCCTCATGATTAATTTGGTTTTGGTATACAATACTTGATATTGGTATACGATTTTAGATAATAGTCAATGCCCGGTTTCTCTCATATAGTATTTCAGTTTTCCCAGCAGTTACTGTTAAGAAGTGAGCTTCTAGCCCAAAAACTGGGGTTTTGGGGTTTATTAAACAGTATATTTCTATAGTCAATGACTGCTAACTCTCCTGTAACCAATCTTTTCCATTGATCCTCTACTCTTTTCCTCAACCAGTACCAAGTAGTTTTGATGACTGCTGCTTTATAATACAGATTAAAGGCTGGTATGGCTAGGCCAACTTCACTAGAATTTCTTTTCATTAATTCCCTTGATATCCTAGTCCTTTTGTTCTTCCTAATTGATTTTTGTACTATTTTCTCTGACTATATAAAACACTTATTTTGGTAAATTTATTGGTATGACACTAAATATGTAATTTAATTTAGGTAAAATTGTCATGTTTATTATATTACCTCAACCCAGCCATAACCAGTGATGTTTTTTTTTCAATTAGTTAGATCTTATTTTATTTATGTGAACAGTGTTTTGTAGTTGTGTTCAGATAGGTCCTGGGTTTGTTTTGGCAGATACATTCCTAAATATTTTATAATATCTACAGTAACTTTAAGTAGAATTTCTCCTCTTGGTCTCTTTGTGTTGGATTTCATTAGAAATATACAATATCACTGAGGACTTATGGGGGTTTATTTTATATCCTGCAACTCTGCCAAATTTATTTATTGTCTCAAGTAGTTTTTTTTTTTTTACATGGTTCTCTAGGTTTCTCTAAGTATATCATCAACATCTGCAAAGAGTGATAGCTTGGTCTCTTATTTTCCTAATTTGATTCCATTGATTATTTTTTCTTATCTAATTGCTACTGTTAACATTTCTATTACCAGATTTAACAATATAGGTACTAGTGGAAACATTTGTTTCACCACTGATTTTATTGGATATGTTTCTAGCTTATCCTCATTACATGTAATACTTGTTGATGGCTTTAAGTAGCTGCTACCTATTATTTAAAGTAAGACTTCATTTATTCCTATACTTTATTGTGTTTTTAATAGAAATGGATGTAGTATTTTGTCAAAAGCCTTTTTTTCATCTATTGAAACAATCATGTGATTTCTGCTAGTTTTATTGTTGATATGATCAATTATACTGAGGTTTATACCATAATCAATTCTAAATGGATGCATGATCTATGCATAAAGAATGCTACTGTAAGCAGTCTGGGAGAACATGGAATACTTTACCTGTTACATTTGTGGAGAGGGAAAGACTTTAGGACAAAAGAAGAATTAGAGAACATTATAAAATGCAAATTGGATAATTTTGATTACATTAAATTGAAAAGCTTCTGTACAAACAAACACAATGTAAACAAGATAAAGAGGGAGGTGGGACATAGGGAAAAAATGTTACCATCTATGTCTCTGATAAAGGACTCATTTCTAAAATATACAGAGAATTGAGTCAAATCAATAAGAATACAAGCCATTCCTCAATTGGTAAATGGTCAAAGGATATGAGCAGGCAGTATTCAGAGAAATAAATTAAAGATGTCTATAAGCATATGAAAAAAATGCTCTAAATGCCATCGATTAGAGAAATGAAAATAAAAACAGCTCTGGGATACCACATCTCACCAGTCAGATTGGCAAAGATGACAAAACAGGAAAATGACAAATGTTGGAGAGGATGTTAAAAAATGGACCACCAATGTATTGCTGTTATACTTGTGAGCTGATTCAACCATTATGGAGGGCAAACTGGAATTATGCCCAAAGGGCTATAAATAATTTCTTACCCTTTGAGAGAACAATTCCTCTTCTAGGGTTGTATACTCAAGAGATTATAGAAGTGGGAGGAAGACCCAAAAGTACAAAAATATTTATAGCAGCTCTTTTCATGTTTGCAAAGAACTGGAAATTAAAGGGATGTCCATCAATTGATGAATGGCTGAAAAAGTTTTCGTAAATGCATCTAATGGAATACTATTTTGGTATAAGAAACAAGGTGCAGATGGACTTCATATTTACCTGGAGATGCTTACATGAACTGATGCTGAGTGAGAAGAGTAGATCCAGGAGAAATGTGTTTACAATCACAGACACAACATGTGTGTGATGACCAACTATGACAGACTGCACTCTTCTCAACAATGCAGTGATATAACTCAATCCCAAAAGACTCATGATGGAGAGAGATGTCTACATCCAGAGAAAGAACTAGAAAGAACTGAGCTTGAATCTTGATTGAAGCAAACTACTTGATCTGTTTCTTTTTATTGTTTGGTTTTATTTCCTCTTTCCCATTTTCCATTCCATCTAGTACAACCTGCCTTTGTAACCTGACTAATGACTAATTTGAAAGTACTTGCAGATCCTATAATGGATTTTATGTCATCGTGGTTGGGGAGGGGAGGCAGTGAAAGAAAATTTGAAACTCAAGGAATTACGGAATTGAATCTTCTAAACTAAAAGTAAAAAAAAATAATAATAAAGACAAAAAATATTACTGAGGGTTTTCCTAATTTTAAACCATCCCAGCCTTCCTTGAATAAATCCTAACTTATGAAGTATATTATTCTTGTGATAAGTTGCTGTAGTCTTTAAGTTAATATTTTATTTAAACTTTTTGCATCTAAATTCATGAGGGAAATTGTTCTATAATTTTCTTTCTCCATTTTATCTCTTCCTGATTTAGTATCAGTACCGTATTTGTGTCATAAAAGGAATTTGGTAGGACTCCTTATCTAATTTTTCCAAATAGTTTGTAGAGTATCAGTATCAATTCTTCTCTAAATGTTTCATAGAAATCGCTAGTAAATTCATCTGGCCCTGGATATTTTTTTTTCATAGAGAGTTCACTGAAGGCTTTTTCATTTCTTTTTCTGAGATGCTGTTATTTAGGTTATTTATTTCCTCTTCAGTTAATCTGGGCAATTTTATATTTTTGTAAATGTTCATCTTTTTCATTAAGATTATCAAATTTATATGCATACAATTTGGCAAAATTTTTCCTAATTATTGTTTAAATTTCCTCTTCACTGGAAGTACATTCACACTTTTCATTTTTGATACTCAAAATTTGTTTTCCTTCTGTTTTATCATATTGACTAAAGGTCTATAAATTTTATTTTCTTTTTAATTTCCTTCCTTATATCTTTTAATTCTATCTAATTTTGCTTTTGCTTTATCTGATATAAGGATTACTTTCCTACTTTTTTTTTTACTTTAGCTGAAGCATAATGCATTCTACTCTAACCTTTTACTTTTACTCTGTAGGTATCCCCTTTTTTCAAATGTGTTTCTTGTAGACAGCCCATTGTAGGATTAGGTTTTTTAATCCATTCTTTTATCTGCTTCGACTTCTTTGTTTTTTGTTTTTGTTTTTGTTTTGTTTTGTTTTTGTTTTTGCTTCTGTTTTTGCTTTTAGGTAGGCAACTGTTGTTAAGTTGCTCGCCCATAAACACAGGGCTAGTAAGTTTGTGAAGTATCTGTGGCCAGATTTGAACTCAGGTCCTCCTGACTCCAGGGCCAATACTTTTTCACTGAGGCACCTAAGCAGACCCTATCTGCTTCAATTTTATGGAAGAGTTCATCCCATTCACGTTCACAGTAATGATAATTATCTATCTCTTTTCCTCCATCCTATTCACTCCCATGTTTATGTTCTTGTTTCTTCATTCTCCCTTCTCTTCCTTAAGGGTTTTCCTTTAGACCACTGCTTCCCTCAGTATTCCCTCCTTGTGACCCCTGCTTCTTTATCTACCCTTTGCCCTCATTACTATTTCCTTACCTTCAACACCTATCCCCTTTATCCCACTGTCACTCCTCCTGACGCCTATGGGGCACAATACATTTTGATACTTACTAGATTATGATATTCTCTCCTTTACCCCAAACCAATGAGAGTAAATTTCATAAATTTCTCCTCTGCCTCCATCATCTCCCTCTATTATCATGAGTTTTTCTGTCTTTTCACATTAGAATCTTAAACTTAACTGATCATATTGTTCACTCTTCGAACCTAAACCAAGGAGAATAATGTTCATATATTGTTCATTTCGTTCTCAGCTTCCCCTCTACTATTATATGTTTTTATGCCTCTTTTGTGTGGCATATTTTACCTTTTTCTGCCTCATCTTTACCTTTTATCCCATTACAGTCCCTTTGAACTCCTTAAAAAAGTTTTTTTTTCCTATCATCAGATTAGTTCTTTAATGTTCACACTCTCTATTTCTGTATATCTTTTCTAAAGTTGTGATAATCATAAATTTTAATATTGACAGATATAAGCTTCTCATATAAAGACATAAACAATTTGCTCTTATTGCATCCCAAGTTATGTGTATGTGTGTGTAAGTGTGCATGCATATATGTGTGTGTAGGATTGTGTGTGTTTGTGTGTTTCCCTTGTTTACCTTTTTAATATCTGTATGAAATCTAGTATTTGGAGATGATATTTTCCACTTAGCTCTGGCTTTTTCATCAGGTAAGACGGGAAGTCCCTTATTTATTTAAATGGCCATCTCCTTGCCTGAAAGATTATACTCAGTTTTGCCAGGTATTTGATCCCTGGTTGTAGTCCTAGCTCTTTTGCCTTAAGAAATATCAAATTGCAGAGAATATCAAATTAGAGAAATGCAAATCAAAACAACTCTGAGGTACAACATCTCTCCTGTCAGATTGGCTAAGATGACAAAACAGGAAAATGACAAACGATGGATAGGATGTGGGCAAATTGGAACACTAATGTATTGGTGGTGGAGTTGTGAACTTACCCAAGCATTCTGGAGAACAATCTGGAATTATGCCCAAGGGACTATAAATAATTTCATTCCCTTTGACCCAGCAATACCACTTCTAGGATTATATCCTAAGGAGATCATAGAAGAGGGAGGAAGACCCCTATGTACAAAAATAGTTATAGCAGCTCTTTTTGTGGTTGCAAAGAATTGGAAATTAAAGGGGTGCCCATCAACTGGGGAATGGCTAAACAAGTTGTGGTATGTGCATGTAATGGAATATTATTGTGGTATAAGAAATGAGGAGGAGACTAATGCAGTGTCCTAGGAAGTTGTCTGAGATATGAGAGGCTGATCCCTTTAGCTCAGGAATCATGTAGCCAATACAGAGAAGCTAGACTAGAATCTAGATCTTCCTTGCCTCAATCTGGCCTAGATTTTTAAAACTTGTTTTTAAAACTTTTATTTGTAATTATTTGGTTTTTTTTTCAATTAAGCATCTTCCCCACCTCCCACTGAGGAAAGTTTGTAACATATAGTCCAGCCTGATTTGTTACAACAGCCTCTTAATGGGTTTTTCTGCTTCCAGCTTTTTCCCTTTCTAATCTATCCTATATATTGTTGTCAAATTAATATCATTAAAACATGTCTGTCACTTCCCTGCTGAAAAATCTTCACTGGCTCCCTACTGCCAGTTAGGACAACATTCCAAAGCCTCAGCCTGGCATTTGAAGTCATTGCTCCAAAAATGGGCTTGCTGTTTACTTTTCTAGACCTTTTTCATATCTCCTTTCTGTACAATGCGTTGCAGCCAAATGGTCCATCTACTTGCTATTCCATGAACTTGACCTCCCACTTCTGATCTCAGCATTGACTGTCCCCTTGGCCTGGAATATACTCTCACTTCAAATTTGCCATCGAGAAGTATAGAATCAGAAGAAATATTTATACAATCACAGACACAACATATATGTGATGACCAACTATGACAGACTGGACTCTTATTAGCAATGCAGTGATATAACTCAATTCTGAAAGACGAATGAAGGAGAGATATGCCTACATCGAGAGAAATAACTAGAAAGAACTGAGCTTGAATCCTGATGGAAGAAAACTAATTGATCTTTTCTTCTCATTATTTGGTTTTATTGCTTCTTTACCATTTTTAAGCCTTCTTAATTTGACTAATGTCTATGTGAAAGTATTTGCAGATCCTATACTGGATTATATGTTGTTGTTGGGGCTGGGGGGGGGGGGAGGAAAGGGAAATTTGAAATTCAAGGAACTATGGAATTGAATCTTTTAAACTAAAAAAAACAAATTAATTTAAAAAATTATAAAAAAAATAAATATCAAATTACAGTGGGGCAGAGTCAAGATGGCAGATTAGAAACAGCTCTTCCATATAGCTCTTGCTTCCAAAACTTCGAAATTCATATAAAAGGGGACTCTAAAAAACCTCTGGAGCTCCAGAATCCATAAAATGACACAGAGATGAGAAGCTCCTGCTGAGGACAATCCAGCAGCCTGTCCGGAAGCAGAGAGCACAGCACTCTGGGAGCAAAGTCCAGGCCCACTTGAGTCAGAGGTTTCAGCCCCAGGGTGGCTTGATGAGCAGCCAGCTGGAGAGATCCCGGAACACCAGCAACTGTGGTATTTCCAGAATTACCAACACATAGATGACACGGACAAAGTGAGAGGTTAGTGCAGTATGGACTTTGGGACTCAGTTGGGAGACAGTGTCTGCCTCTTTCCCTGGGGGTGAGAAGCCACTGAGAAGCTTCCGCACAGTGGCAACACATACAACAGATTTTGTTCCTGCCCTGCTAACTGTAGGGGGACACTGTATCAGTCTAGGGGTAATCCCACTTGGTTTGGCCTTCTTGGATATGGATTGCAATCTGGGGTGGAGGTCTTGGGGTGTGTGACCAGCTTGCCACAGTGTGTGGATGATTCAGAGAGTGCACCCAACTAATACCTCTGGAAGTTGGGCAAAAAAAAAATTGTGACATAACCCCCCCCCCACCCCCGGCTGGTGGCAGAGTCCTACTTTGTCAACAAGCACAAAAGTCAAATATTTAACTAGCTGGTTACAGGCAATAGAGGACCTTAAGAAGGATATTGAATATCAAATAAGAGAAGCAGAGGAAAACTTGGAAATAGAAATGAAAATGATGCAATAAAATTATGAAAGGAATGTCAACATCCTTACTGAGTAAAATAACGCCCTAAAAATAGAATAAGTCAAATGGCAAAATAGGCTGTAAAAAGCAATGAGGCAAGGAATGCCTTAAAATCCAATTTTGCCAAATGGGAAAAGAATGTCAAAGATTCACTGAGGAGAATTTTTCCTTTGTATTTACAATGTACCAAAGGGAAGCTATTGGTGTTAGATCCAAACATATGAAAGAATAGAAGGCAATGTAAAATATCTCCTGGGAAAAACCACTGACCTGGAAAAGAGATGCAGGAGAGACAACTTAAAATTATTGGACTACGTGAAAATCATGATCAAAGAAAGAACCTGGAAATCATCCTTCAAGAAATTCTCCAGGAAAATTGCCCTGATGGTTTAGAACCAGAGGGCAAAATAGATGTTGAAAGAATTCACCGATCACCTCCCGAAAAAATCCCAAAAAGTAAATCCCTAGGAATATTATAGCCAGGTTCCAGAATTCCCAGGTCAGGGAGAGAATATTGCAAGCAGTCAAGAAGAAGCAATTTGAATACTGTCGAAATGCAATCAGGATAACACAGGGTCTGGCAGCTTCTACACTGAGGGATTGAAGGGCTTGGAATATGATATTCCTGCAGGGCAAAGGTGCTGGGATTAAAACCAATAATCACATACATAGCAAAACTGAGTATCGTGTTTCAGGTGAAAATTTGGTCATTCAGTAGAATAGAGGACTTAAAAGCATTCTTCATGAAAAAACCAGGGTTGACAGAAAATTTGACATTCAGTTACAAGAAGCAAGAGATTCTTGAGAAAGTAAATAGGGAAAATAAATTACAATGAACTTATCAAAGTTGAACTATTTACATACCTACATGTAAAAACAATAACTGTAGCTGATGGAACTTTTCTCAGCCTGAAATGAGTTGAAGAAGGTTATATGGGCATATGAATACATTTGTGAATGTGTGTATATGTTTACAGTTATACATTGATAGAGGACACAGGTCAAATTTTATATGAAGAGATGATATTGAAAAGGAGAATTTAAGAGGTGAGAGAGCAATATAATAAGAGGAGATGGGGAGAGACAGAATAGGATAAACTCTCTCACAAAAAGAGGCAAAGGAAAATGGTTACAAGGGAGGGAAGAACAGGAAGGCAAAAAGGCAAAACTTTATTCTCATTGAATTTGGATAAAGGATAGAATGACATACACATTAAATAGAATATTTCACTGAAGGCTTAATTTTTACCCCTTATAATAATATTGTCCACAGCCTATACATTTCCCTTTGTGACCCTCTTATGACCCCATCATTTTTGTGTGCCTATAGATGTAGGGCCTAGCCATCCCTGGACTTCTTTGAACTCTGGGAGAACTGGCTATCTGCCCAGAGTATCCTTAGTAAGTAAAGACTTTGGCCACAGATGTTAAGATGTTTATCTCACATATGTCCATCTTGGTGTTTAGTCTGCTTCCCCAGCTTATCCTAAACAACATCTGAGTCCTTGCCTACTTCTTCTAACTTGCTGGTCCTTTTCCAACTCACTTGCCACAAATCCTTCTTGGTCTAAACTCCTTAAAAGTTAGTTAGTGAGGGGCAGCTAGGTGGTTCAGTGAGTAAGAGTGCCAGCCTCGGAGTTCGGATGACCGGAGATCGAATCTGGCCTCAGAAAATGAGCACCCACACATAAATAATGACTAGCTGGGTAACCTTGAGCAAGTTATTTAACCCCAATTGCTTAAAAAAAGTTAGTTAGTGAAACACCCAATTCATAATCTCACCCATGGAAAGGACACTCTGTATGGGACCCTTCCAGTTGGGACTCATGGGCTGAAACACGGAATTCCTAGGCCATTTTGAAAAAGTGAAGTTTTGGTGCTCCCAAGATGGGGGATGCTTTCTCTTTCATTTTCTGCTATGCTTACAGTAATACTTTTAATCTTACTAAGCTTATTAGCCTTATCATGTTGCCTATATTTCATATGTAAGAAATGTTCTTTACCATTCTTTTTCCTATAAAACACTTTTTTATTATTTGTTTTGCTGAAAATGTGTCATTTTGTGGCAGTGATTCCTATCCTAATTAGGCAAAATTAATCCTTAACCACACACTCATGCTACAGGAGAGTAGGGGGGAACTGGTTGAGGCGGGAGGTGAAAGGGAGGTCAGAAGGGAAGTGGGGAGGGAAGTTGGAAGCACCCACTTGTGAAAAGGGACAGGATCAAAGTAGTGAATAGACCAATAGGGAGGTGGGATAGGAGGGGTGGTACTATAGTCAGTCTTTTACAATATATCTACTATGGTAATATTTTGCATAGCAACACATGAATTACACATACTGAATTGCTTATCTTCTTCCCAGTAAGGGTGGATGACAAGGGAGGAAGGGAATGAATCTGGAATTCAAAGTTTTAAAATCAAATGTGTAAAAATGTATAAATACAATTATTAATACTATTTTGCATATAATTTTGAAATAAGATGTACAAGCATGGAGGTTCACCTTGCCCTACTGGGATAGTTGAGTGGATTATGGGAGAAGATATGGGAGAGAGCAGATTGGATGAGGGAATATCCTGTGGTAGTGCTATTCTGGGTTGGGGCGTAGGGAAAAAATGGGAACAAAATTGTAACTCAAAACCGGGCAGAAATGAATGATGTAAACCACAATTTAATAAAGCATTTGGAAAAAAAAAGAAATATCAAATTACAATCCTTCCAGTACTTTAATGATGAAGCTGTTATGTTCTGAGCAAACTTGAGTGTAATACCACAATATTTGAATTGTTCCTTTCAGGCTGTTTACAGTATTTTCTCCTTAACTTTGTGATCCTGGAATTTTGCTACTATATTTCTTGGAGGTTTCAATTTGGGATCTCTTTACACAGGAGTCCAGGGAATTCTTTGAATAATTATTTTACCTTCTGATTCTAAGACTTCAGGAGATTTTCCTTTGTATCTTTGTATCTTGGAGGATCTTATCCAGGCTGCTTTTTTCATCAGGGTTTTTCAGGTAGAGCAGCAATTTTTAGAGTATCCCTTCTAGATCTGTTCTCTACATTTATTGTTTCTCTAGTGAGATATTTTGCCCTTTCTTCTAATTTTTCCATCTTCTTAATTTGCTTGATTGTCTCCTGGTGCCTCATAGCGTCCTGGGCTTCAATTTGACTGTAATTTTTGGTGAATTATTTTATTTTGTTAGTTTTTGAAAGTCCTTTTTAGGGAGCTATTTTCTCCAGTTAGATTTTGAACCTCCTGTTCCAGTTCACAAATTTTACTTTTTAAGGATTTGTTTTCTTCAATGAGAGTTTTTTTCCAGATTAGTCACTGTAGATTTAAAGTTATCTTCAGCCTCTCTAATTTGGCTTTTAAAATATTTCTTGAGCTCCCCCAAGAATGCTTTTTGGGCTTGAAACGAGTTCATTTTTTCCTTCTGTAATCTCAGTTGTGAGTGTAGAGTCCATGTTGTTCTCTGTATTTGGTACTTCTTGCCCACTATAATAAGCTTGGATCTATTTTCTTGCTTTTTCCTTCTCCTTCTCAGCTTCCTTCTTTCCCATTGTGGTTGACTATTTCCTAATTTCTCATTCTGGGAGCTAAGGGCTTGGTTGTTGACTTCATGTCCTTTAGCTTCTGGGTGTCTAGACTTAGGCCAATGCCAGGATTTTCAGTCTTTCCCCTGAGTTACCTTGAGACTCACAGAGTAAACTGTGGGGGAAGGATGGCCTGGCCACTTCAGATTACCATCTCTCTGCCCCTATGCTATGGCACAGGCAGGCTCAGCAGTTGGCAGCTAGAAGCTCTGGTGTCTGCTGATTACCCTGGTGGTGTAAAGATCTACCTGGGCTTATGTTGTTAGTGCTTACTGTCTCCTCCACCCAAGGCTTTGGGAGCTCTTGTTGGTTAGCTAAGGTTGGGTTTGTTGGGACCCCTCCCACCTTTCATTCAGACTCCTTACTTTCTTAGTTACACCTCTTCTCTGTGACTCCTTTTCCTGCAGTTATTTCTGCTATTTCAGGATTTTACTCTGGGTGGGACATTTATCTATGGGTTTTCTATGTCAGGGAAGGGAAATGGAGAAGCTAGAGTTTACTTTGCCATCCCGGCATATGACAAATCAGGTAATTGACTTTTAAATTTCCAATCTGTGGGCTGAGAGGCCCAGGAAAAGATATTGTCTCTGCTGTGGGCCCTGCACAATCTCTTACCTAGCTCTGGCATATCCTCTGACCTGCTGTGAGACACTGGTAAGACTGCTTGTGAATTGTCCATGGGGTGAGTGAGTCTTCTGGTTGGGACTCTTTTTCACTCAGCTGTAGTGTGTTCTCTAGTCCACACTGGGTCCAACATTTTTTACTTCTGAACTTAAGCATAAGACTTTTTTTTAACAAATGCTTTATTAACTTCTTGTTTACATCATTCATTTCCACCAGATTTTGAGTTACAATTTTTTCCCCATTTTTCCCCTACCCACCACCCCAGAATAGCAGTCTCATAAGATATCCCCTCATCCAATCTGCTCTCTCCCATTACTTCTCCCATACTCCCTTTGACTTTACCATTAGGGCAAGGTGAATCTCTGTGCCCCAATTTCTGCACATCTTATCTCCCAGTTACATACAAAATAGTATTAATAATAGTATATATATTTGAAACATTTAATTTTAAAGCTTTGAATTTCAGATACATTCCCTTCCTCCCTTGTCACACACTTCATCTGCGAAGATAAGCAATTCAGTATGTGTTGTACCTGTATAGCTATGCAAAATATTACCATAGTAGACATATTGTAAAAGACTGCTTATATTTCCCTCCCAGCAACCCCCCCCCAACCTGGTCCATTCCCTACTTTGATCCTGTCCCTCTTTGAAAGTGGGTACTTATAACCTCCCCCCCCCCAGAATGCCCTTCTCTCCATCATACCCCCTCTCATCTTCCTTCGGCCTACTCTCCTGCAGGGTGAGATATCCCATTTAGTGTGTATGTCATTCTCTCCCTGAGCCAAATTCAATGAGAATATGGTTTTGAATGTTTGCCTTCCGGGTACTTCCCCTCCTCTGCAACAACTTCCCCTTGCTTCTTCTACACGAGATAGTTTACCCTACCCTGTCTTTCCCCATCTCCTCTTGCCACTTTACTCCCTTACCTCTTAACTTCACCCCTTAAGTATCATCACTTCCCACCAAATTCAGCCTATGCCCTCTATCCATGTAGACCTGTAAACATATATACACGTAATCACATATGTATTCATATGCCCATATACTCTTTTTCAATTATTTTCATAATGAGAAAAGTTTCATCAGTTACAGTTATTGTTTTTCAATGTAGGAATGAAAACAGTTCAAATTTGATGAGTTCCTTTTGATTTGTTTCCCTGATTATCTTCTCAAGCATCTCTTGCTTCTTGTGTCTGAATGTCAAATTCTTTATTCAACTCTGGTTTTCCCTCAAGCATGGTTGAAAGTCCTCTATTCCACTGAATGACCATATTTTCCCCTGAAACAAAATACTCAGTTTTACTGGATATGTGATTCTTGGTTTTAATCCCAGGTCATTTTCCCTGAAGAATATCATATTCCATGCCCTTCAGTCCCTCAGTGTAGAAGCTGCCAGGTCCTGTGCTATTCTGCTTTTGTTACCACAATACTAAAATTGTTTCTTACTGGCTCCTTGTAGTACTTTCACCTTGATCTGGGAATTCTGGAACTTGGCTATAATATTACTAGGAGTTTTATTTTGGGGATCTTTTTCGGGAGGTGATTGGTGGATTCTTTCCACCTCTGTTTGGCCCTCTGAGTCTAAAACAGCAGGGCAATTTTCCTTGAGAATTTCTTGAGGGATGATTTCTAGGTTTTTTCTTTGATCATATCTTTTAAGTAGTACAATAATTTTTAAATTATCTCTCCTGGATCTATTTTCCAGGTCAGTGGCTTTTCCACAAGATATTTCACATTGCTTTCTATTCTTTCATTTGTTTGGATCTGTTTAACAGCATATTGATTTCTCATAAAGTCACTAGCTTCCATTTGCTCCAGTCTAACTCTGAAGCAATGAATCTCCTCAGTGACATTTTGAGTTTCTTTTTCCATCTGGCAAATTTGGCTTCTTAAGGCATTCTTCTCCTCATTGTCCTTTATGGCCTCGTTTGCCATTTGAGTTAGTCTATTTTTTAAGGTGTTATTTTCCTCAGTCAGGCTGTTGACCCTCATTTCATACTTTTCTTGCATCCTTCTCATTTCTCTTCCCAATTTTTCCACCACTTCTCTTATTTGGTTTTTAAAATTCTTCTTAAGGTCCTCTATGGCATGTAACCTGCTCATAGTTTCATTTGGGGATTTTGGTGCAGGATTTCTGACCTCACAGTCCTCCTTCTGTTCCATGCTTTGATCCTCTTTGCCCCCCAAATAGGAGTCTAATGTTGCATTTTTCTGTTTCTTTTGTTTCCTTTGCCTAGGCATGTTGCCACTAAATTGCTTGAATTTTGGGCTTGTTGCCACAGTAGGACTCTGCCACCAGACAGGGGAGCTTCCTTCCCAAATGTTGGGATCTTCACAACTTCTAGAGGTATTAGTTGGGTGTTCTTTGTGAAGACTTCATACACTCTGGCAAATTGGATACCCATCCCAAGACCTCCATCCCAGACAGCAATCCAGATCCAGGGTGGTTAAAGCAAGAGTTCTTACCCTCCAAGATTTATTGCTGGATCTACCTACAGTTTGGAGGCTAATAGCTGAAGCTGCCACTGAAGCTGCAAAATGGCATCTGTGCCATGTCTCCTTAGCTGCTTCTTGCCCCTAGGGGAAGAAGCCTGATGTGTTCCCCAAATACTGGTCCCAAAGTCCATAGGGCACTACGCTTTCACTTTGTCTTAGGCATGTCTGTGTTGATAATTCTTGAATCACCACAGCTGCTGGTGTTCTGGGGTCCCTCCATCCAGCTGCTGGCCCTGCCACCCTTCAGCTAAAACCAAGGCTCATGCGTGCCTGGGCTTGGCTCATAGACTACTTTGCCATCTGCTCACAGAGTGCTGTGCTGGCTGCTCCCTGCTAGCCTACTGGGCTGTGCTCAGTGGGAGGTTACCTTCTCTGTGTCATTCGGTGGGTGCTCTAGCTCAATAAATTTTTCACAGTCCCCTTTTACATGATTTTGAAGTGGTGTGGGAGAATAAAACTTGGAAGTGCTGTGTCTACTCTGCCATCTTGGCTTTGCCTGGAAGCATTTGACTTTCTAGAAAAATAAAAGTTAATAGAAAATAAAATGAAATTTAAAAAATAATATTCATTACAAAAATTTTTCTTGTGGGTCCAAACTAACATATTATATGTGCCTGTGAAATTTTTTAATCAGTTTGTAGAATGTATTCAGAAAGCCTTAATCAAGAAAAAATAATAAGAATCTATAGAATGAAGTTAGCAAGAAATGATTTTTTAGTTCATGGACCTATTCTATTTTGATGACAAAGCATAATGGTACTTGTTTATTTGTGATGAGATTATACGTAAAATTCAAAACTACTTATTCACTAATTGCAAATAATGGCAATATTGTACCCTACTTAAATACAGTTACACTCAATTTTAGTTCATTGTTGTCCTGTTTTAAGAGGTTTCTTTAAAAAAAAGGAAAAAAAAATCATGATACTGACAATCATCAAAATTACCAGTATTTTTATATACAAAGTACAAGAAAGTTCCATATGAAACCATAAACCTAGCTTATGTTGTTAAGAGTATAAAAATATCTTTTCTATTTTATTAATTAATTTTATGTTTATTTTTAGCTTACAACATTCATTTCTACAAGATTTTGAGCAACAAATGTTTTCCCTGGCTTTCCCCTACACATGATCCCCAAAGCAGTGATCTAGCTTTGTAACAATCAACCAATAAGCCCTCTCCTATATCCTCCCCCATTCCCCTTCTGACTTTCCGGTAGGGCAAGATAAATCTCTATGCCCCAGTACCTGTATATCTTACTTCACTATGCATATAAAATAATAATAACAATAGTAATAATAATAAAAATAATAATGATGATGATGATGAGTATATCTATGTTTACATCCATATCTATATCTATCTATTTGCTTTTAAGACTTTGGGTCCCAGATTCTTTGCCTCCATGTCTCATTACCACCCTTACTGGGAAGATAAGCAATTCAATATAGGTTGTACATGTGTAGCTATACAAAGCTTTTCCAGAGTGGTTATATTGTAAAAGATTGACTATATTACCCCACATATTATCCTGTCCACCATTTATTTTCTTCTTTTCTTTGATCCTGACCTTTTTCAAAAGTGAGTGCTTCCAACTTCCCTCACCCCAACATACCCTCCCCTACATCACTGCTTATCTCATCCCTTTCCCCCCCCTAGTCTCCTGTAGGGTAAGATACCCTATTTAGTGTTTATGTCATTCCCTCCCTAAGCTTAATTCCATGAGAGAAAGTTTAGTTATTGCCTTTTGCCTTCCTATTCTTCCCCTTCATTGTAACAGTTTTCCCTTCACATTTCTATATCAGATAATATACCCCATTCTGTCTCTCCCCATATCCTCAAGTTATGTTCCTCTCTTACCTCTCAATTTCAGCTTTTATGTATCATCCCTACCTTTTCAACTGTGGCTGTGACCTCTATGTTATACCTGTACACATATATACAACCAATCACATATGTATTTATATGTCCATATACCCTCCTATATAGGCATATATGTATGTATACATGCATACATTCATACATATTTACATATATACAAATAAACACATCTATATTCCCTTCAACTATTGTCTTGCTGAGAAAATTTTCATAAGGTACATTATAGTTTTTCCATGTAGGAATGTAAATAGTCCAACTTTGATAAGTTCCTTATGATTTCTTTTCCCTGTTTACCTCCTCATGCTTCTCTTGCTTCTTGTATCTGAATGTCAAATTTTTTATTTAACTGTTGTTTTTTCATCAAGAATGCTTGAAAGTCCTCTGTTTCATTGAATGGCCATATATTCCCCTGAAACACTGTACTCAGTTTTACTGGGTAGGTGATTCCCAATTTTAATCCCAGGTCCTTTGACATCCAGAATATCATATTCCAAGCCCTTTGATCCCTCAGTGTGGAAGCTGCAAGATCCTGTGTTAACCTGATTGTTTCCACAGTATTGAAATTATTTCTTCTTCTCTGCTTGTAATATTTTCTCCTTGCTCTGGGAACTCCATAACCTGGTTTAGTATTCCTAGGAGTTGCTTTTTTTTTTTTTTTTTGGTGGGGCGATCTTTTTTAGGAGGTGATTGGTGGATTTTTTCAACCTCTATTTTGCCCTCTGTTTCTAAAACTTCAGGAAAATTTTCCTTGAGAATTTCTTGAAGGATGATTCCTAGGTGCTTTTTTTGATCGTGCCTTTCAGGTAGCCCAATAATTTTAAAATTATCTCTCCGGAATCTATTTTCCAGGACAGTGGTTTTTCCAATGAGAAATTTCAAATTGCCTGCTATTTTTTTTTCATTTTTTTGGATCTGTTTAATAGTATCTTGATTTCCCACAAAGTCACTAGCTTCCACTTGCTCCAGTCTAATTCTGAAGGAATTATTCTCTTCAGTGAGCTTTTAAGATTCTCTTTCCATCTCGCAAATTTGGCTTTTTCAGGCATTATTCTCCTCATTGGCTTTTTGAGCCTCTTTTGTCATTTGAGTTAGTCTATTTTCAAGGTGTTATTTTCTTCAGTCAGATTGTTGACTCTCTTTTAATGATTTTTTGGAACATTCTCATTTGTCTTCCCAATTTTTTCTCCACTTATCTTATTTGTTTTTCAAAATTCTTCTTGAGCTCCTCTATGGCCTGTAACCCTTTCATATTTTCCTTGGAATCTTTTGGTGCAGGACTTCTGACTTTGTT
The DNA here is from genome assembly GCA_011680675.1 of Gymnobelideus leadbeateri. Lineage (NCBI taxonomy): Eukaryota > Metazoa > Chordata > Mammalia > Diprotodontia > Petauridae > Gymnobelideus > Gymnobelideus leadbeateri. Next base: position 205,985 of record WOXC01008347.1, read on the forward strand.
CTTTTCCTCCTGTTCCATGCTTTGATCCTTTTTGTCCCCAAAACAGGATTCTAAATCAGATTGCTGTGCTTCCTTTGCTTCCTTTGCTTACTCCTGTTGTAACTCTATTACTTGACTTTTGAGCTTTTTGACAAAGAACTCTGCTTTCACAGAAGAGAGCTTTGTCCAAAATGGCTTGAGTTTTCTCAGCAGCCAGAGCTATTAGTTGGGTGCCCTCTCAGAAGCTTCCACTGTCTCTGACACACTGATCACCCACTCCATGTTCTCCACCCTACACAGCAATCTAGATTCAAGCAAGTTTAAGCAAAGAGTGATCACCCTTCAGAGTGGTTGCTTGGTCCCCCTATAATCTGCAGGCCAGGATGTCTGAGGCAGCCACAGGATAGGGTCAGCTGCTCCTCAGCCACTATTTGCCTTGTGGTCAGATGTTGGACTGCACTACCATACCCCTTGTTCCCAAAGTCTATTGACCTCTTACTTTGTCTTTGGCATTTATGGGTTGATAATTCTGGAAATCAACACGACTTCTGATGATTCATGCTCAGGATGTCCTTCTAGTGGAGGCTGGTCTGTCTGCCCTGAGGCTAAAATTTTGGATTCATGCAAGGCTGGGCTCTGCTCCTAGAGTGTTGAGATCTACCCTTCTTGCAAGTCTGTGGGGCTTTCAGCAGAAGGTTAGTTTCTCTCTGTCTCTTTGTGGGTTCTATAGCCCTAAAGTTTGTTTAGCATCATTTTCATAGATATTCAAGGTGCTAATTCGGGGAGCACAGGTAGTCTTCCTGCTTCTACACTGAAACCTTGGCTCCTCCCCCCTATAAAATAATTTAATATGGCATTGCCTGCATTACATTCTGAACTTCATTTTTCTCTTTCCTTTGCATTAAACATGTATTAGTGATGTTTTTTTTTCTCTTCTCCCCTTTTTTTTGCTTTACCATCTACAGTCCCTTTACCCATCCATGGGCTTGCCCACCATATGACCTCGAAGCATTACTTCATATATTATAAGTCTTCTTTTTAAAAATAAATAAGCAGAGTCTAACAGGACTAAGCTGCATGTTATTATGGAAAAGGTATGTCTCAGCCATCATTTTTATATATCACCTCTCCATTGAAAGGCTTGAAAAATGATTCATCATGACCTTTCTGGATCCATGATGGATTATCATATGGATTCGTGTTCTTGAATCGTTCAAATTCTTTTTGTTTGCTATGGTGAATTCTTAATTATTGTCATGGCACTACTCAACATATGCTACATCAGTCCTTATGCATTTTAGGCTTATCTCAACCTTATTCTATGAAAATAAAAATTTTCAAATGTTTCCACATAAATAAATTCCAACTTTCTTTCCAGGTTTTGTTCCAACAAAATATTCTTCTAAAATACTTTTATAATGTAACCACAAATTTCTACATATCACACCACCCTGGAAACAGCAGCACTTGCAATCCCCCAGAACTAGGTCTGAAAATAGCAGTATAAAAAAACAAAGTCTGGGGGAGATTTTCCTCACCCCTAAGTAAGCAGATCACAATTTTAAAACAAAGTTAAAAACTAGCTTGGAAAATGAGCAAATTGAAACAGCAACAGGAACAACATGACCAACAAAACATTACTATGGTGGCTAGAGAGATAAAAATAAAATCTCAAAAAAAGAAAAAAAAAGACAGCAATGTGAAATTAGCTATAATCAAAGTCTCAAAGCAATATGGGGCAGGGCAGACTCAAGATGGCAGATTAGAAACAGCATTTCCACATAGCTCTTGCCCACACCACTTCAAAATTATGTAAAAGTGGGGGGGATCTGAATGATATCTGTAGCTCCAGAACTCACAAAATGACACAGAGAAGCTAACCTCCCTCTGAGGAGAGTCGAGCCACCAGGCAGGGAGTGGCCAACACAGCTCTCTGGTAGACAAGCCCAGGTCCAGTGATTTGGAGGTTTTAACCCCAGGTCGGCCAGAGCAGCAGCCACTTGGAGGGACCCTAGAACACCAGCAGCTATGGCATTTCCAGAATTATCAACACATGGATGCCTATGGCAAAGTCAGAGGTCAGTGCCCTTTTAATTTTGGGACTGGTTGGGAGAGTGCTTCAGGCTTCTTCCCCTGGGGGTGAGAAGCCACTGTGGAGCTGACACAGCTTGTGCCACATTGCCACTTTGCAGCTTCAACTCCTGGCCTGTGAACTATAGGGGGATGCAGTGATCAGACTGGGGGTAATCAATCTTGCTTTACCCTTCTTGGATCTAGATTGTGGTCTGGGGTGGAGGTCTTGGTGTATGTAACCAGCTTGCCAGAGTGAGCGGAGCCTTCACAAAGGCCACCCAACTAATACCTCCTAAAGCTGAGAAAACCTCAGCATTTTTGAAGGAACC
>WOXC01008348.1:0-173938 GCA_011680675.1 Gymnobelideus leadbeateri
TTGCCTTCTAATATTTCATTTGTTTGTATCTGCTTAACAGCATCTTGATTTCTCATAAAGTCATAAGCTTCCATTTGCTCCAGTCTAACTCTGAAGGAATGAATCTCCTCAGTGAACTTTTGAGATTCTTTTTCCATCTGGCAAATTCGACTTTTTAAGGCATTCTTCTCCTCAATGCCCTTTTGGGCCTCCTTTGCCATTTGAGCTAGTCTATTTTTTAAGGTGTTGTTTTCCTCAGTCAGGCTGTTGACCCCCATTTCATACTTTTCCTGCATCCTTCTCATTTCTCTTTCTAATTTTTCCTCCACTTCTCTTATTTGATTTTTAAAGTCCTTCTTAAGGTCCTCTATGGCCTGCAACCCGCTCATGTTTTCCCCTGGGGCTTTTGGAGCAGGACTTCTGACCTCACAGTCCTTTTCCCGCTCTATGCCCCCAAAATAGGAGTCTAGGGTTTCATTTTTCTGTTTCCTTTGCCTTGGCATGTTGCCACTTAATTACTTGAATTTTGGGCTTGTTGCCACACTATGGCTTTAAGGCCAGATAGAGGAATTTTCATCCCGAACGTGTGGGGGGCAACTTCCATTTCTGGCAAGCTGTAAACCCACCCACGACTTCCACCCTAGATCACAATCCAGATCCAGGGAGGTTAAAGCAAGAGCGATTACCCCCCAAGACTGATCGCTGGATCTCGCTACAATTAATTGCAGGCTGGGAGCTGGAACTGCCTTTGAAAACTACAAAATGGCGTGTCTCCTCAGAGGCTTCTAGCCCCCAGGGGAGGGAGCTGACGCATTCCCTAAATACTGACCCAAAGTCCATAGGACACTAACCTCTTACTTTGTCCTAGGCATGTCTATGTTGATAATTATGGAGTCACCACAGCTGCTGGTGTTCCTCCAGCGGGCTGCTGGCCCTGCCGCCCTGGGGCTAAAACCTCGGCTCACGTGGACCTGGGCTCAGCTGGGCTCCTGCGCTCTGTGTGCTGTGCGCTGCCAGGTCCCAGACCGCTTCGCTGGTCCTTCCTGCAGGGCTGCTGGGCTGTCCTCAGCGGGAGGTTAGCTTCTCTGTGTCGTTCTGTGGGTGCTGGGGCTCCAGAAGTTGTTCAGAGTCCCCTTTTACATAGTTTGGGGGGAATCTTGTGATGACTAATTTCAATAGACTGGGCTTCTCTTGGCAATGTAAGGTTATAATACAACTCCAAAAGACTCATGATCACAAATTATTTGAGAAATCTGATCAGTACAGAAAGTCCAGTGTTTAGATAAAAAGGTCCTTATACATACACAGAGTAGGTGACTACTACTTTTTAAAAAGTATTTTATTTTCTTCCAATTACATGTAAAGACAATTTTAAAAATTCACTTAATTTTTTTTGAATTCCAAATTATCTTCCTCTCTCCTTCAGTATCCTCTGCTTAGATGGTTTGTAATTTAATATAGGATATGGATGTGCAATCATGTAAAACATATTTTTATATTAGTTGTGTTGTAAAGGAAGAAATGGACCAAAAGAAGAAAAAAAACATGATAAAAAATAAAGTGAAAATAATATGCTTCTGATCTGCATTCAGATTCCATCAGTTCTTTCTCTGGATGTGAATAGCACTTTCCATCACAAATCTTTAGGAATTGTCATGGATCATTGTATTGCTGAGAAAAACTAAGTGGTTCATAGCTGATTATCTCATAATGTTACTGATACTATGCACAATATTTCCCTGGTTCTGCCCATTTCATTTTGCACCTGTTCATGTAAGCCCTTCCAGGTTTTCTGAGCCCCACCTAGTCATCATTTCTTAACGCGCAATAATATTACATTACATTCATACACCACAACTTGTTCAGCCGTACCCCAACTGATGGGCACCCCATCAATTTCCAGTTCTTTGCCACCACAAAAAAACCTGCTATAAATATTTTTGTACATATGTGATCTTTTTGGGACATAGACATAGCAGTGGTATGCTGGATCAAAGGGTATGCACAATTTGATAGCCCTTTGGGCGTAGTTCCAAATTGCTCTCCAGAACGGTTGGATCATTTTGCAACTCCACCAGCAGTGCAATAGTGTCCCAATTTTCCCACATCTTATCCAACCCCACATCTAATCCATTTTCCTTCTCTGTCATATTAACCAATCTGGCAGGTATGAGGTGATACTTCAGAGTTCTTTTAATTTGCATTTCTCTAATTAATAGTGATTTAGAGCATCTCTGCATATATGAATAGCTTTGATTTTTTTACTTGAAAACTGGCTGTTCATATCCTTTGACTATTTACCAGTTGGCAAATTGCTTGTATTCTTATAAATCTAAACCCATTCTCTTTATATTTGAGAAATTAGTCCTTTATCAGAGATACTTACTATAAAGATTGTTTTTCAGCTCTCTGATTTCTAATCTTGGTTGCATTGGTTTTATTTGTGCAAACCCTTTTTAATTTAATATAATCAAAATTATCCATTTTATATTTAATAAGTTCTCTATCTCTTGTTTGGTCATAAGTTCTTTCTTTTTCCATAGACCTGACAGGTAAATTATTTTTTGCTTTCCTAATTTGCTTATAGTATCACCCTTTATGTCTAAATCATATACCCATTTCGATTTTATCTTGATATATGGTATAAAATGTTGGTCTATACCTACATTCTGCCATACTGTTTTCCAGATTTCCCAGTAGTTTTTAAATCAAATAATGGGTTCTTATCCCAGAAGCTGGGATCTTTGGGTTTATCAAACACTAGGTTACTATGGTCATTTACTACTGTATCTTGTGTGCCTTTCTATTTCATTGATTCACCACTCTCTTAGTCAGTACCAGATAGTTTTTTTGGTTACTACTTTATAATGTAGTTTGAGATCTGGTACAGCTAGGTCACCTTCCTCTGCATTTTTTTTTCATGAATTCCCTTGAAATTCTTGACCTTTTGTTCTCCCAGATGAATTTTGTTATTTTTTTTCTAACTCTATAAAATAATTTTTGGTAGTTTTATTGGCACAGTACTGAATAAATAAATTAATTTAGGCAGAATTGTTAGTTTTATTATATTGGCTCGGCCTACCCATGAGCAATTGATATTTTTTCTAGTTGTTTAGATCTGTCTTTGTGTGAAGTATTTTGTAATTGTATTCACGTAAGTTCTTGAATTTATCTTGGCAGGTAAATTCCCAAGTGTTTCATATTGTCTAGCATTATTTTTAATGGAATTTTCGTTTCCATCTCTTACTGCTGGGCTTTATTAGTAATATATAAAAATACCGATGGTTTTTGTGGGTTTATTTCATAATGAGCAACTTTGGTAAAGTTATTAATTATCTAAAGTAGTTGATTCTCCAGGATTTTCTAAATATGCCATCATATCATCTATAAAGAGTAATAGTTTTGTTTTCCCACTGCCTACTTCAAGTCCTTCAATTTCTTTTTCTTCTTTTATTGCCGTAGCCAAAATTTCTGGTACAATATTGAATAATAGTGGTGATAATAGGCAATTCTTGCTTCATCCCTGATCTTATATTAGGAAGGTTTCTATTTTATTCCCACTACAGATAATGCTTGCTGATGATTTTAGATAGATACTATTTATCATTTTAAGGAAAACCCAATTTATTCTTACGCTTTCTAGTGTTTTTAATAGGAATGGGTCCTGTATTTTGTCAAAAGCTTCTTCTGCGTCTATTGAAATAATCATATGATTTCTGTTGGGTTTTTATTGATACAATCAATTATGCTGACAGTTTTCCTAATACTGAAGTGACTACTACTTTGTGTAATTTTATTTGGAAGTAAAATTCTTAGTGGCCAAAGATCAACCAAATGCTTTTTTTGTATTGAGAATAAAGGAGGAAGAAAATGTTATGTCCACTGTACACTCCCCATTTTGAGTGCCCCAATCAGTAGGTAGGTAGCATGAGTGTCAAGTAAATAAAGTAGATATTTTTATGACCTCTTTATCTTGTGTAACTTCTCTACTCATAAAGCTTCAATTGTTACCAATTCACTACCAAATAACTAAGTTCATTTGGTTGACATTCAAGGCCCTCTACAGTTTGACATGTTTTCCCAACCTTAACTCACACTACTCCTTTTTCTTTGCATGATTAAATATCAGAGTTAGAAGGCACTTCTGTGGTTATCTAGTGTGAGCTCCTATCTAAAGAGAATTCACTTCCTAAAATATCCTAATAAGTATTGGTCTAACTTCTTGGGGCTCATCGGTGACCCCATATTGTGTACTGGTAAATACTTTATCCTTTAGTCAAACTGAATTATTCTCTATCCCCCAAATATGTCCTGTGTATTTCCATCTTTGTATTTTGCATTGTACCAGTCTCTTATCCTGGAAGGCCCTTCTCACCATTTCTGCCTGTTGAAAACTTAGTACAAATGCCACCTTCTCCATAAAACCTTATGACCTCTATAAAGCTGGCCACTACATGGTATGCTCTGAAGGTCAACAGGAAGGTCCATTCTTCTTCCCTCCCTGCCCCCACAAGCATCGTCCCCATCTCCAACTCGATTGCCTGAATGCCTGACATTCAATCATTAGAATTTTGTTTTTCTTTGAGTCCTAAACATTTGGGTTTTTTTTGTTTTTGTTTTGTTTTGTTTTGTTACTTCTGGAGTTTCCTCTTATTAACAACAGATACTCTTGAGAGGGCTAATAACTCAAGATCTTATCACCAACACCTTCAAAGGCTTAATCTGACAGGCAGACCCTCAGAGAATGGCTTACAGAACAGGTGTTTCAATGATAGAGTATGGGGACAGGGAGAGAGAGGAGAATAGGAACTAGGAGGTTAGACATTTGCAAATGGCTCCAGTTAGTTCCTGTTGACATCTCCTGGCCAACTTCTAAGAAGTCATTGGTCAGCTTGGACGTGAGGGAGGTAGGCCAGTGTCGGGGGCTCACACCCCCACCCCCAGTCCTCTTTGCTGGCCTAATTAACAAGTTGGGTTCTTGCCAGCTCTTTATGTCTGCCTCTTGGGCCCTGGTTCCACTGGGGGCAGGCAGACAGTCTTACTTTAAGCATTGTATTGATCAACTGCCATCTTCACGTGGTTGGAGGGCTCCTCTTGGGGGAACACTCTTGTGTTTTAAGTGCACGCAGTTACTCTCATGACTGGCTTGTAAACAGGTTTTAATGGGGCTATTAGTGTAAAAGGACAGGAAACTTTCAAAAACAGCCTCTTAAATATTCATGAGGATGTTAAATCTGGCGCTTAATCACCAGTGTTTGCACACAGCTAACTGGGAGGGCAGCTGACAGGCTGCCTTCACTATAAGCAATTGACAGGGCATTAATAAGCGCTCTTAGATGCATGATGAATGGCTGAGAGGCCAATGCTTTTTTAACAAAGGGAGCCCCTCTTTTCCAGGTTCCCTCTTGCTTAAGATGGGCTAGGAATCAAGGATACTTCCCCTCACCCCATGGAGCTAGGGAGGTCTCCTGGGTGGGGAGACATGGAAATAGGCTCAAGTTCTTGGCTCCAGAAATTGTTTGACAGCTGGATGGCCCATCTGTCTGTCCATTTCCCACAGCCTTTCCCTCTTAGGCTTGGGTTCTCCCAAGGGGAAATCAACTGAAAAGAAGCATAGAATCCCTGAAGACTTTTCTACCTGGAGAATCCTTAACTCAGCCTTCCGAGGGCCCATGAGAGTGACTCTGAGGAGTGAAGATCACTCATTGCTGGGAGCTCCCTGGTGAGGAGTTACCAACAATCTTCAATACCTGGATGCAGTGGTGCTGAGTTAAGTGCAGACCAAGGCTCTGGGTCTTACCTCAGGCTTTCTGCAAACATTTACCAGTTGCACCTCTCTCCCGTGCTTTCTCATCCACAGAGGCAACCTGAACCCAGTTATCTGGAATCTCTGGACAAAGTTCTGTTAAAGGGAATAACTGTGCAATTGTAAAATTGTTGATATTTAGCTATTAATTACCAACCAATCAATAAATATGCATTGTCCTTATAATGTGCCTGGCACCATGCTTAAAGACACTGCAAATGGCAAAACAACCACAACACAAAAAGAAGAACAACAATAACAATGAACCAGCGCTTGCCTTCAAAGATCTTACGTAATAATGGGAAAATACCATGTCAATAAAACAAGGCCCATGCAAAATAAACAAAGAGTAGATGTACAATAGACTTTCAAGGAGTTTGACTGAGAAGGGGGTGAAAGATGTAGGATGATAGTTGGAGAACATGGTAGGATCTAGTAAGGATTTTTTCTTTTCTTTTTAGAATAGAAGAAACTTCAGCAGGTTCATGGGCACAAGTGAAGGATTTAGTAGATGGGGAGAGATTGAAGATTAGAGAGTAGGGGTGATGGTGGGGGAAATCTTTTAGAGAAGATAGGTGAGGATGGGATCAAAGGTACCTGTAAGGGCATTGGCCTTGACAAGTGGAAGGACCATCTTTCAGCATCAGCATTAAATGACATCATCATAATCAGCATTTATATTGTGGTTACTATGTGTCAGGAACTTTGCCAAGCACTTTACAAAAATTATCTCATTTGGTCCTCCCAACAACCCTGGGAGGTAGGTGCTATTATTATCCCTCTTTACAGATGAGGAAACTATGTCAAGATAATACAGATAATAAGTACCTGAGGTTGGATTTGAACTCAGGTTTTTCTGTCTCCATGTCCAGTATTTTATACGTTGCACCATCTAGCTGCCTAGTATTAGAGACCTTGAAGATAGTAGATGATGTTGTCTGAAGGAATAAGCACACACATAGTGCCAGGTTCTTTTGATAAATATTTCACTTGATCCTGTAAGGTAGGTGCTATTATTATTAAGAAACTGAGGTTAAGTGACTTGCCCAGGGTCACACAATTAGCAAGTGTCTGAGGCTGGATTTGAATTCAGGTCTTCCTGACTCCAGGTACAGCACTCTATCCACTGTACCATTAGCTGACTCTGTAGGGAGATGTGAGATGAAGAAGAGTAGAGAAGAGGGAACTCTTAGTGAATGGCTTCAATTTTTTTTTTTGATATAATATGAGGTGAAACCCTTCACTGAGAATGTTGGTGGAGTAGTGTCCTGAGAAGCTAGAGGAAACAAAAAGAAGGTTTGGAATAACTACTATGGTGAGTGGTATAGGGAGTCACTTAGGAAAGGTAGTAGGACTGCCTTGCTGAAGTAAGGGACAAATTGGGATCAGCTAGCATAAATTTAGAATGTATCCGATGAACTCAGTTTCATGATTTCATCTAGTAAGTCAGAATGAAGGAAGTGGATGGTACAAGTGATTCAGTGTTGAATTTGGCAAGATATGACTGAGAGCAGGGCAAAATAATAAGAGAATAATGTCCAATTGAACTAGTTGGTTGAGATTGAGAAGGAAGAAGAGTGGAAACCGAGTGGTATTGATAGCCTGGGATTGTATTGAAGGATGGAGGGGATGGAGGTTATGGTGAAGATGAAGAACAGGTTTAAGGGGGAGTAAGGCTTAGAGAGAGTTGGAAAAGATAAATGATCAGATAAAAAATTCAGGGTTTTTGAACGTGGAAGTGGATTACTTGTGGTTTAATGGCAAGATATAGGGTATGACCTTTCCTGAGCACAGCTGGGGTGCAAGAGCATGTCATGGGACTTAAATAGATTGAAGACCTGGGAAGTTAGGGGTATTTGAGAGAACTCAGCATGTATGCTGAAATATCCGAAAATGAAGGCAAGAGGTAGAAATGGAAAGGAAGATTGAACCAGGCACTCAACTCATTGAGAAAGGAGCGAGAATTTCCTAGGGATCAGTACATGAGTCACCAGAATCTGGATTACATGGTAAATTTGCATTTCATGGAACTCAAAGGAGAGATTGTTGAGTGATGGGTATAGAGGGAGAGTCTACAAGTGGTAATGGGGAACAAAAAATTTTCTGACTTTCACACACACACACACACACACACACACACACACACACACACACACACACACACACCCAGTACTAGGAAGGGTGGTGAAGGAAGCTGTGTTGTGAGGGAGCCAAGTTTTAGTGGGTAATATTAAAGATGGAAAGAGTGAGAGAGGAAGTGGTGTAAGATAATAGGAAATTTGTTAATTACAGAGCAAGTGTTCCAGAGGACACAATAGAAATTGTGTGCATTGCTAAGATCCTGTTGAGGTCTTAGAACTATTATAGAAATTAGAGAATCATAGAATTTCCAAGCTTGAAGGATCCTCAGAGATCATCTGATTTAATGTTCTCACAATGAAACTGAAGACTAGAACATGAAACACATTTGCAAGCAAACCTCACTTCTGAGCCTCAGTTTTCTTATCTGTAAAATGAGGACATTGACAAGTTGGACAGGGCATGGGGTTTCAAATTAAATAACTTGTCTTCAAATTCTGTTTACTTCTTGTGTGACCTGAGAAGAGTCATTTGACTTTTCTGCCTTCAGTTTCCTCATCTGTAGAAAAGTAAGGGGGTTGAATTAGATGGCTTATGGGGTCCCTTTCAACTCTACCTCTACGATTCTTTAAGTTTGTGGCCATATGATCTTTAAGATCTCTGTGAACTCTTAAAATTCTGCGTTTCTGTCAAGTGGCTTATCTAAGGTCATACAACTGGCTAGTGGTAGTACTATTATAGAACTATGTGAGTACTATGGTGTTATTAAGTCAATGTAAAGAACAATCTTTATGGCCAGGAAGTCCCACCTTTATGATGAAACCATAAAGACTTTTTCAGAACTTCTATAGTCTCAGATGTCAATGGTAAAGCTTGAAGAAAGACCACTAATACCACCTGTGGTCCAGATTTGCATGCTCCAAGTCCTTAGAAGAGTTTTCACAGAAGGAAGTTCAGTATTCTCAATGTGAGAGGGAATCTCCGCTTGATTTTCTAAGAAAGGCTCTCTCTGATTTTAAAAAGAAGTCTGTCCCTTACCTGTCATCAGACCTTCTGCCATGTCTTATGCCCATCTATTTGGATTTTCAGATGACCCTGATAATCACCTGTCTATCTGAACTCCTACTTGTTGCCTTCTCTTGACTCCCTTGGTACTGGCAATTGTAGCCACTTCTTTTGATGACCTAGTTCTGCTCTTCCTCCCACTCCCACTCACACCCCCAGGCCCTGGAGGAAGTCCATAGGAGGAACTCTTGGACTCCTAAGTACCATTTATAAGTGAAGTCATCAGCCATGGTTCCTTCTTCCACTGCTTTTCTCTCCCCTCCTCTGAGGCTGAGAACGAAAAAACTTTAATTTTTGTGGGAATAGGACAAAAAGCACTTTGTTCATTAGTGTTAGATTCGGGTGATGATTATTGCCTCAAAAAAGCCTCTTCAAGCCTCTAGGTCCAGACCCTAATAACATTTTTCAAGTATTTTTTAAAATCCTGTTCACTAGACCTTTAAATGCAAACATTCTATAATTCCACAGTTTTTTATGTCTATAACTTCCTTGACCAAGAGCCTAGAATGGCTCCCTATCACACATAAGATCAAGTCCGGAGTCCTTAGCTCAGTAGTCAAGATTCTCAATCAGCTGTCTTGTCCATGCTCCCTATCAAACCTTTATTCCCCACCATGGCCAAATACATGTCCTCTTTCCTTGTTGTGCTTGGGTGATGTTATAGGCAAGATGAATATTATCCTTAATCACAGATCTGCCCAGGGATCCAGTGTAACATTTTTCTAGGAAATGTGGACAAAGATAATGAAAAATGCAGCATCTCTTGCTAAACAGTTTGCATTAAGGGTTTCCATGAGAGCGGATAGATTGATTTTTTTCTTTTTGCAAAACTTAACTTGTCTCTTTCACTGGATATATAGCCAGTGGGTGCTATAGGCTGAACGACAAGTTTACTTTACACAATTAGAATTGATATATTTCGACACATTTCACAAATGATGATTGCACCACTCTACAAAAATACCAAACACAATGGAAATCTTTAAATCCGCTGAAGCTGAATATTGTACTTTAGATGGCTAAAGTTGATTGTCAATTGTATGAAGTGTAAGTATGAATTTCATCTGGCTCTTTAGGTTATTGAATTGATACTTTTACTCTCTTACTGATACTCGTCGAGGCTATCTGGTATAGTCAAGAGACTGTATCACAGTTAGAGTACTGGACTAGATGGCAGAAGATCTGATTTCTGGTTCTGAGGCTGTCACTAACTAGCTGTGTGAACTTGGGCAAGCCACTCTCTGGTCCACAGTCTTCTCATCTGTACAATGTGGATAATAACACCTACTTCAATGTGATGGTCAAATGAGATAACAAATATGAAAATACTATAATGTGTAAGTTATTGTGACTGGGATAATATTGATGATAATGTTAACAAGGCACCAAATGAAATGGAAAGTAAGGAATTAACTAATTTGGGCTCCAAAAGCAATCACATTTCTGCCCATATCTTGAGTATGCATAATCATTTGCATGTGCTCTTCTCCATTAGAAGGTGAGCTCCTTGAGGGCAGGGACCATGATTTTTTTACTTTCTTTGGATGTTTAACATTTAGTCCAGTGCCTATCACATAGCAAAAACTTTATAAATGTTTGTAGACTGATTGACTGATAGTTAATTCAGGTCTCAAAATGCACATTCTATTAATCAATTAGTTTGCTTCTCCCCAATGACATAATTTATCAGTTAAGGTAGGTAGGAGCAGAGAGTCACAGCACCATATCTAGGAATGTTTTCCTCTAGGGATAAAATTGAAGTTTAGAAAACTGAGATAAAATTGCATCTGGTGGCAGCAACATATAGGACAGTGAGACTGTGAATGTCATTGTGTCAAGAGAGGGGGTTGTCAGACCTTCACCCCTGTGGGGTTGGGGAGAAGGACCCTGCAAGAGGGTACCTGGGTGATGATCTAGGAGTTCTGTATTGCTACGTGGACCAGAAAAGGATGAGGAGGTGAGTCATAGGGATGATGATGTTTACAGGGAGAGAAATATTCCATGCTGGGGAGGAAGCCCTTACTCCCAGATGTTGGCATTCTGAGGCAAAGCTCCATTTACCTTGTGCTAATTATGGTTCTGGGTGGTCATCCACAGATACTATGTTACTATAAGGGACATAATAGACTTCTCTGATCACACTTTTTTCCTACTATCTGCTTACTATGGTGCCTAAAACCTTTCAATGGGTACTCCTTTGGGTCCAAGTAGGTGTCCTCAACCAGCTGATAATGAAATTTTAAAGGTTGCCAATCCTGTCATTCTTCCCTAACTGACCTTGGCCTTTCTGCTCAGGATGGCTGTGGGGGACAGAACTGATGTCATAGGTGTTTTATTGTCGATCAAATCAATGAGTAGGAAGGCAGACAGGTGCTGACTCTGAGCACTTCTCCATGGAGCCCCTTTTCCTAATGGTCCTCCTTCACCTTACTTGAAGATCCTTAACTTGGAGAGAAGTGGAGGAAGTAGATCCCTTCTTGAAAGTCAGATTCCCTTGGTGAAGGCATTGAAGCACCTTAACTGTGTTATTGCAATTTACGGTACAGATCCATTGCAATGTCTGTGCAAGGCAGCAAGGAAAGCTCACTGATAACATTAAGAAAATTGTCTCAGGTGGAGAAATAGACAAACTGCTATTTCCCCAATGTAGATCATAAGATTTAGATCTTAGAGGGCTCTCAGAAATCATGCCCAATTTTCTCACTTTATAAATGAGAAAACCGAGGTAAGAAAATGTAAATGACTTGCCCAGAGTCATATAGCTAGTAAACATCTAAGGTGAGGTTTGAATCTGGGTCTTCCTGACTCCAAGAACAGAGTTCTATATGATATGGAATGCTGCCTCTTTAATAGTAGACAACCTGTCAAAAGTGGAATTCAAACTCCTTAGAATGAAGGAAGAACAAGCTTGAGTCCAGCACCTTAGGCATATTAGTAATCTCAACACAAGTCCTGATGCCTCCCTGTCCTCCTTGTATGGGTATTCTCTGACATCTTACAGGGGCTTGTATACACTGCTGCCCCTCCTACTACCTCATTTCCTCCTGAATTCTGGGTTAACCAAATAACCTTTTTCCTTCTTTCAGATCATGACTTGGACCAAACCCCCTTCACCCCAGGAAGGTTCTTTCCTTGTTAATTTCCTTGCTAATTACCTTAATCACCAGTCCCTTGTGGTGTTGAGGTTTTGACATTAATATCTATTGCACAATATAGATTAGGCTATCAGATTAATTAGCAGTGTTAATAATTGACATTTTTATAGCATTTTAAAGTTTGTGAATTTTCTATGTTTCATGAGTGTCCATATCTTATCTCATTTGATCCTTACAACAATGAGGTGAGGAAAGTACAAGAAGTATTATTCTCCCCTACTTTAAAAGATAAGGAAATAGGCTCTAAAAGGTTTAGTGAATTACCCAGGGACAAACATTTTTAAGTATTAAGAAAGAAGATGTAAACCCAAATCTTCCTGATCCTTGGAAGCACCCTATCAATTAGTTAGCAGAGAGTAGGAGCCTGAAGATGTGGAACATAACAAGAATAAGCTTTGAATGGAGGAGAAGAAAGAGAAAGGTATGAAACATGGAGGGTAGGGTTTGGTGGGGAGCCAATCTAAGAGATGAGGGCAGTGCACGGGAGGGCACTGGGAGCTTGGTGATATGGGGCACCAATCAGAAAGAGGACAGAAAATGGAAAGTAGGGGAGCACCAAAGTCCAATTTCTTATGCCACCTTGCCAAGTGTCATCCATGCTATAGCCATAAGACTAGTCTGTCTCATGTTTTTCAGAGCAGCCTCTTCACAAAAGGTCTCAAAAGCTTTAGTGCCTAGATCTTTGAGAAGTCCATTTCACAGATGAACTCAATGAGACAAAAGGTTATTTCATGACTTCTCAAAGGGATACTAGTGAGCTGGCTTCACAGTGAATTGGACATATTACCTTCTTACAACCTCAGGATTGTGTCCTCAGAATGCCAGCTGGGGTCTCTTGCCTCTCTGGTTAGTAGCACTTAGAGGTATGAAAAGAAAATTTCCTATCTTAGACAGATTGCTTTATATGTTTTGGATTATAAAAAGCAATACCAAGTGATGTGAACTGTGATCCCCATAACCAGGACAGGGGCCAGGGCTTTGAGATGTAGATGTCCTTAGGAATGTTTTCTGCCTCTCCTGTCAATGAGAGGCAATAGGGATGGGGCATGACCTCTGGATCTGGAGTCAGAGAGCCTCAATCTGAATCCCAGGTCTGCCACTGACCACCTTCAAAACCTTGGGCAAATCACTTAATCTCCCTGGGGGTCTTGTCATTTTCTGTAAAATGGGGGAGGTGGTGGACTAGGTGACTTCTGAGGGTCTTTCCAGGTCTGAATCTATGACCTAATGATGGTGCTGGTGCTCCTGTGACCACAAGGCCTTGGTCATGGCTTTAATATATTCCATAACTGTCTTGCTGACGTGACCCTAGGATGTCAGCAGAGAAGGAAACTGTAATCAAAACTGGTTTGGAAGATAAGGAATTCTGTGCCCGAGATTCCAAGAGCTGAGTGCCTAAAATCCTCTCTTCAGGAATTTACTAAGAGAGACTGATTCTGCACAGTCAAACCCAAAGCCAAAGAGCCCGTCAGTCATGGAAGCTGGTGCATATTAATGCATCCCACTGGAGAAGTGTGCATTAACAACTCCTAGGCTTTTGTAGGGAGCATTAGGCCTCATCTTTACAGTCAGATTAATGGAGATTAGTGATTTCACTTAGGAGTTTAAACAGTGCACTGACCCAAATTGTTAGCAGAGTGGAGGCTAGTATTGTGTATTTGAGGGGTGGGCCATCTGGGGGCTTGGGGGAAGGGGGATTCAGGGAGGAAGGGAAGGTCTTAATGCTTGAAAAGTTATTTCATTAATTGTCCTGTGTAAGAAAGCCAGACTTACTTTCTGCACCTAATCCATATACTGTGCTCCTCCATGTTTTCCATAGTTTAAATGCCTACCAGACAGGTCTGATGATCCTCCTCATCTAAATATCCATTTAGTAATCAACCTTCACAGTGGCTTTCCTATGCTAAGCTTTTGTGGGCGGAGTCCAGTCTCTTCCCCTTCCCCCACCCCAAGTCTACAATGGTTTCATTAATGTTTCTTATCCACCAGAAGGATAAAAATAAATCTCTAGCAAAAGCACTTAGGAGCCTGCCACGCTGAATGGAGGGTAAGGATGGGAAGGGGTGGTGGAGATGGAGGCTGGCCGTTAATTAATGAACTTAAAAACCCGCTCGGCGGAGTGCTCCGATTTGATCTCTGACACAGCCTGCAGGAGGTGGATTCTCACCTTGTATACCTAATCAAATCAAGCCTTCCTGCCAGCTCAGAATTACTTTTCACTCATTAAACAGATTTTGAAATTGATGGAACTTGGCTAGATTCAGAGCTGCAGAGGAATTCACGAGTGAGGTGGGACTAGGAAGTCATCAGCCAGAGTCTAACAAACAGGGCATGGCTTTCTTTAGAGTGCTCCCTATGGCGGGAAATCTTCATCCTGGGATGGATTGGACTTCTGAAAAGAGCCCAAAGTCACCCTTGGGAGCCTAGGGTGGTAAGTAAGGACGATGAGCACACTAGGGAATTGAACATTATTTTTTATCTTGAATTTAATGAACACTACCAAAAAAAGAGGAACATTTATACAGAGAAAAATAGAAAGAGAGGATTCTATGTGAACTCTCTGTAAGCACTGAATCCCTATTATGTACAAACTGGAGTTTTAATTTTTATTTTTTGGTTCAAGAATTCACTTATTCAACAAGCATTTATTAAGCAACTACTATAGGGATACAAATATCAAGGTGAAATAGTACTTTACCTCAAGGAACTTGCAGCAGTAATAGTGACATTTTATATACATACACACATATATACATACATATACACACATACACACATATATACACATATTTATATATACACACATACATAAGCAATGATAATAATATGGAGAATGGTGGTGGTAGGGAGAAAAGCAAATACAAAATATGTGTACAGAGCAGATACAAAGTATTTGGTAAGGTGGGCTGGTAAAAAGATCCTAGAACTTGGGAGGATTAGGAGGGTCCTTCTGAACAGCCTTGAGGAAGCTAGATGTTCCTAGTGGTGAAAGTGAGGAAAGAACGAATGCATTCCAGGCATGAGAGTTAGGAGGGGGAAGTGATAGCCTGTGCAAAGGCATGGAGGTGAGATAGAATTTTTGTGTATAGTAAAGCAAGAAGACTTTTTCTTGGATGGCTGATAAAGTGTCTTGGAAAGGTTGTTTTCCAAGAGGAGTTGGATTGTGCTACTAAGCACTGACTGCATCAGGCTATGGCCTTCCGTCTTGAATTTGGTCTTGCCACTGGACTTCAATGACTCTGGAGGATAGTGAGGCTGATGACTTTGCCCAGCTCTGCCTCACTTCAATCCTTGGTGATGTCATTGGTGCAATTCCAGAATGAAGGCCAGAATGAACAGCAGCAATAACAACCAATGGAGTCATCGAAGCCTCCCCAGGGATTACTTTTAGGTGTATCAGGGAGGAATTGGTTTGTTTCTTTTTGTCCCACTTTTTCTGGAGCTACTCTTAAATGTGTGTGCACATTTTGCTTCCCACCCCTCCTCCTATCTCTGTTTAGGTTCATCTCCTCACTGTCTTCATATGCCACCCTTAGTCCTGTATTTGTATCATCAGTTATGTTCTTTTCTCTAGCAGTAATGCCATCCTCATTCTTTAAAATTACATTTTATTTCTGCGGTTGGCTTTATAGAACACCTCCCTTCATATTGAGCTTCCCCTTGTGACAAAGAAAAACAGTTAAATAAATATATCTGATATAGTGTATGCATCTGTCAATGTATATAATATTTGGTCTACATTTTCTCTTCCTTCTCTTCTGGGGCATCTTCCCTCTCCCTTTCATCTAGTCAAATCCTTCTCATTCTTCAACATCCAGTTTGAAAAGGTAAGGAATTGGCAGGAAGGGCAGGGAGGAGATGGAAGGGATATCCAGCCACTGATAATGCACCTTTTTGGGTAACCCTGGGAAGCAGAGTGAGTAACAAGCTAACCCACTCACTGTCTACCCCTTACCCTCGTTTTTAACTCTTCCCTAAACTCAGATCACTCTCTATAGGATTCAGAGTTTCTTGTATTTCTAAAGTGAAAAATGAAGTCTTTGAATGAAAGCATCCCAGTACCCTGCATTAGGTCCCTACAGTGTTTCAGTCTATAGGTTCACCAATCTATATGGTGTGGTTGGATTCCAGGTGAAAGTCTCTTCAGCTGGAAGCCACAAATACTTCCTCTTCCCCTCTTCTCTTAGAAGCTGTACTATACAATTCAGCACTTAATTATACACTGTCTGTTACTGTTCCCTAATTGTTATGTGTATATTAGTGGGTAAGAGGTGGAAAGTTGTATTTTTAGAATTGGGGCAGCTAGGTGGAACAGTGGATAGAGCACTGGGCTTAGAATCAGGAAGATTCATCTTTCTGAGTCCAAATCTGGCCTCAGACACTTACTAGCTGTATGTTCCTGTACAAGTCACTTAACCCTGATTGCCTCAGTTTCCTCATGTATAAAATGAGCTGGGGAAGAACATGGCAAACCACTCCAGTATCTTTGCCAAGAAAACCCCAAATGGGGTCCTGAAAAGTCAGACACAAACGAGCACCACCGATAACAATGATTAAAATTGGAGTCAAGAATTGGAAGGGACTTAAGAGGTCACCTGGTCCAGCTACCCATGAAGTTCAAGAATATCTTGTATAGCATCTATTTCAGTGTGGTTATTCAGCTATAGCTTGGATACTTCCAGATACAGGGAGCTCACCACCTTATGAGACAGCATAGTTCCTGGTTTTACAGTTTTGGTTGCTGGAAAGTTCTTTATGTTGAAGTGGAATCTGACTCTGTAACTCTCACCCATTGGAACTAGTTCTTTCCTCTTTAAATATGTAGAAAACTACTACCTGCTTGTTCATGGAATAGCCATATGAGTATTTGAACAGTGATCATGTCCTCATTAAGAAACCTTCTCTTCTTCAGTCTGCAATTCCACATTTCCTTCCACTAATTCTTTTTATGATGTGCTTTCTTCAGCCTGGACAATTGACTTTTCCTCACTGCCTCTCAACTTTTCCAGGTACATTTGTGTGCAGGATCATTTTCTCCAATGTGAATAGCAATCTCTCCTCCTCACCCCAAGGGGATAGGGTTAACTGGGTTCCTGACTTCACATCAGTCCTGGTGGAGCCACAACAGCTGTTGCCTTTTCCCTGAAGGCATCTCTTGCAAATCTTTTGACATCCTGTCCTAAAGCTGATCTCTGAAGCTCAGTTGATGGAGAAGCAAAAGTGGAGAGATCTGCTTGTCTGTTGATTGTTTTTTTTCTCCTCCTCTGACCTATGCTTTGATAAAAACTGCCTTTGCAAATAAGGTCCCCAGAGTTCTGATTCCAACTGAGTATTTCCAAGGCTGCTCCCTCCCTAGGAGTTAGAGGTTAGGGAAAGAAGTAAGATGAACATTCTCTCCATTTCCCCTTCACTTTACATCTGGATGGAGGGCTACAAATTAATATATAATTTGGACTCTCTCTTCTGGCTTCAAGTCTGCTGCTCTAGCTAGTATACCGTGATGCTCATTAGCAGTGGCTGGATAGCAGGAGGTCTGGTTCTAGTCTCGGTTTTGCTGCTTATAAGCTGTGTGACACTAGGCACTTGCTGACCCTCCATTTCCTCATCCGTAAATAGGGGAAAATAATAGTTGCACTCCCTACCTCAAAAATGAATGGGAGGAAAATATCTAGTATGATTTAAACCACTTGAAATCCCTGAATAGGAGATTATTATTTTTATTACCTGGCTGTGTAGCTTTGGGTAAATTACTTAATGTTTCTGTACCTCAGTTGTTTTCATCTGTTAACTGGTGACATAGTATCACTTCAGAATTCTAATAGTGTTACTGAATGAGATGTTTCTCATAGGTAAAATTTCCAGACAATTGAAGCATCACTTTATGTGCCAAAACTTTATTTTAACCAGTTTTTTTGGGGGGGAGGGAGTTTCTAAAATATACTACATATTTCCTCACCCTTATTAACTGGATTATTGTTTGTCCTTTATTTTCAGAGAGGACCAATGATGTTTTGGGTGGTATTTGGACTTCTGTGTAAATTGGATTTAAGTGAAGCAGAGTTGAACAAAGTCATCAGCCTCATTCTCTCTTCCAGAATCACTTACACTGTCCAGTGGCAAGACAAAAGGCAAGATGATTGGAAATAGCCAGGGATGAAGGGAATGACCTTGATGTCTTTGATGTTTGACCAAGCTTAAGTAATCCACAGTGCCTGCTTCAGCCTCCTTCATGGCTGTTGGAACCAACTGTTCTCATCTGCTCATTCTTCTTGAGGATGTCTTCCCGTATTTGGGGTAGACCTCTCCACAACTAATTGACAAGTTTGAGGCTGGTTTGTTATCCTCAATCTGGTTTAGTTCTTCTGCCTAGATGGTTTACTAGAGTATAACCACTATCCATGCTACTTCTTGGAGCCACAGGTGGGAGTTGGGTGAAAGGTAGACACCAAAAGTGGATGAGGAGCCCTGAAAAAGGCTCAGCAAGCCCTCATCCCAGAGGTGCTGGTGTTCCTGGAATACCCCTCCCCCCCATTAACTGGCTAGCGATCTTTTTTTTTAAATTTTTTTTATTTTTATTTTTTTTAAGCAATTGGGGTTAAGTAACTTGCTCAAGGTTACACGGCTAGTCATTATTTATGCGTGGGTGCTCATTTTCTGAGGCCGGATCTGATCTCATCCCAACTCCGAGGCCGGCGCTCTTACTCACTGTGCCACCTAGCCGCCCCTTTAGGGCAATTGGGGTTAAGTAACTTGCCCAAGGTTACACGGCTAGGTTTTTGTTTGTGCGGATTAAGTGTCAGAGGCCGACTCCGAACTCAGGTCCTTCTGACTCCAGGGCCGGCGCTCTATTCACTGCGCCACCTAGCCGCCCTGAAATCGATCTTTTTAAAAAGTTTCTTTTAGAAAGTATTTTACCGATGTTCTTTTCTTTATATCACTGCTTTCAGCAATATGTTCCATTTTAACAAAGAAGTGCATTTAAACAAGACAAGTCAACACATTAACTATATCTGAAATCATCTGCCTCATTCCACAACCATACTCCATCAACTCTTTGCTAAGAACAGTTATGTTTCAGGCTTCTGAACTCAAAATTAGTCACTGTCGTGATCAGAGTGTTGAAGTCCTTCAGTGTTGTTTACCTTTATATTATTATGGTCTCCATACAAATTGTTCTCAGGCTGTACTGACTTTACTTGGCATCAAGTAATCTAAGTCATCCAAAATTTCTCTGAATTTTTCATATTTGTAATATCTTATGCTATATTGATATCCCATTGTATTCACATGCCACAGTTTTGTTTGGCCATTTCCTAATTGATAGGTATTCACTGTCTTTCCAGTTCTTTGTTACTACAAGAATTGCTGTTCTAAAATAATTTTGTTTTGATGGGAACATTCCTTTCCTTTTTACAGCCTTGGGGTATACAAATAGTACAGATGTCACTTGGTCAAAGTGGTAGAGTATAAAGACTTTTCCTAGAATAATTCCACATAGTTGAATAGCCGAACCAATTCACAGCTCCACCAACAATGCACCAGCATGCTCGATATTGATCTTTCCGATGACTAAATGTCATCATTGTATATGTCATTTATTGTACTAGGCAAATTGTACTAGTGAGTTTTTTCGCATGTTGATTTGAAATGTGCTTCCCTAAAACTTCTACCTGTTGGTCCCAAACCTGTCTATCACAGTTAATGTGGATGAAGGCTAAGGTCAGGTTGGAAAGGAAGGCTATGAGCTGGGTGCCAAAGTATTTGAAGAGAGAATAATGTATTTAAGGTATTCTCAAGGATTGATGGGAAGTATAAAGACTATTTCCCTTATATTGGTTGGTTCCAGTTTGGTTATAATTTTTATGTTCTTATCTGCTTTTTGTAGTTCTTCTATCTTTATCATTGATGTTGGGTTGCCAACTGTCATTTCTTGTTTCTATTCCTCTTTCTTCCTTTAACTGCTTCACCTTCCCTCTCCCCTATCTAATTTACTGTTTTTAATCAGTTGAGGGAGGGGAAACCAAACCTGTAAGAATTATATGTAAAGTGTGTACTCTGATGAGGGCCTGAGAAGCTCTCCTCTGAGCAAAGGGAAATATGACATGACTTTTAACTACTTTAAGGTCTTTCTTGTTTTTCTTGATTTGTAACTGCATCACTGATAGACAAATTACTGAATAACTGAGTTTCTGATAAGTGAATTGTTCCTATTACAATATTTGCTCTATTTATCTCTCAGGGTTGATGTAAAAATAAGTAGAGAGAGCACCAGGGCCTGGAGTCGGTGAGACTTGAGTTCAAATCTAGCCTCAAACACTTAGTAGTTGTGTGATCCTGGGCAAGTCAATTAACTTCTGTCTCAGTTTTATCAGCTATAAAATGGGAATAATAATAGCAACTACCTTACAGGGCTGTTGTGAGAATCAACTGAGAAAATAATTGTAAAGAGGTTAGCATAGTGCCTGGCACATAGTTAAGTTCTATCTATCTCTATCTCTATCTATCTATCTATCTATCTATCTATCTATCTATCTATCTGTCTGTCTTTCTGTCTATGTGTCTATCTACCTGTCTGTCTATCTAACTATCTATGTGTCTATATTAGCTATTACTAATAGTATTTTAGATAAATGTGAAAGTAGCACATAAAAGTAATCTATTTTTTCTTCAGCACATGAAGAATAAAGTCCAGTCTCCTCAAAATGGCCCTCAAAGTCTTCTTCAGTTGGGCCCTATCTTTCCTATCCAACTTTTTTTTGTCTGCACCTGTGATTTCATCATTAAAGAGAGCTTTTAGGTGAGGAGACTCCCTCTACCAATGCAGATCAGCCCTCCCTCTGCAGCCTGTTTTCAGAGTCTTAGCAAAGGCTCATGGGGGCTGAGAATGTGGCTTAGCTAATGAGTCGAGGCTGTGCTCAACAGCACAGGCCGTCCAGCCACTGACACAAGCTTTGTCTCTACTCCACCGCATGGCTTCTTATCTAACTCTGTACCCACCGGCCCCACCTGGGGACTAGAAAGCCTCAGTTCTATGACTCGTTCTGTCACAAGCTGTGAGATACCAGACAGGTCAGTCCTCCTTTCCAACCCTGAATCTCCTCACTCGTAAAATGAGGAGTCGGGCTGGACAACCTCTAAGTTTCTTTTTTTTCTTTATTAAACAAATGCTTTATTAACTTCTGTTTTACATCATTCATTTCCGCCAGGTTTTCCCGCCCCCCCTGTTTTTCCCCTACCCACCATCCCAGAATAGCAGTCTCACAAGATATCGCTTCCTCCAATCTGCTCTCTCCCATATCTTCTCCCATACCCCCTTCGACTTTTCCATTAGAGGAAGGTGAATCTTTGTGTCCCAATGCCTGCACATCTTATCTCCCAATTACATGCAAAATAGTATTAATAATAGTATTTATATATATTTGAAACATTTAATTTTAAGACCTTGAATTTCATATCCATTTCCTTCCTCCCTTGTCACCCACTCCCTCTGGGAAGATAAGTAATTCAGTATGTGATGTACATGTCTAGCTATGCAAAACATTAACATAGTAGATATATTGTACAAGGCTGCTTATGATTCCCTCCCACTCATCCCACTCCCCACCTGGTCCATTCCCTACTTGATCCTGTTCCTCTTCTATAGTGGGTACTTCCAACCTCCCCTCCCCCCAGAATGCCCTCCCCTCCATCATCCTTCCTCTCATCCCCCTTCCCCCTATTCTGCTGCAGGTTGAGGTATCCCATTTAGTATGTATGTCATTCTCTCCCTGAACCAAATTAAATGAGAATGTGGTTTTGCCTTTTTGCCTTCCTATTCTTCCCCTCCCTTGCAGCCACTTCCCCTTGCTTCTTCTACATGAGATAGTTTACCCTACCCTGTCTCTCCTCATCTCCTCTTGCTACTTTCCTCTCTCACCTCATAATTTCAGCCTATGCCCTCTATCCAACTGTAAACATATATACACATATTCACATGTATATTCATATGACCATACACCCTTCTTCCATTATTTTCATACTGAGAAAGATTTCATCAGTCACAGTTATTGTTTTTCCATGTAGGAATGTAAATAGGTCAACTTTAATAAGTTCCTTTTGATTTCTTTTCCCTGATTACCTTCTCAGGCATCTCTTGCTTCTTGTGTCTGGATGTCAAATTTTCTATTTGGCTCTGGTTTTTTCCTCAAGAATGCTTGAAAGAAAAGCCTTAAGTTTGACTTCATCTGTGGAATTATCCTCTTTATCCTTTCTCTGAACTCTTTAAAAAAATTCACATTCCGAAAGATTGACGGGGGTTGGAGCCAAGATGGCGGAGTAGAAACAGCATTTCCAATGTGCTCTGCCCCACACAAATTTCAAACAATGTGAAAGGGGACTCCAAACAACTTCTGGAGCCCCAGCACCCACAGAACGGCACAGAGAAGCTAACCTCCTGCTGAGGACAGCCCAGCAGCCCTGCAGGGAGCGGCCAGTGCAGCACTCTGAGAGCAGGCAGCACATCGCTCTGAGAGCAGGCAGCACAGAGCGATGGGAACCGACTGCGCAGCCCGCAGAGCTGAGCCCAGGTCCTCAGTTTTAGCCCCAGGGGGGCTGGGCCTCCAGCCAGCTGGAAGGACCCCAGAACACCAGCAATTGTGGCGATTCCAGAATTATCAGCACAGATATGCCTAGGACAAAGTGAGAGGTTAGTGCCCTATGGACTTTGGGACCAGTATTTGGGGAACACGTGGCTTCCTCCCCTGGGGGCAAAAAGCTGCTGAAGAAACAGCTGCACAGAAGCCATTTTGCAGCTTCAGTAGTGGCTCTAGCTCCTGGTCTGCGAACTGTAGGAAGATCCAGCAATCAATCTGGGGGTTAATTGCTTTTGCTTTAAACTGCCTGGATCTGGATTGTGGTCTGGGGGGGAAGTTTGGGGTGGGTATCCAACTTGCCAGAGTGGGTGGAGGCTTTACAGAGGCCACACATCTGGTGGAAGTTGTGAAGACACCACATTTAGGCGGAAGCTCCCCTGTCTGGTGGCAGAGTCCTACTGTGGCAACAGCCCAAAAATCAAGTAACTAAGTGGCAATATGCCTAGACAAATGAAACAAAATAAACAGAAAAGTTCAACATTGGACTCCTATTTTAGGGGCAAAGAGGCTCAAAGCATGGAGGAGGACTGTGAGGTCAGAACTCCTGTACCAAAAGCCCCAAATGAAAATACAAGCTGGCTACAGGCCATAGAGGACCTTAAGAAGCAGATAAGAGAAGTGGGGGAAAATTTGGGAAGAGAAATGAAAAAGATGCAAGAAAAGTATGAAATGACAGTCAACAGCCTGACTGAGGAAAATAACACCTTAAAAAATAGACTAACTCAAATGGCAAAAGAGGCTCAGAAAGGTAATGAGGAGAAGAATGCCTTAAAAAGTCGAATTTGCCAGATGGAAAAAGAATCTCAAAAGCTCACTGAGGAGATTCATTCCTTCAGAGTTAGACTGGAGCAAATGGAAGCTAGTGACTTTATGAGAAATCAAGATACTATTAAACAGATCCAAACAAATGAAAGAATAGAAGGCAATGTGAAATATCTCATGGGAAAAACCACTGACCTGGAAAATAGATCCAGGAGAGACAATTAAAAATTACTGGACTACCTGAAAGCCATGATCAAAGAAAGAACCTAGAAATCATCCTTCAAGAAATTCTCAAGGA
The DNA here is from genome assembly GCA_011680675.1 of Gymnobelideus leadbeateri. NCBI lineage: Eukaryota > Metazoa > Chordata > Mammalia > Diprotodontia > Petauridae > Gymnobelideus > Gymnobelideus leadbeateri. The sequence continues at coordinate 23,776 of WOXC01008348.1, forward strand.
AAATTGCCCTGATGTTTTAGACCTAGTGGGGGAAATGGAGGTTGAAAGAATCCACAGATCACCTCCTGAAAAAGATCCCAAAAAGAAAACTCCTAGGAATATTATAGCCACGCTCCAGAACTCCCAGAGCAAGGAGAAAATACTACAAGCAGCCAGGAAGAAACAATTTCAATATTGTGGAAACACAATCAGAATAGCCCAGGACCTGGCAGCTTCTACACTGAGGGATTGAAGGGCATGGAATATGATATTCCAGAGGGCAAAAGAGCTGGGATTGAAGCCAAGGGTCACCTACCCAGCAAAACTGAGCATCTTGTTTCAGGGGAAAATATGGTCATTCAGTGGAATAGAGGACTTTCAAGCATTCTTGATGAAAAAACCAGAGTTGAATAGAAAATTTGACATTCAGATGCAAGAAGCAAGAGATGCTTGAGAAGGTAATCAAGGAAAAGAAATCAAAAGGAACTTATCAAAGCTGGACTATTTACATTCCTACATGGAAAAACAATAACTGTGTTTGATGAAACCTTTCTCATGATGAAAATAATTGAAGAAGGGTACATGGCATATGTTCACAGGTATACATGGATAGAGGGCACAGGTTGAATTTGATGGGAAGGGATGATTCTTTTTTTTTTTGGAGGGCAATTGGGGTTGGGTGACTTGCCCGAGGTCACGTGGCTGGGTTTTTGTTTGTGTGTTGGGTGTCTGAGGCCGGATCTGAGCTTGGGTCCTTCTGGCTCCAGGGCCGGTACTCTGCTCTCTGCGCCACCTAGCCGCCCCAAGGAAGGGATGATTCTTAAGGGATGAAGTCAAGAGGTGAGAGAGGGAAGTGGCAAGAGGAGATGGAGAGAGACAGGGTAGGGTAAACTATCTCATGTAGAAGAGGCAAGGGGAAGTAGTTGCAGAGGCAGAGAAGAAGAGGAAGGCAAAAAGGCAAAAGCATATTCTCATTGAAGTTGGCTCAAGGAGAGAATCACGTACATACTAAATGGAATATCTTACCCTCATTCACTCTCCTGAGTAGGGGAAAGGGGGATGAGAGGGGGTATGATGGAGGGGAGGGCATTCTGGGGGGAGGGGAGGTTGGAGGTACCCACTATCAAAGAGGGACAGGATCAAAGCAGGGAATGAACCAGGTGGGAGGTGAGACAGGTGGGAGGGAAATATAAGCAGTCTTTTACAATATATCTACTATGGTAATGTTTTGCATAGCTATACATGTACAACACATACTGAATTGCTTATCTTCTCAGAGGCAGTGGGTGACAGGGGAGGAAGGGAATGGATCTGAAAATTGAAGTTTTCAAATTAAATGTTTCATAAGATGTCCAGGCATTGGGGCTCAGAGATTCACCTTGCCCTAATGGCAAAGTCGAAGGGGATATGGGAGAAAATATGGGAGAGAGCAGATTGGATAAGGGGATATCTAGTGGGACTGTTATTCTGGAGTGGTGGGTAGGGAAAAAATGTAACTCATAATCTGATGGAAATGAATGATGTAAATCAGAAGTTAATAAAGCATTTGTTTAATTAAAAAAAAAAGAATGCTTGAAAGTCCTCTATTCCACTGAATGACCATATTTCCCCCTGAAACAAAATACTCAGTTTTGCTGGGTAGGTGACCATTGGCTTCAGTCCCAGCTCTTTTGCCTTCTGGAATATCATATTCCATGCCCTTCAATCCCTCAGTGTAGAAGCTGCCAGGTCCTGGGCTATTCTGATTGTGTTTCCACAATATTGAAATTGTTTCTTCCTGGCTGCTTGTAGTATTTTCTCCTTGATCTGGGGATTCTGGAACCTGGCTATAATATTCCTGGGAGTTTTCTTTTTGGGATCTTTTTCAGGAGGTGATCTGTGGATTCTTTCAACCTCTATTTTGCCCTCTGGATCTAAAACATCAGGGCAATTTTCCTTGAGAATTTCTTGAAGGGTGATTTCTAGGTTCTTTCTTTGATCATGGCTTTCAGGTAGTCCAATAATTTTTAAATTATCTCTCCTGGATCTATTTTCCAGGTCAGTGGTTTTTCCCATGAGATATTTCACATTGCCTTCTAATCTTTCATTTGTTTGGATCTGCTTAACAGCATCTTGATTTCTCATAAAGTCATTAGCTTCCATTTGCTCCAGTCTAACTCTGAAGGAATGAATCTCCTCAGTGAACTTTTGAGATTCTTTTTCCATCTGGCAAATTTGACTTTTTAAGGCATTCTTCTCCTCATTGCCCTTTTGGGCCTCCTTTGCCATTTGAGTTAGTCTATTTTTTAAGGTGTTGTTTTCCTCAGTCAGGCTGTTGACTGTCATTTCATACTTTTCCTGCATTCTTCTCATTTCTCTTCCCAATTTTTCCTCTACTTCTCTTATTTGATTTTTAAAGTCCTTTGTAAAGTCCTCCATGGCCTGTAACCCAGTGATATTTTCCTTTGGGGCTTTTGGAGTAGGATTTCTGCCCTCACAGTCCTCTTCCTGTTCCATGCTTCGATCCTCTTTGCCCCCAAAATAGGAGTCTAATGTTTCATTTTTCTGTTTATTTTGTTTCCTTTGCCTTGGCATGATGCCACTTAATTACTTGACTTTTGGGCTTGTTGCCACAGTAGAACTCTGCCACCAGACAGGGGAGTTTCATCCTGAACGTGTTGGGGGGCAACTTCTGTTTCTGGCAAGCTGGAAACCCACCCCAGGACCTCCCCCCTAGACCACAATCCAGATCCAGGGAGGTTAAAGCAAGAACGGTTACCCCCTGAGACTGATGGCTGGATCTCCCTACAGTTCGTAGGCCAGGAGCTGGAGCCACCACTGAAAACTGCAAAATGGCATGTCTCCTCAGTGGCTTCTAGCCCCCAGGGGAGGAAGCCAACGCGTTTCCCAAATACTGGTCCCAAAGTCCATAGGGCACTAACCTCTCACTTTATCCTAGGCATGTCTGTGTTGACCATTCTGGAATCGCCAGAGCTGCTGGTGTTCTGGGGTCCCTCCAGCTGGCTGCTGGCCCGGCCGCCCTGGGGCTAAAATCAAGGGACCTGGACTCAGCTCTCCACGGGAGTTGCGCTGCAGGCTCCCAGAGTGCTCCACTGGCCCTTCCTGCAGGGCTGCTGGGCTGTCCTCAGTGGGAGGTTAGCTTCTCTGTGTCATTCTTTGGGTGCTGGGGCTCCAGAAATTGTTCAGAGTCCCCTTTTACATAGTTTGGAGGTAATCGGGGGGAGAGAGCCTTGGACGTGCTGTTTCTTCTCTGACATCTTGACTCCGCCAACCTCTAAGTTTCTATGATCCTATAAGTCACAAATGTTCAATCAGAATGCAAATTTCTTTGGGAGGGACAAAGAGGAGCAGGTAAAGAAAGGAGGAAGAGGGGAAATCCTGGCCCCTGAGGTCACTGAACCATTATAGCTAGATAGAGAATGCATTTGTTAAGAGCATACTATGTTACAAATGGTCAAGTCCAATGTCAGACACTTACTAGCTGTGTGACCCTGGGTAAGTCACTTAACCCTGTTTGCCTCAGTTTTTTCTTCTGTAAAATGGGCTGGAGAAGGAGACAGCAAACCACTCCAGTATTTTTGCCAAAAAAATCCATATGGAGTCCCCAAAGAGTCGGACAAAACTGAAATGATTCAACAACAACAAAAATGTTCCAAATACCATACTAAGTTCTGGGAGTGCAAATAGACACAAAAAAGATAGTCCCTACTCTCAAAGAACTCATATTCTAACTGTGAAAGACAATGTATAAATCAGGGGAAGGGACACACATGGAAACAAGGTTGCTGGTAGGGAGGTGATGTCTGGAGAGAGAGGAGTGAATTCTAGAACAAAGGGATCATAGCCTGGGTGCCTTGTGAAATGGTGATCTGGGCCACAGACTCACAAATCAAGAGAGGGCTGTGGGGTAGAGGAATCTACAGTGTGAGAAGGCTACTGGTAGAAGGTAAAGAAATCAAGAGTGGGGAAACAGATATTTCCTGATATATATAAATCACAACTTCAGAAAAGGCTTCCTTGTAGAGGTAGAGCTACTACCCAAGCAATCCTTTTAGGGTTGGGGGGCTCACATATGGAAGCCCTTTTTCTCCAGTGCCAGGTTTTGTCAGAGAAGTATTTCTCTATATACATATAAAACCATTCTATATATATTCTCTATATAGAGATACATAATTTCTATATTCTATATATAATTATACATATATTAAAACTTTATATAACCTCTGTACTGAGATTATATTAAGAGTGGAACCATTGCAAAATCTAGATCTGGAAGGGGCCTTAGCAACCTTTTTGTCCAACCCCTTCATTTTAGAGATGGGGACATGGAAGATCAGAATAGTGTACCTTGCAGAAGGTCACTTAGGAAATTTTTCAAATCTTATCTCAGACACTTTAGCAGCTTTGTGGCTTTGGACAAGTCATTTAACTCCTGCCTGCATAAAACTAGAGAAGAAAATAACAATCTACTCCAGTATCTTTGCCAAGAAAACCCCATGGACAATTGGTCTAAGGGGCCACAAAGAGTTGGACTGTCAAAATGACTGAAAAACAAACAAAAGTACAGCCTAGACTTGAACCTGGGCTTTCTGGCTCCAAACACTATGCTGTGCAAATGCCTATAATCTAACAAGGGGTGGGGACCCTGTGGCCTCAAGGTCACATGTGGCCTTCTAGGTCCTTGGGCATGGCATCTTGACCTAGTCCAAGTTTTACAGAACAAATCCTTTTATTAAAGGGATTTTTTCTGTAAAACTTGGACTCAGTCAAAGGACCACACTTGAGGACCTAGAGGGCCACATGTGGCTTTGAGGCCACAGGTTCCCCACAGCTGACTTCTAAACATTCTTCATTACTTACCTCTGTTTTCTTAATCGTTTTGTTGTTGGTCAGTGATTTTTCAGTCATGTCTGACTCTTTGTGACCCAGTTTGGGGTTTTCTTGGCAAAGATGCTGTAGTGGTTTGCCATTTTCTTCTCTAACTCATTTTACAGATGAGGAAACTGAGGCAAACAGGGTTAAGTGACTTGCCCAGAGTCATACAACTAGTAAGTGTCTAAGGCCTGATTTGAACTCAGGAAGATGAGTCTTCCTGACCCCAGGCCCAGCAATCTATACACCATGCTACCTAGCTGCCCTGTCTAAATACCTTTAATGAAATTCAAACTGGCATAAATTCATCTTTAAGCTCATGTCCACAACCCTACTTTTGGAGGCTGACTGGAACCTTACTTTGTCTCACTCCAGGGCATCCCTTCTCAGGACTAAGGTCTGACCTCCCTGGGCCCTGCTCTCTAAGGGGAAACCACGGAACTCCCAGCCCTAGGTGATGTAGCAACATCTTAGATGTGCTTAACAAATTGCCTGTTCACTCAATTACATTTTATTTAATCATCTGTAATCATATAAATTATGCCTGATGGTAGTAAATGTTCATGTCAGTTCCTAATTACAGATTGATTAATTGGCTAGGGCGATTTGTATTACTACTTATATAAGAATATAGAAAGATGATGATAAATTAGGATCGGTGGGGCTGAATGTGGGAATGCCACTGTGCTGGTTCGATCCCTGTGTTGTCTTGTCTTGGGTTGGGATCTAGGTGGGGAAAGCTTCCCTTTTCCCCCTCTCCTCGGAATTTCTGACAGATTCCACCAAGAAGGCTAGAGTCCTGTTGATGGATTTATTTATTTAGGCAATAAGCAAAGTTTATTATTTGTGTATATGTTTGTGGGGGAGAGGAAGGGGGCAAGTGAGAATTTGCAGTGTAACATTCTTTGGCCTAGGCAGAAATGAATAATGATGGTCTCATCTCATTAAGCTGAAGGGGGCTCTTTAGGCCATGTTGGGCCCTGAAACTTCCTAAAGTTAGATTTAGCCTAGGGAGTAAGGTGCTCAGGGAGTGGAAACACTGTACCAGAGTCCAAGAACCTGCCCATTCATAGCAGGGTTCTCTGCTCTCTCTCCATTCTTTCAAACAAGAGCAAAGTCAAGCGCTCCACACTGTCTCTAGGAGCCCTCTCTTGTGACATTAGACCTTCATGGATGTCTTCAAGGCAACTTGCCTGGGATATGTAATTATTCGTTCCTGGCTTTTGCTAACGTAACCTAATTAAAAATCACTCTTCTTTCCTCCGCCTTCCCCCTCCCTCCTGCACCTTGGGCAGAAGAAAATCATCGTTCCCATTTTCTAAACAGGGAAGCTGGGGCAAGAGCTGCAGGGATCTCAGGGAGGGAGGAAAAAAGGAAGGGAGGGCAGAATGCCTAAATAGCCAAGAATGAGCTGGAAGGGGCCTGGCCCACGTGGCTTGGCCTTGGCTGGCTCAGCCTCTGCTCAGTGTTAGGGGATGAGAGTTCTCCACTGCCTTATCCCTGTGTTCTCACTACTCTGTGATGAGAAAGAAAAGGCCCAGGAGAAAGGGAGGAGGGACTGAGAAGATTTAGTCTGCTGAAGACACAGCTGGGACATGACCTAATAAGGAATCCCAGTTTATCGCTACTGAAGAGGGTGACCATTTGGCCTCCATCTCCATTTAACAAATGGGCTGACATGAAAGCAAGAAGTATGTAGGTTAGATAGATGGAAAAACTTTTGACAAGGTTTGTGGACAATAGAAAATGACTATTAGGGAGGTTGCAGCGCCTCCTTCTCTGGATGGTTTTTAAATAATAATGGTACCTTGTGTCTGTATAGTCTCTCTCTTTTTCTCTCTGTGTCTCTCTCTGTCTCTGTCTCTCTGAAGTAGGTAAGGCAGGTATACTCCTTTCACAGATAGGGAAACTGAGTCCTAGGTCACAGGACTAGTTGCAATGCTAGAACTCAAGTCAAATGGTTCCTAGTTCAAAGCTCTTTCCAACACACCATGCTGCAGAATAGGAACGAATGCTTCATGGAACCCTATTATTGTGAATCCCCCAAGCTGTAAACAACTGTTCCTTTGACTTCCCTAGATTAGTTTTCCCTTTTATTTTTGGTTACCCTTCCTTGGTAGGTTTCCCTTTCACCTTGGGCAGCACTCCATGCATATGGTTGGCTAGCCAAACTACATGGATTAATCCCTTTTAATCTCAGCTCCTAACTCAGTCCCTAATTGTTTAATGTTCTGGTATATTCATTAAAATGACAAGGCACTGATTCTTCCAGGGTTTCACCCACAGCATGATCCTCCCTTGGAAACAGAGGCCTCTTATTCATCATCTGTCAACCTGTCTAGGGGCTGCCCTCCCTTCACACTTTCCCTCCCCCCCTTCTTACATGACAGAGCTGTAACTGCTCCACATTTGAGTGAGGGTTCAACAATAGGGTTCCAGGAAGAGGGTGGTCACTGGCATCATATTTAGGAAACTCAAGGAGACTACAGCACGGTGATAGGTGGGGATTGGTTGTCATTCATGTCTCCCCATCCAATAGCAGGGCTCCATCATTAGCAGGATTTTACCATTCTTCAACTGGTCTCTCTAAGGGCAATAATGCTGATGTTCATTCAAGTTGACTTATATATGTATCCTCCCCCCTACTCTAAGCCAGATTAGTCTGACACCTTCCATTGCTGACATTCCCAGGGGATTTTTTTTATGGATGCTGATGAACAGTTTACAAATGTTCTATGCTGTGCATCAGAGCCCAGCAAGTGACTTTGGGGTCTCAGAAGTGAATGATTGATCCAGTGAGGATAATTCTGTGCTCATCCACATCTTTCCCCAAGGGTATCAGAGCAGGATATAGGAGGGGCTGAGAATGCATATCCCCATTTTACAGATAATCGCTTATATTTGAAGACTATGTCATTTTATCACGTACTTTTTGCATCCATTATCTCGTTTTATCCTCACAGTGATCTAATGAGACAGGTGGAGGAGGGGCAATAACACTCACTTTTACTGAGATCACTTATGTAATACACTAACCTTCCAGAAGTCAGCCCCAAACCCAGAAAAGCAACACCTCCAGCAAGTCAAACAGATAAGAAAAATATTGATGAGAATAGCTGACATTGCACTTTCATATGTTATCTCATTTGATCCTTAAAACAATTCTGTGAAATGGGTAGTACTAAGCTATTACCATCTTGGATATGAGGAAAATGAGGTTTAGAAAAACTTGCTGAAGGTCACACAGCTAAGAAGTGACTGCCTAGGAGTGGAATGTCTGACCACAAATCCAATGCTCTTTCCATGGCACCATGCACTTCATTTATAGGAGAGCCCTTCTGGCTCTCACTCAGAGCCTATTGACTCATACTTTAATACAATTTTGATTTGTTAGATTTCTCAGCTCTGCTAGATTTCTTAGCAGATCTGTGCCAGAAAAGCTTAAGGAACACAGGGAGAAACTTCTACAGGCAGGCTAGGTGACAATAACATGAAATGAGAGCTGGTGGTTTGACATCAATGGAAAATAGAGAAAAATTATTAAAAATACCTACAAGAATTAAAAAATACACCAGCAGGGCAAAATAGTTCTGTACATCTTAGTGGACCCTGCAGGCATTGTCACTGTCTAGCACAGCATAAAGTTCATAATAATGATCCCAAGTCAACAAGAAGATATTAAATTATGTTCGGCATAGTCTGCTTAGGAAGTCAAGGAAGTATGAGAAGAAAAGATTTCCATTAAAAATGATGAAGGTGAGAATTTGTTTTGGTCCCAAAGGGGATAAACTTGGCTATCTGGAAAATACCCTTGTATGGATATTCCCTGGCAGTGCTAGATAAGTGGCACATTTTGACTTTATTATTCTCATTTAATAGATAAAGAAACCAAGGCACAGAGATATTCATTCACTTGCCCAAGGTCACACAGCAAGTTAGTGGCAGGATGAAGTCTGCAGTGAACTCTCTTGATGGATTCACTGCTTCCTCTAAGAAAGGAGCTTGTAGCAATCCTGGGGCCAGGACTTTGTTTCCTTTAGACATATGATATACTTTCATTTGTTTTTTTTTAAACTGAATAGAATAGGGACCAGAAGCCCCAAAACACAAGATTATTGGGCTCTGTGTGTTCTTAAGAGAGACATTATGAATGTTATTGTATTGCTTTTTCTGACCACCACATGAGCACTTGTTACGTGTGAGTTCTCCATAAAATAGTCTTGTTGGAAAGCATATGTTTGGCATTTGAACAGCATGGCCAGCCCACTGGAGTTGCATTCTCTTAAGCCAAGTCTGAATGCTTGGCAGTTTAGTTTGAGAAAGGACCTCAATGCCTGGTACCTTATCTTGCCAGGCGATCTTCAGAATCTTCCTAAGACAATTCAAATAAAAGCCATTCAGTTTCCTGCCATGGCTCTGGTAGACTGTCTGGCTTTCATAGGCATGCAACAATGAGGTCAGCACAATGGGTCTGTAGACCTTCAGTTTGGAAGTTAGTCTGATACCTCTTCTCTCCCATACTTTCCTTTGGAGACTCCCAAACACTGAGCCAGCTCTGGAAATGCATACGTCAACCTCATTATCAATGTGTACATCCCTGGAAAGTACACTACCAAAATAAGTGAACTTATCCACAGTATTCAAAACTTCTCCACTTGCTGTAATAAATGATTCCATGTATGGATGGTGTGGTGCTGGCTGATGGGCACCTGTGTTTTCTTGTTAGTTGTTAGGCCAAAATTAGCACAAACATACTTTCATCTCAGCTTTAGAGGCTGCATTGAATGCACAGTCATCAGCAAACAAAAAAATCATGCACCAACACTCCCTCCATTTTAGTCTTGGCTTGCAGCCTTTTCAAGTTGAAGAATTTACCATCAGACAAATATTTATTAAGATCATGTTTGTCTTCCAGCCCATTCATTTGTGGTGGTAGTAAATCCACAGGTATTACAAATTGCACGTACGTTCAAATATTTTCAAGGTTGTGCTGACTTTTTTTATTCTCAAAAATATTATTTGTCACATGGAGCAGCTCTTGGTGAGGAAGGGGTGATCACATGGGATACTATAGTGATATAAGAAACAGAACATATGAAAAATAACAAGAAGAAATGGCTATCTGACCCTGGGAAAATAATTTCCTCTCTTGGAATGCCAGGTTCTCATTTGTAAATAGGGTTAGAAAGAGAAAAGGGATTACTTTAGTTCAAGGTTTAGTTCAAGGTTTCTCAACTTTTTTTTTTGTATTATAAACTCTTTTGTCTAGAAGATTTTACCTCAAATTTCATTGAAAAAAAATGAGGCTATTCACCCAAAGTTCTTTCTGTCCTCTTCCTCATCTCTCACCACTCAAATGTATTTCCTCCTTCACCTTAGTCTCACAGGAGAAGGTGGTCCTCCCACTTGCCCAATCACACAAAATATGTGGTCCCAATTCCATTCTGTTTTCTCTTGATTACTTCCTCTATCATCCCCCCTCTCTTACTAATCTTCAGTCTCCCCCCTGGCTACTGGCTGCTTCCTTGCTGTCTACAAATATGCCCATGTCTTCCCCATCTTAAAAAAATTTCTCACTTGATCCATCCATCCCCGCTCTCACCTTACATCTCTCTTCCCTTTTGTGGCTAACGTCTTTGAGAAAGCTGTCTAGAGTTGATAACTGCCCCCTTCATTTCCTTTCGCTCTGTTTTTGAATCTATGCAGCTGGTTTTTCTAACCTCATCATTCAACTGAAACTACTGTATCCAAAGTTACCCAATGACTTATGAATTGCTAAATCTAGTGGCCTTTTCTCAGTCCTCATCCCTCTGGACCCCTCCAGAGCCCTTGCATTGCCAGCCACATCCTCTGGTACGTGTATCTTCTTAGGTTTTCATGACAGTGCTCTTTCCTGGTTTCCCCCTCCTCCCTACCTGCTTCTCAGTCCTCGTTGTTGGATCTTAATCCAAGTTGCCCCTCTAACTGTGGGGATCTCTTCTGGACCCTTTTCTCCTCTCCCTCTCTACTGTTTCACTCGGTGATCTTAGCATTTGGATCCCAAGCCCTGGCACCAGTGGGAAGTTCTCCACCTTGGAGAAGCCTGATGAGATTTGGGCCTTAGTCTCTAGTATCAATGTCAGATAACAAGCCTGTAGACATATCTGCCCCACCCCCTCAATCCTTCCTCTCCACCATCTCTGAGGGAAGACAAGAGGAAGTGACTTTTAAAGTACTTTCACCATACTTAAAGGCAAGAGGATGAACTGAATGGCCTTTCAAAGTGTCTTTTAATTCCAAGACACTGAGTTTGTACGTCACTTTCTCTTTTACTAAATTTACTATTACTCTCTTGCCTGAAAAATAAACTGAAGAGGTGAGCTTATCTAGCCACCTGCCTTTGGGCATAATCGTACACCCCACGCCCCAACAACGAGTTTGTTTATCTAATTCTTGTTCAGGGGCATCATGGTATAGAGGGAAAGGGAACGAGATTTGGGATCAGGGGTTCTAATCCCCATTTGACACTTATCAGCTCTGTGACTATTGGAAAACTAAAACTCTCTGGGCCTCAGTTTCTCTATCTGAAAAATGGGGATGATTATACATATATCATGGCCCTCACAGGGCACTGAAAGTGCTAGAAAGCAGAAGCAAGACTGAGCAGTAAATTTCTAATGGGGGTGTTTAGAGTTTCAGGCCTGGGATCAGAAGGACCTGAGTTCAAAATGAACCTTAGACACCTACTAGCTGTTTGATATGGACAAGTTACTTGACCTCTGCTTGTCTCAGTTTCCTCATCTATAAAATGGGGATAAAATAGCACCTATTTCCTAGGGTTGTTGAGGATCAAATGAAACACTATTTGTAAAGCCTTTAGCCCAGTGCCTGGAACAGAGTAGCTGTTATTATTTGTCTTTCAACAATGGTGCCAGTGTGTGCATGTGCCTATGGGTACATGTATGTATATATGCATGCATGATGTATATAAGTGCGTGTATACCAGTTTCATGCTGACACCAGCTTGTACTGGCTCATGAGAGCTGATTTGATAAATTTGCCCTGTGAGCATTTATGCCTCAGAAATTCGAAAGTGCTGTAAATTAGGGCTTGATTGATTGTTTTGTTGATTCTCTAGACTAAAGAAAGTGAGAGAAGAAATGGCAATAATGTAGATTAAGCCTATAAGTGTCACAAGGCATTTTTTTCAGAAAGCCAATTGTTAAACATGTACTGACACACCTGTGATATGCACACACATATATGCACATATACACGTGTCTATCACTTAGGACAGTATTTTATACAAGGAGAGCCTTAATAAAGGCTTGGTGAATGAATATGCATATATGTCAGTATGTATGTATACATGTTTAAATCACTAAATTGTGACGTTTTGGAGATAGAAGGAAATTTCGAGGTCATTTGGTTCACTTTCTAGATGTGGAGACTGAGACCCAAAGAGGCAGAATGGCCTCCCCAACAGTGCATACCTTCTCAGTAGCATAGGAATTCAGGGTTCCTGACTCCTGGGGAGAGAAACAAAGGAGGGGAAGAAAGAGAGAGAGGGAGAGAGAGAGAGAGAGAGAGAGAGAGAGAGAGACAGAGAGAGAGACAGAGAGAGAGACAGAGAGAGAGACAGAGAGAGAGAGAGAAGAGACAGAGAGAGAGACAGAGAGAGAGGGAGAGAGACAGAGACAGAGAGAGAAAGGAGACACAGAGAAACACAGAGACAGAGAGAGAGAGGAAGAGGAGAGATTGTGCATAAGTGTATGTGTGTGTGTGTGTGCTTTTGTCTGTCTGTCTACGGGATGGGTTCTGGGTTAGGGGCAGGTGAAAAGAGGTAGAAGGGGTGCTGAGTTTCAATTGATTACCTATCAGTGTTGAATTAGTTACCATCTTATGCATCTCCCTGACATCCATCCAAACTCTTTCCCTTCCGGCATCTCCCAGTCTTGGCCTCCCCCAGTCCCTTGTGTCCTGGCTAATCTGGTTTTCATGATGCATTCCTTTCCCCATCTGCGCTGACAATGGAGAAGAAAGATTGAACCCTTAGGGCTTCATTCTGACTTTTTTTTTCTACTTTATGCACACACCATCTCCCCCCTTCACCATGTCCCAGTAGACCATCTCTGGGGCTAGGCATCTCTGTGTGACATGGAGCCTGTGAGGCAGGGGAAGAGGCCAGGGTCAGGGAGGCCAAGAGGCCTTTGTACTTGTGCAAGAACAGCAGGCTGAAACAGGGATACTCTGACAGGCCCTGGTAGCTTCCCAAGAAGAGGGAACCTCCCTCATCTGTGGGGCTGATAACTGGGACCTTCAGAAAAGAAACTGCCCAGTAAAGTAGGACAGCTGAAATTCCTCCCTAGGTTTTGTTATCCCTCCAGCCCAGAATTCTATTTTGGATGGCAGTATGAGGCACAGTTTGTAGAAGAGTGGTTGTTTTCCATGACTAAACACTCACCCTCGACATTTCTAGCTTTCCTAAACAACAATCTCAGGATAGATTTGTCATCCAGGAATGTCTCTAAGCCTTTCCTAGGTGCATTTATCTTTTCACCATGAACCACTTCTTGAGAACATTCGCTTTCAGTGTTTCAGCTTCCAATCTTTTCCGCCCCCTTCCCTGCTATCTATAGATAAAAATAGAAACAAACTCACTTGGTGTATAGCATCCTTCACAATCTGTACCCAACCTTCCTCTTCCTCTCTATCTCCTGCTATTCCCCAATATGCACCATCTACTCCAGTGTAACTGGCCTACCCATGTCCCTTCAACACTTCCCACTCACTTCTTGCCTCTGTGTCTTTGCTAAAGATATGCTTTTGCCCACCTGGAGTGCCCTCACTATTCATTTCTCCTTATTTGAACTTTATAACTTTTTTCAAGGCCCATTTTCTTTAGGACATCTTCCGTAACCATCCCAGCCCACACTGATTTCTCCTACTTTTGAATACCTCACCATCTGTACCACTCAGCTGGCATATATTACCTTGTGTTATTAGTTGATATGTCCTGCCAATGTCTTTTCTCAGGGAAATCTGAGCTATTTAAAGGAGAGGACTTTAATGGAGATAATGTGGTATAATGCAAAGGGCACTGAATTTAGAGTCAGAGAGTGAATTCAAATCCTACCTTAGTGAAGTATGGCAAGGCAATGTAACCCATTGGCCCTGTTTTGTTTTGTTCTTTTTTCACTCTAAAATGAGGTGGAACTAAATTGCCTTTCAGGTCCCTCATAGCTTTAAATCTATATAAACTGATGTCTTACGATTCTCCATTATCCCTATACTGCCCAGAACAATACTGAGAGTCTAATGAATGACTGATTATATGAACTCTTCATGGAGCCAATCAAGACTTACTTTAAAAAATGTAAGAAAAATAGAATTTTAGAATTAAAGGGAACCTTATCAGGCATCTAATACAATCTCCTCCCCAGGACAAGAGATCTCTCTACAAGTGGTCATTCAGGTTTAACTTGGACCTTTCTCTTCTTTCTTATCTTCACTGTTTCTTCCTATGAGCCATGTATCTTCTCATCTTTCTTGTAATTTTGTAACATTCAGTTTCAGCTACTTTGTGATTTCTGTTCTTGCTTGTTCCTGACAATGCCCACTTCATTTTCCATTAATTCATACATGTTTCCATGCTTCTCTATAGCTATCACACTAATTTTTTCTCATAGCACACATTAATATTCCATTATGTTCACATGCCACAATTTGTTTGCTCATTCCCCAATCAATGGGTATCTAGCTTGTTTCCCATCATTTCCTACCACAAAAGTGCTATTATAAATATTTTGACATTTTTTACCAATTATTTCCTTGGTGTGTATGTCTAGTAGTGGAATCTATGTATCAGGGGATATGGACATATTAATTATTTTATTTCCATAAATTCAAATTGCTTGGGTATATCAATTCATAGCTCCACCAACAATGTATTAGTGTACCTGTTTTTACACAACCAGTCCAACATTAACTATTTATACCTTTGAATATCTTTGTTAATTTCTTATTGTAAAGTGAAATCTTAGTGTTGTTTTAGTGTTCATCTTTCTCATCAATAGTGATTGAGAGTATTCCTTCAGTTGGTTGTTAATAATTAGATTTTTGAGAAGTGTTTTTTCAATCCTTTGACCATCTTATCTATTATCTACTTAAAGATGAAGTATTAATGGTAAGATTTTAGGACTGATTCAGAGAGAATTTTTTCTTAAGGCTCTTGATCTTCTGGTACCAACTGTATCCATCATTCATCTAAGGCCCAACCTATTGATGACCTTGCAATCTAATTTTAGAGTTAAGATATAAATGCAACGAAAAAGTCAAACAACAATATAAGCAAGAATGTGATGTAGAGGAGAATAGTAACCAGGAATATGGATTCTTGGGCTCCAGTCTCAGTTTTGCTACTAAGCAGCTGTATAACCTTGGATAAATTACTTAGCCTTCACACATAGTAGGTGCTTAATAGATGTTTATTATATGGAATTTTGAAAAAAGAACACATTTTCTTGGGCATCTGTATTGAAATATATTTTCTGTTCTTAAAGGTTTACTGAAGGTAATTTCTGCATTGGGAGAGATGTTGAATCATAGAGGGACTAGAATTATAGAATATCAGAGATAGATGGAATTTTAGAAACCATTTAGTCTAATCTTTTTCAATTTACAGATTAGGAAACTGAGACCCAGAGAGGTACTTGATCTCTGCTATGCAATAAGTTTGTGCCAGAACTTGGATTAGAAACCAGGTCTGTTAACTCCTGGTCTGGTGATCTTTCTAATACTCCCTACTTCCATTTACTAGGTCACCTTACTACTAGAGTTCTTTCAGCCCTCAAATTTGATCATTCTATGGCCAAATTCTGAATTAAAACTATATTTTTTAAAACAAAAAAACTTTTTAATAGCTGTATATATTTCTGTTTGTCCATACGTGCAGAACAAACAGACACAAGTATATATAGCTATCAAAAAGGACTTCTTGTTCTGAAGAATAAGTGGCATTGGTTTCTGCTAAGTACTGGCAGTAAAGGTTGCCAGCTGGGGTGTGAAAATTATGTTGTAATAATGATCGAGTCATTGCATCATTCCTTGGCTGAAATATCTTCAATGGTTCTGTAAAAAAGAAGAGTTTGTTATGATATTTTGCTGTGGCCTATATATTAAACTGAATTATTCTGATGAAAAAAATTTGGAAGAATTCTTTCAGAGAGAGAGAGAGAGAGAGAGAGAGAGAGAGAGAGAGAGAGAGAGAGAGAGAGAGGGAGAAAGGAAGGAAGAAAGAAAAAGAGTCATCTAACTAGCTAAATGATTGTATAATAATATTGGGAAATGGAGTAATAGTTAAAGAGTCACTACTGATCTTAATAAGGGTTCTGGTCCAGCCTCTTATATCTTTTGCCTCTGATGTTTGTAAATCCACTTAACCTCTCTAAGATTGTAGTTCTGATTGTGATCTGCATTGCTATATGAGTAATGGCTAAACAAGTTGTGTTATAGGATTGTGATGGAAAACTATTGTGCTATAAGAAATGATGAGGGGTGGCTAGGTGGCACAGAATAGAGTACTGGTCCTAGAGTCAGGAGGACCTGAGTTCAAATCTGGCCTCAGACACTTAATACTTACTAGCCATGTGACCTTGGGCAAGTCACTTAACCCCAATTGCCCTGCCCTCCCCCCTCCAAAAAAAAGTGGAAGCATTCTTTGACTGGGGAATAGAAATCCATCTTTCCCTACTAGAAAGTTGGGGGTGATATAAGAGAAAGCATATTGGAGGAAGGGGTATTCAGTAGGCTCACTATCTTGGGGTAGGGGGTAGGGGAAAGAGAACAAAATCTTATGGAAATAAATGTTGAAAACTAAAAATAAATAAATAAAAGATTAGCTAAATGCTAAAAAAAAGAAACGATGGGAGGGGCTGGTTTTTAGAAAGACCTAAATGAACAGATGTGAAGGAAAGTGAGCAGAACCACGAGAATGTTGTACATAGTTATAGCAATGTTATAACAACAATTAACTTTGAAAGACTTAGCTACTCTAAGCAGTACATTGATACACTACAATTTCAAAGTATTCATGAAGAAAAATGTATCTATATTCAGAGAGAAAACTGATAAACTCTGCAGATTGAAGATAATTCTTTTTCACTTTATTTAAAAAAATTTTTTTTTGGAGGGCAATTGGGGTTAAGTAACTTGCCCAAGGCCACACAGCTAGGTTTTTATTTGTGTATGCATTAAGTGTCTGAGGCTGGATCTGAACTCAGGTCCTTCTGACTCCAGGGCTGACACTCTACTCACTGCGCCACCTAGTTACTTTATTTTTTTACCATGGTGTTGTAAATATGGAAATATATTTTGCATGACTGTGTGTGTGTATAATTGATATCATATCGCTTGCCTTCTCAATAGGTAGGGAAGGGGCTAGAGAGAGGGAGAAAATTGGAAGCTCAAAAATTTTTCAAGTGAATGTTAAAGTATAATTATTTTTTAAAAATAAAGAGGATCATAGGCCATGCCAAGTCTAGGGAACTTTAGTTAAGCTACACTTAATTAAGCTGCAAAGCTGAGGTGCTGTTCAGTATGGAAATAACCATTTCTTTTATATACACTTCTCATTTCTCTATCCTCTCATTTATTTTTGCAATTTGTATGTAAGGTGTGTGTTGCCTGTGTAAGTTACGTCCATGTAGATTTGCTGAAATGGGTCTTACAGGGAGGCGTAAGTAAATATCTCTGGAATATCACCTTCCTTTCTCCAAGGAAGACTTTGATTACTGGGAGGAGAGCTGGAGACAGAGGCTTAAATGTACTAGGATTAGATTCATCTTCACCCTAAATATTGTTGCTGTAGAGGAAATTATTTTGCTCTCAAGTTCAAGCTGTTTTCCTGTTTTTGTTGTTGTTCAGTCATTTCAGTTGTTTCTGATTCTCTGTGACCCCATTTAGGGTTTTCTTGTCTAAGATACTGGAGTGCTTGCCATTTTCTTCTCCAGCTCATTTTACAGATGAGGAAACTAAGGCAAAAGGGTCACATAGCTAGTAAATGTCTGAGACCAGATTTAAATTCAGGTCTCCTGACTCTAGGCTTGGCATTCTATCCACTACACCACCCTGCTGCCCTCTTTTCCTGGTTTTTATCTTTTAAAGGGAAAGGAGGGTCACAGACTTAGATCTGATGTCTTGCTTCCCTTGCCACCAAATTCTAGTTACACAAAAGATTGTATTTCAAATAGTGAATAAGGTAATTTATTCAAGAAAATAGAAACTACAAATCAGAGAAGTTATATAGACTAGAATATACCAGACAGTACACAGAATGAATGAGCTATCCCAATGGGAGAAAGATAGCTTGAGAGACAGAGACAGAGTGATAGAGACAGACAGACAGACAGACAGAGACAGAGATAGAGACAGAGACAGAGATCTTGATATGTCATCCAGGAGGAAATTGCCCAGTCTCTAGGCAGTCAAGTTAGAAGTCATCGAGATGCTAGTTCCCTGACACGGAGCTTCCCAAAGTTTTTTATCTTTCTCTCCAGGGGGCTTTCCCTGAAGAGAGCTTAGAATCACATGTCTTTTCTGAAAGTCAGAGGTAAGAAAAAGATCCCTCCACTCCCAAGCTCTTGACAACTCTTCCCTTATCTAAGAACAAGGTGTTGGGTAACCATTCTTTTCACCAATGAGGAAACTCTTGTGCAAATACACCAGGCATAAACTCTGGGATGCATGTAAATATTCTTTTACCTTATAAATAAACCCAAGGAAATGTAATATTTTTGTATGGAGAGTGTAAACACAGACTTTGCATGAACAAGAAGAAAATGCATTGCTGAAAACAAGTAACTGTATACCATGACAGTAGCAAAGGAAGAGGGAGAGGTAATTAGGGACAAGCTGTGGCAGGTTTTTGAACTCCCTCAGTCAAGCCTGCTCAAGAGTCAAGAAAGTTAGAAAGCACGATGTTTGAATTGGAGTTTGGTGATCAGAGAAAGTTTAAAAAATAGTGAAAGGGTAGAAAGGTAAACATCACAGGAGCATAGATTTAGTTCTGGAAGGGACCTCAGAGGTCATCTAGTCCAAAATCTCTTATTTCACTGGTGAGGAAACTGAGGCCCAGAGAAGTCGACTTGGCAAAATCCCACAAGTGGTAAGTGGCAACACTAGGATCTGAACCTAGTTCTTCTGACTCCAGATGCAGCACAATTTCCACTGTCCCATTGTCTTCTGAATAGAGAAGGAGCTGGGGTTCAGAGAAATGATAAAGTTCAGCTAACCTGAGGCCCAGGGCTGGAGCCCTGACTGGGCTCCCTTATGAGATAAACACACATGCTTTAGTCTGACATTCAGGGTCTTCCACAACAGACATCATCCTTTCTTCCATATCTTGCATAACTTCAGCTCTCTCCAAGCAGTCTGGGCTCATCCCAATAGGCTGTGCTCATCCTGCTTTCATATCCTGGCTCATGCTATTCTCCTCAACTTAAATGCCCCTTCTTTTTGCTAGCCAGATCTTCTTTTATACCTTAGCACAAATCTCACTCTCTACCATGAAGTCTACTCAGCTACAGTCAGCTCTGAACAGCTCAGGAGGTCTGCTTGTTAAATTTTCAGTGTGAGCATTTACATCTCAGAAATAGGCAAATGCTACAAGCCAGAGCTTAATTTATTGTTTTGTTGATTGTCTAGACTTTAGAAAGTGATGGAGAAAATATTAGCAATGTATAT
This sequence comes from Gymnobelideus leadbeateri, assembly GCA_011680675.1. NCBI lineage: Eukaryota > Metazoa > Chordata > Mammalia > Diprotodontia > Petauridae > Gymnobelideus > Gymnobelideus leadbeateri. The sequence goes on from WOXC01008348.1 coordinate 43,348, forward strand.
TAAACTTTAAAATCATGTTGGGTATATATATATATACACCCCCCCAAGCTGGTAGTTAAACATTTATCAGCACACCATTATCCTTAACTGACTCTTCTAAGTCCAAATGATCCTTATTTTTCTAAATTCCAATAACACTTTCTGTCTATGCTGCTTGTTTGGTATTTATTCCATGCCTTCTTGTGACATCAGTTATGCTTTTACTGGAGTCTTATATGCTTATTTAATTGATTATTTGGGTAGGTCAGATTTCTGCAATAATCAGCTCCTTGGAGTATGAGACCTTTTTATTTGTATGTGACTTGCTCTTCCTCACACAAGATCTCCAACCCACATCTTACACTGGCTATTCCAGGAGACCAGAATTCCCTCTGTCCTTGTCTCAGCCTCTTGGCTGCCTTGTCTTACTAAAAGCCTCAGCTAAAGTCTTTCCTTCTGTAAGAAACTTTCCCCAGTCTTCCTCAGTGTTAGTGACTCCTCTCTGAGATTATCCATTTTAACCTGTATTTGTTTGTATCTTCTTGTTCTCATGCTGTCTCTCCTATTAGACTGTGAGCTTCTTATGGGCAGACCACGGTTTTTCCCTATCCCTATATCTCCAGTATTTATTACAGTGCCTGGCACCTGGTAAATGCTTAATAAATGCTTAGAGACGTGAATCAATACCAATTGATGTTTGCATAGCACTTTAAGGTTTACAAAGTGTCTTACATACATTATTTCACTTAGTATAAAAACCTATGAGGAAAGGACTATAGAGATTATTTCCCCCATTTGACGGATGAGGAAAGTCAGGCTGGAAGTTCAGAGACTTGTGTAGGAGGAAAGGTATTCCCAATTCCAAAGACTGAATCCAAATTGTGGCTTTTCAGGTTCTTAAGTGCAGCCTTTTAACTGAAAAAGTTTACTTTTTACTGTAAAGTTTACAGTTCTGTAAAATTTGGATTCAGTCAAAAGGCTGCACTTAAGGACAGAAGGCCAAAGCTGCAAGTTCCTGCAGTCTATCTGCAGTCTATCTTCTATATCACCTAGCTACCTTGTAGTACACAGTGTCCTGAATGTAGTAGGTTCTTGAGAAATATTTGGTGTTGGGGCGGCTAGGTGGCGCAGTGAGTAAGAGCGCCGACCTCGGAGTTGGGATGACTCGAGATCGAAACCGGCCTCAGAATATACCCACACATAAATGATGACTAGCCGTGTAACCTTGAGCAAGTTACTTAACCCCAATTGCTTTAAAAAAAAAGAAATATTTGGTGCTGTCAGTCATCAGGCAATCAATCAGTCAAAGTATCGAGAGACACCCCCCTCCCCTGGGGGCACAGGTGTCAATCAAGTGGTGTGACCTTAATCAGTCAAATATTCCTGGATTTGGTGATATTAGTATTTTAAGAAAATCTATTTACACGTTGAGAAAATGCTGTTGTCTAATTTTCTGTTGGAAAGAATCCTACCCTAGCAGTAACTCCCTGGTTTCCCAATTACCCCATTAAATGCCCAGAATGGAAATTCATTTGGAGAAGCCCTTTTATTGCAATGATGTGGAACTCTCTTGCCTGTTTCTTTCTTCCGTTAGATATTTACTCACGATAAGCCGGAAAGTTGGAGAGAAGTTACAGGCAAGAAAGAATCAATCATGCAGCTTTGAAAGCCGTGTTCAGAAGATGACTGATAAAGTAATGCTGCAAAAAAGTTCTACTCCATTAAGAGGACTGTTTCTTGGAGAGGGAAACAAATAGATAAGAGAAAGGGGAAGGACTAGGGACTGACACTATTGCCTCCCCGAGTTTTTCTGTGCCTTTACCTATAGTTGTGCAGTAGTGACACCTCCCTAGTTCAAGTAATTTGGGGGTCAACATGTGAAGTCAGTTTGAATAGTGGACATTTTGAAGGCAATGAAGAATGTCATATAATCATAGATGCTTAGAGTTGGAAAGAACTTCAGAAGTCATCTAGCCCAAAGTGCCAGCCAGGGTAGGAATCCCCTCTGTGGGATCCTGAGAGAATGGTTATTCAGCCTAATATGACTAAAAGAAACTTTGTGGAAAGCCAATTCAAGGTTCCATCATTATTCCAAGAAAGTCATGACTTGTAGAAGTCAATTTAATGATAGCATTCCTCTGTCATCCAATAAGCTCTTTCCACTACAAATTCCAGATTATTTTAGAGGAAAATGTTGAAAAAAAGTAGTTACTCTGGATTATAAAATATAGCTGATTACAAAGCAATTGTATAGAAAATATAGAATATAGACTATATAGAATAAAGAAATTATACTGTTCTCAGATATGAATTTATGAGAACTGACAACCCAGTTCCTCACCGGGACAACATTGATGAAAATGACAACATGAAGATGAATGGCATTGTTGTCAGGCAGCTCTGGGACGTAAAGTACTAGACTTGGAATCAGGATGGCCTGAGTTCAGATCCTGACTCAGACACTTGCTATTGTGTGACCAGGGCAAGTTACTTAACCTCATCAGCCGCCGTTTCCTCCTTGATAAAATGGGGTTCATAATAATAACACACCTGCCTCACAGGGTGTGGGTCAAATGAGACAACCTAAATAAAGCACTTTGCAAAACTTGAAGTACCATATAAATGCCCTTATCATCATCATTAATAATAATTATGATAATGATAACAGTAATGAAAGTCCTTGCAAACAGATGTGGAAGAAAAAGCATCCAGAATATAAGAACTTCATGTGGGTTGGGGAACCTTCAGCTTTGAGGCCACATGTGCCCTTCTAGGTCCTTGTGTGCAGCCTTTTGAATGGGTCCAAGTTTTACAGAATAAATCTTTTATTGAGGGGATTTGTTCTGTGAAATTTGGATTTAGTCAAAGGGCCGCACTTGAGGACCTAGAGGGCCACATGTGGCCTTGAGGCTGCAGCTTTCCCCACTCCTGACTCAACTTATATTAAGTTACTTGCCTTCTCAATGAGGGGGAGAAGAGGGAGAGAGTGAAAGAATTTGGAACTCAAAATTTTAAAAAATTGAATGTTAAAAAATTTTACATGTAATTGGAAAAAATAAAATATTTACAAACAGGAGAACTTGTTTGAGCTATGCTGAAATGGAGGCTAGATCTAAAGAGAAGGGAAATACCAGGGACTCCCTCTTCTTTGACTTCATAAGCCTTTGCTTGAACACTTCCATTGACAGAGACTTGACTATCTTCCAGAGCAGACTTTCATTGTTGGACAGCTCTGTTAGAAAGTTTTTACTTATATTAAGCCAAAATCAACCTCCACTGGCCCTAGTTCTGTTCTTTAGAACCGCACAGAGCAAACGGTGTAATCCTTCTTCTGTATGACAGGCCTTCAATTACTTGAAGACTACTATTATTTTTCCCCTTCCTAAGACTCCTCTTCTTCAGAATAAACTTTCCCTTTCCTCTTACTTGCTTCTCATAGATTATGTTTTCTAGTCTACCTATCTGCTGGTCACCCTTTCCTGGACACAAAATGGAATGGGTTGTCTATTAAAATGTGGTGTCCATAGTTAAACACGATACTGTAGACTTTCAATATGATAATTTGGCACCATACAGAACCAAACTTTGATACTATGTTCATGTTCTGCTTTTCCCACTTACTGGCTGCATGACTCTTAAGTCTGTAACTTCTCTGGGGTCTCCATTTTCTTATCTATAAAGAGATTCCAGTACCCCAAAGTGTTGTTGTGATCTCAGAGAAATGGACTCTCCTTCCAATAATGCAGATCATGTCCTATCTATGCCTGCCCATCCATATGACACTCATCTGTGTTCTCCCATAATTTGCCACAGATAGTCCATTCAAACTTTTGAATTCTTTTGGAATTGTGTTTGTACCAATAGACCACATGGGCTGTCCATTGGTTGTCCCTTGCTCTTGCTACTTGACTGGCTTATCTCTTTTTTTCTGGTTATAAATTTCTCTGATGACATGCTTATGTTCACTGTGCCCCAGGGCACTGAGAGATTTCCTGCACCGACATGTGGTCAAAGCAGATATGTGCATGCCTATTTTGAATGAGAGGGCCTTCCCAAATTGCTCAATTATTTATGCCAAGTTTAAGAGTTCACAAGTTTGAGAGTTCCTTAAATTTAAGAGTTTGGGAATAGACCTTGAGGGAGATTTCCTTAGCAGTAGACTTCTTGGTATAGCAAGAGGATTACTAAGGTGGCCTATGCAGTTGAATGACTAGAGCTACACTATGTGAAGCAAGCAGTCTGAACCTCATTACCCCTGGTATTCCCAGATCAACAAGGACTCCAGTTGACAGCATAATACACTATAGGATTTTGGTGGGAATTGTTATGGTTATAGGATTTATCATGCCAAGTGTAAATTCTATTCACATCTGTTCCTATACTTTGCATGCTCTTCCTCCTCCCTTGTAGTTCAAATGTCAGCTTCTTCAAGAATCCTTTTTTGATTCCTCTGTTTGTCAATGCCCCTGCCCCCACCTTTACCCATCACTTTGTAGTTACTTGGTACATGCCCTGTGTTGACTTATTGGAGAACATGTTCGATCTCACCAGTAGAATGTAAGTTACTTGAGGATAGGTACATATTTATATCCCTAACACCTTGCACAATGCCTATTACATAGTAACTCCTTCATAAATGTTTTTAAATTAACTAATTAAAATAATTACTGTAGTAATTACCTCATACAATTATTGTGAGGACCGAGAGAGATGTGTGTATCATGATTTGTAAATCTTAATGAACTAGATAAGTATAAAAATGTATACATACATGTGTACATATATATACACACATACATATAAAATATATGTAGCAGGTGCTCTTCTTTTCCTTCTTATTATATTTATCATGTTAGAAGACACTAACTAGTCCAACCTCCCATCTCTAACATTCATCCATGATTTTTTTTCAACAAGCATTTATCTTAAACGTTTGTCCTTTTAATTTCTAACATTTTTCTTTTTCAATTTTGATTTCTATATTCTTTCCCTCCCTTCCACCCTTCCCCCACCTACTGAGAAGGCAAACAGAATGTTATCAATTATATCTGTGAACTCATGCAAAGCCTATTTCCATATTAGCCATATCTACAAAAAAAGCAAAAAAAAAAAGAAAGTGAGAAAATCATACTTCAATTTGCACTCAGAATAGATCAGCTCTCTCTCTAGAGGTGTATAACATTTTTCCATCATGAGTCCTTTGGAATTTTCCTGGATCATTGTATTAATAAGAGTAGCCAAGTCTTTCATAGTTGATCATCATTACAATACTGCTGTTACTGTTCACAGTGATCTCTCAGTTCTTCTCACTTCGCTTTGCATCCATTCATAAAGGTTTTGCCATGTTTTTCTGAAACCATCTCCTTCATCATTTCTTAAAGCACAATAGTATTCCCTCACAATCATATGCAACAACTTATTCAGTTTCTCCTCAGTTTCCAGTTCTTTGTCACAACAAAAAGAGATGCTATAAGTATTTTTGTACATATAGGTCCTTTCCCTTCTTCTATGATATTTTTTGGGTACAGACCAAGTAGTGGTATTGCTGAGTATTCACAGTTTCATAGCCCTTTGGGCATAGTTCCAGATTGTTCTCTAGAATGGTTGGATCAGTTCACTACTCCACTAACAATTCACTAATATACCTATGTTTCCTTATCCCCTCCATCATTTGTCATTTCTGATATATATGAGATGGTATCTCAGAGATATTTTAATTTGCCATTCTGTAATCAATAGTGATTTAAATATTTTTTTCATCTGACTATACATAGCTTTGATTTCTTCTTCTGAAAACTGCCTGTTTTTGACTATTTAGCAATTGGGGAATGGCTCTTATTTTTATGAATTTGACTCATTTCCCTCTATATTTGAAAAGTGAAGCCTTTATCAGAGAAACTCTCAGAAAAATTTTGAATTCCTTCATTGTCTATGGTACCTTTTAGCAAAATATTTCCCTGATTATTTCTTTTAATTGGGTCTATTTTTGTTTTTTCTTTGTTTGAGATCATAATTGCTACCCCTGCCTTTTTTTATTTAAGCTAAAGCATATTGCATTCTGCTCTAACTCTTTATTTTAACTCTCTGTGTGTCTCTTCCTGTTTCAGGTTGTCTCTTGTATATAACATATTCAAGGAGGATTTATTATTATTTTTTTTAAAGCAATTGGGGTTAAGTAACTTGCTCAAGGTTACACGGCTAGTCGTTATTTATGCGTGGGTGCTCATTTTCTGAGGCCAGATCTGATCTCGGGTCATCCCAACTCCGAGGCTGGCGCTCTTACTCACTGCGCCACCTAGCCGCCCCTTTAGGGCAATTGGGGTTAAGTAACTTGCCCAAGGTTACACGGCTAGGTTTTTGTTTGTGTGGATTAAGTGTCTGAGGCCAGCTCCGAACTCAGGTCCTTCTGACTCCAGGGCCCGCGCTCTATTCACTGCGCCACCTAGCCACCCCCAACGAGGATTTATTAAGCATTTGCTATGTAACAAGCACTGTATTAGGTCCTGAGGATACAAAGATATAAGTGAAATGGTCTCTGGCTTCAAGAAGCTTATATTTAGTTGGAGAGAGAGAATATGAATGTATTGCATAAGTAAATACAAAATATATACAGAAGAAGAGGGGTGGAGAAGGTGCTAACACCTGTGGTTCTCTGGATAAATTTTATAATAAGAATTGTCCTTGAAGCTAAACTTTGAAGGAAACTAGGGATCCTACAAGACAGAGACAAGAATGTCATACATACCAGACTCAGCCTAGGCAAAGGCCTGGAAGTGGGAGATGGAATAATAAATAACCTGACAAGAGACCATCCAGCCTCTTCCTGAACAAGGAGGTCACTATAATTCAATTCAACAAGCATTTATTAAGCATCCATTATTTGTCAGGCACTGTGTTAGATGAGGATACAGAGATAGAAATGAAACAGACCTCGAGAACCTTAATGTTCCACTGAATTCTATTGCTTTGCAAGACATCTCGTTCCATCTTTAGCTAGCATTCATCATGAAAGTCCCCTTATAGTCTGCCAAATCTATTTTATATTGTAGTTTTATGTGCATTATACCCAACCTGTGGTAGAGTCTTCCAAGCTGATCTGATCAGTCACAGACACACTGTAACTTGACCCCAACATGGTGATGTTATTTTGGTCCTCTTTGAGAATGAAGGACAATGACCAACCAGTACATGCATGTCTTATCTTTGTAACTTGACCTCAAACTCTTGGTGAAGCTATCTATCTATCTACCTACCTATCTATCTATCTATCTATCTATCTATCTATCCATCCATCCATCCATCCATCCATCCATCCATCCATCTATCTATCTATCTATCTATCTATCTATCTATCTATCTATCTATCTATCTAACCTATAAACTAGTGAGTTGCATATACAACATGCTAAATGAGTTCCTCTTGAGCAACTTATTCTATTAAGGTAGCCTAAGATAGTGTGTATTTTAAAAACTCGCTAAGGATAATATAATGATTTACACTTGAGAGTCATTCCAAGATCTTTCATTTGTGTTTCAGTGATCTTCACCAGACCAGATACCCCAGTCAACCCCAGGACAGAGTTCTTTTTTTTTAATTTAAAAAAATTTAAAGTTTTTTAAATTAAAAATATTTCAGGACAGTTCTTGTCAAAAAAAAAGTTATTGAAGAATTTGGGAATATTTTACTTGAGAAAGAAAAGGCTTGGGAGTGGGGAGACATGGTTGCTCTCCTCCAATATCTGAAGGGCTACCATATACAAGAGGGAGTAATAACAGCAATTACAAAAACTGACAATTATGCAATGCTTTCAGGTAGTCAAAGGATAGAAGTTACAAGGACAGAGATAGCAATTCAAAAGAAAAAAAGAAAAACCAACACAAAACTTTGTAACCATTAAGGCTTCCCATTAAAGGAATTGACTTTTTCTCACTGGAAATGTCCATTTAGAAACCAGAGGATCATGTGTCATAGAGAGTCTCTCACTGAGAGGAAAGACTTCGATTCAATGTTGGGAAACTGTCATGGGACTTTATAGCATGATATTGTTTGATACAAACACTGAGAAGAGAATACAGCTGTGGCACAGGAGGTGAGAAGAGGCTGAACAGGTAGGGGCTGGAGGGGGATTCCGATGAGGAGGAGATGGTAGGGTCTGGACAGCAGCAGTAGATCATTAAGAAGGGGTCTAATTATCCATTGGTCTGGAATGACTTGGAATAATCCTGCCTGTAGGCAGGGGATTGAATCAGATGACCTCTCAGGGGTCTTCCTATCCATATAATTCTTTGAAGACATTTCTCATTGTCTTGACATTCTCTAAATGCCTTTTCTTAATGGGGAATTTATCTGCTGGATTCAATTTAACTGTTGCATTTGTATTTTGTACATGCACCTGCCCTAGGGCAATGGTTACATTTTAAATAAATCAAATAAATCAATAAATATGATACGCCTCACTTTAATCATTACATAATGCAAAAAATTATGATAATGCCACATTAAGTTGCAAATTAAAACACGCAAAAGTAAGGAAATGTGGAAATGAATGTTCTCCCAGCAACATTAACTTCCCCACATTGCAGTGCAGTATAATAAAGTCTATATTTATATCCATCTACCTAGCAATATTGCATGTGGCACGGGCCAATGTGGAGGGAATTACCGCTGTTATGAACCTTAACTTTTGTGTCTGATGGCTTGTTTTAAATTTGCTGTCTTAAGTGTAGCATTAGCATGGATCTTTGGATTTTATTTCTTTCTTCTCTGAATAAGAAAACTAAGGATCTTGGAACATTAGAGCTGGAAGAGGCCTCATTCAAACACCTCATTTTACAAATGAGGAAACTGAGGGCAGAGAGGAGAGCTGCACAAGGATACATAGGGCATTTAGTGGTAGACCTGAACTAGGATCCAGGTTTTCTGAGTCCTAGTTTAGTGGGGGGGTTTCCTACTGCATCAGTATTCCCAACCCGGAGACTGTTATAGGCAATGATTGCTGTACCATAGACCTAGATGGTGGAGCTCTGTGCTGGCATAGTGTGTTTCGGACTTTCTCATTAGGAGAACATTTTGTAACTTTATTGTAGGGATAGGAGGAAGGATGTAATATAGGATTTGCTCTATACAGAAGTAGAGTAGGAAGTAATCCATGTAGTATGACTTAAGGGGTGCCCTGCCCCCCATATCCCTTCCACTGAAATCCCACAATTAGAAAATTATTCTTTTGAAGTAAAATTTCTATCTCTATGATGTCCTCTTTTAAAACACAATACCTTCCCCTCCATCCCCAAGGGACAACATATCAAGTCCCTAACAATTTAGCAGGAATGAGTTTATTCCCTGTAAGAAGGGGGTAACACTGAGCACCTGAAAGAAGGGCTCCTGAAATTGGAAACAGCCTAGGTGGCAAGGTACTGAGGTCTAAATTTATCAGAGCCAATCTGATCATTTACTGCAATCTTTGGGGCCCGAGAGAGAAGGGTAATCGTGATCTTGCTTACAGTTTCATTATTTTTTTGCAATTTTTTTTGAAACTCATCAGCAAAATTATTCCATGCAACAGTCTAGCTGCTCACTAGGGCTGGAATTATGGAGTTCCCTATTGGAATGATTTGGACTCAAATTGGGAAAAATGTAATTTGTTTCTCCTGTTTGTAGAACTCAGAAATAAGTGAGTATGTTTCATTATCACACTTGAGCTTTTCCTTAAGGAGTCCCAAAGGCTTTATAGGCTTCATTACCACAGTATTTTCTGGGGAAAGAGGAAGGGAGAGATGGAGGGGGTTGGAAGAAGAGGAACTTCTCTAGGTTCTCACCAGTCACTGAGACAGATGTGAAGTTAACAGCCATATCATGGGGGGAAGGAAAGAGAGTTAAATGAGATGAAGCCTAAGGTCTGAATTCAGTGATTGACCACTTCCTCTGGCCCAGCCCTAAGCTAAGCATTATAAAGACACAAAAAAGGTAGAAGACACAGTCCTTGTCTTCAGGGAGATTACATTCTCTAGCCATGCCTGTCTGCCTTCCTGTACTGTTAGGGTTTCTTAACAATTTTCTATGCCCTGGTCCCCTCTGGCAGTCTAGTGAAACCTATGGAACCCTTTTCAGAATGTGTTTCAAGGTATAGAAGAAAATACATAGGATTACAAATAAAGCCAATTAAATTGGAATGCAATTTTGTGTGTGTGTGCATATAGAATGTATATAAATACAAGTTCACATACCCCAGGTTAAGAATCCTTGCTGATGGATCTATTGACAAATAAACAGAAATTTATTGTGCACCTACTGTGTGTTCCCCATGACACTAAGCTGGACTGGTCTTGGCAAAATCATGAAGTCTTTGGAAATGTTTTTTTCTTTTACCTTTTCCCTCACACCATCTCTCTTTTCCCCCTATTAAAATCTAGCACTCAGGAAATCATAATAACTGACACTGATATGGCACTTTAAATACATTATTTCATTTACTTCTCACAATAACCCTGTGAAGTACTAAAAAGGCATCATTCACTTCGTTTTATAGGTAGGAAACCCTGAGGCCCAGAGAAATTAAGTGACTTGCCCATAGTCACACAGCTAGAAAGTGCCAAGGCTTGGTGGGGGGACTTTGAATCTAGTCTTTCCTGACTCCCAGCCCAGAACTTTTTCCATGACACTTTACTGCTTCTTGAAAGGAAATAATTATAAAGTGACCAAATGTGATTGTACCCTTCCTTTCCGGGGAACTTATAGTTGAAGCCTTACCTCTAATGGTGGAATGAGACTTTATTCTCTGGTAAAGGGATTTCAGGTGGCAGCCAGCTAAGGAGGGAAATCTTTCAAGAGGCTGAGAAAACTTTTTACTTCTGAAACCCTGCTCTACAATAGCTAACTCCTTCATTGACTTATTGGCCTTAATTTGGCCTTGAGTACCATGATGTATAAATAATAAGGTGAGGTTGGTCCTTGATTTGAACACTTTACACTCTATTTAGAGAGACAAGGTACAAATGCATAACAAATGGAGAACAGTACATATAAGATGGTCTTAATCCTTCATTTGGTGATTTGATCAATTTGAGTATCTCTTCCATCCCTTCATTGATGGTCTTCTTAAGTTGCTATGGCCAAAACAATTCATTGCTTAGTCATCAACATTATGGTGAAACATTTCTTCAAACTTTGCTAAATTGGTTCTTGTAAAGCTCATATAAGCTGGAGAAGGAAATGTCAAACCACTCAAGTATCTTTGCCAAGAAAACCCTAAATGGGGTCAGGATGAGTCAGATGTGACAGAAATGACTGGACAACAACAAAGTACCTACAGAGATTGTTTTCAGGTAGTCAGGCAGACCTTTCCAGTTTGGTAGATATTGTTCTCTGCTGGCTTATGGTTTAAGAATCATGCCTTGATGAAGAACTGGAGTGAGACTTCCGTGGAGGATATCTAAAGTAATGTATGTAAAATTAAGAATGGATAGAGTGTTTCAGACTCTAAGTGCTGCTGTCTCTTTGGCTTATACCTTCTGAAAGGACTTAGCTTTGGGCTCCACCCAAGGAAAATTCAATCTCTGTCTCACTCCTTCCTGCATCTCTATACATCTGTCTGCCCAGAGCTTTCTCTCAGGGATCATTTCAAATAAATTTAACAAACACATATAAAGCTTTCTAATATATGTGGAATCTTGTCCTAGACATTGCTGGAAGAGGCCAAGTTTAGATGAGGTATGGGCACTACTCTCATGGGAAGATCATACAATTTGGTAGGGGGATATGCTAAACATGCAAATAGAAAGAATATAAAGTAATACAGAGTATATAATAATAATAATACTAACTTATATCTGTGCAGCCGTTTTTCATGTTTACAAAGTGCTTCCTTCACAATGACTATCTGAGATATTTAGGGTATTATAGTAACATTCACCTCCCTGAATTGTTGGGAGGATAAAATGAGATGGTATTTGTTAGGTGCTTTGGAAACCTCAAAGTGCTATAGAAGTGCTAACCATGACTGTTGATGTATATAACAATCATCCCTGTTTTACAGATGGAAAAACTGAGTCTCTCAGCAAGGTTAAGTGACTTGCCCAAGCTCTTATAAATAGCTAGTAGACTAATTCAGATCTTCTGACTTCAAATCTAGACAAGAGATGGAATCAAAGTGCTCTTAGGTCTGAAGCGGGGTTGATCTTTACTCTTCAGGGGGATCAGAAAAGTCTCATGGAGAAAGTAACTTCTGATTTGACCCTTAAAGGAAAGATGGGAATTAATAAGAGGGGGTGGGGAGGATTATAGGTACAGATAAATTCATAAGCAAAGGATTGAAGGAAGGATGACACAGTGAGTGTATGTGTACATGTTTGTACATACATATGTATACATATAAACACACATATATATGTGTATGTATGTATATATATAAATAAGTATACTTTTAAGAGGGCTGCTAAGTGGCACAAATAGATAGATAATACTGGGCCTGAAGTTTGGAGGACCTGAGTTCAAATCTGACCTCAGAAACATACTATCTGTATGATTGGGTGTTACTTAATCCTCAGTTGGCCTCAGTTTCCTCATCTGTAAAATGAGGTGGGGGAGGAAATGGCAGGCCACTCCAGGATCTTTGTTAAGAAAACCCCAAATGGGGTCACAAAGAGTCAGACACAAATGAACCACAGTAACAACAAAAACTTGACAGGGATACAGAATTCATGAAGTGGAATAAGATGAGATAAGGCTGGAAAGTAAGATGGTAATGGATCATGAAGGACCTTAGATGCTAGACTGGAGGGACTTGGGGACAATTAAAGGACTGAACACAACAGTGATAGGGACAAAGGAAGAATGAATAAAGAAAATTAGGGTGATTGTGCTATGGAGGATGAATTGGAAGAAAATGGATATGGGAAAGACTAGATGGGACATTATTACAACTACTTAGATTGTGGTAATGAGGTACTATGTGAGGGTGGTGGAAGTGGAAGGAGAAAGGAGAAGATGATCTACCATATAATTGCCAAAATCTAATCTTCTGAAAGCACAGGTCTGACTGTGTCACTCCCCTTTTCAAGAATGTTCAGTGGCTCCCTGTTACTATCTCTTCAGTTTGGCATGTAAAGGCCTTCATAATCTGACTCCAGTCTTCACCTTTCTAGGCTTATTGCCCATTTCTCTCCTTCACACACTATACATTTGAGCCAAACCTGAATACTTACTGTTTTAAAAAATTCAGCACTCTATTTCCCTCTCTTGTACTTTTGCAGAGGCTGTTTCCAATGTCCAGAATGCATTCACCTTTAATTTCTGCTTCTTAAAATTCCTAGTTTTCCTAAAAAACTGAAACAAAACAAAAAACCAACCCAAAAACAAACAAAAAGGCTCAGTTCATGTGCCATTTCCTTTGGACAACCTCCCCTGATCCCCTTAGTTGTCAGTGTTCTTTCCTTCCTCCTAAAATTATCATGTAGATATTTATTTGTTTACCTGATGTTTCTCTTTCCCCAAGGACTTTGGGACCAAGGACTGCTTTTCTCTTTGTCTTTATAGTTGCACACCAAGCACAGTGACTTTCGAGATGTAGGCTGAATGTTTGCTGTATTTTCTTTTTTTCTGTTTTTCACATGCTGGCCTTTGAAGTACTTGAAATATAATAGGAATACCTGTTATATTCTTCCAGTATAAACTTTTTGAAGGCAGGGACCATTTTTATTTTGCCCCCCTAGTGCTGAGTACATGCTTTGCATATAGTAAATATTGACTAAATAAATGTTAAATTGAATGCAGATTGAATTGTTTGCCATCAGGTAAGTCACTTCATGTATTTAGACTTTAGTTTGTTCTTCTCTTCCCCATACCTCAAAACCATGTTATATCATTGTCTATCATCTACTCTTTTGCTTTGTCAACCTCTGGCAAAAACGTGACTCTTCTTCTTATTAAGTCAAACTCCTTTACTGTTGGCCTTTGTTCATATCCTATTCTATTCCATTTTCCCTGGAAGCTTGACGCCTTCCATCATTCTTATCCTCAATCTCTTATGATCCATTAATTTCTTTCCCAAAGGCTACAAAGATTCAACAGTCTCCCCCTACATTTCTCTCCTCCTCTTTCTCCTTCTTCCTCTTTTTCTTCTCTTCTTTCTCCTCCACCTTCTCTTCCTCCTCCTCCTTCTACTTTATCTAGACCAAGCTAGAAGTGAAGGGACTACTCACAAGCTTAATTCCCTTACTGATGGTCATGGAAGCTTTGATAACTACTCCATTTCTACTCTGGACCAGTTCAGTCCCTCCTTAGGCATCCTGGTGGCCTCCTGCTCCCAGGGGCTCCCCATACTGGTGCCAGATTTAGTATGGACACCCTACCAACTTTAGCCCTACTGTAACTCAGAACTTCTAAGTTCAAGGGCTTGTCCAGCCTCAGCCTCCTCAAGGGCAGGAATTATAGGTATATGTCACCCCTATAATAGAGGCTATCCTGCATCATTAAAAGAACTTCACCTGACCCATTCGATCCTTTTTTTTTCTTTTTTGGAGGGCAATTGGGGTTAAGTGACTCGCCCAAGGTGATATGGCAAGTTTTTGTGTTAAGTGTCTGAGGCCAGATTTGAACTCAGGTCCTCCTGATTCCAGGGCCAGTGCTCTATTCACTGTGCCATCTAGCCACCCTTCCTGCAATCCTCTTAAGCTATCATATCATAATTCTTCTCTTTTTGACATTAAAACTCCTAGAAATAGATGTTTCTACCTGTCTCCACTTTATCACTTCTCAGTCTCTTGTAATCTGACTCCAGTTCCACTTGTGACTGAAACTGCTCTCACCAAGGGTACCAATGATCTCAAACTCTATACCTAATGCCTTTTGCTTAGCCCTTATCATTGTGATCTTTCTGAAGCTTTTGACATTGTTGATCATATCTTCTTTCTGGATTCTTTTTCCTTCCTTGGCTTCTGAGACATTTCTCTTCTAATTTTCCTCCTATGTGAATGATACCAATTCCTTAGACTCTGAGAGACCAATATCTGTTTTCTACTCTTTTACCTGAACCCCAAGATTCTGTCCTGCCCCTTTTGATTTCTTACTCTTTATTATTCCCTTTAGTGACCTCATAAACTTTCCTAGGTTTAAGTGTCATCTCTATGTAGGTGACCCACAATACATCTATATCTATATCTATATCTATATCTATATCTATATCTATATCTATATCTATATCTATATCTATATCTATATCTATATCTATGTCTATGTCTAATCTCCATCTCCATTTCCATCTCCATCTATATCTCCATCTATATCTGTATCTATATCTATGTCTATATCTATATCTATGTCTATGTCTATGTCTGTGTCTAATCTCCATCTCCATCTCTATCTACGTCTACATCTATATCTATATATACGTCTGTATCTATATCTACCTCGATATTTATATCTACATATATCTCTATCTCCATCTCTATCTCCATCTCCATCTATGTCTGTATCTATATCTATGTCTGTATCTAATCTCCATCTCCATATATATATATATATTTTTTTTTCTTTTTTCTTTTTGGAGGGCAATTGGGGTTAAGTAACTTGCCCAAGGTCACATGGCTAGGTTTTTTTTTTGTTTTGCTTGGTTTGTGTGTGCTTTAAGTGTCTGAGGCCGGATCCAAACTCAGGTCCTTCTGACTCCAGGGCCGGTGCTCTACTCACTGCACCACCTAGCTGCCTCTATGTTTGACATTTTCAACTGAATGTCCTGTAGGCTTCGAAAGTGCATGTCCAACACAGAACTCATTAAGACCTTAAACCTGACTCTCCTCTCAACTTCCCTATTTCTTTGAAGGCACCCCCACTGTCTTTCCAATCAGTCAGGTTTACCACCTTGCACTCATCCTTGAATCTTCCCATATCCAATCATTTGCCAAATCTTTTTGTTGATTTTATCTTTACACCATCATCTTTTACCTCTGTCTTCTTTTTTCCACTTACACAGACACAAACTTAATGGCCCTGAAAAATTCATGCATGGATTATTGTAACTATTGTAATGGCCTCCTAATTCAGCTCCCTGCTTCCAGTATTCCTCATGTCTGCCAATCTACCCTTCATAAAGTGGCCACAATAATCTTCCTAAGACACAAGTCTGTCTACATCAGTGCCTTGCTTAAAAATCTTCAGTGACTTGCTTCTGTCACTTATATTTCCATATGCTGTGTGCTTTGTATATGTCATAACCTCTTAATAGAATATTAGCTCCTTGAGAGCAGGGACTCTTTGGGTTTTCTCTATGCCTAGGATAGTAGCTTGCACATTGCAAGTTTAATAAATGATGAATTTAGAAGGTTAAATTCCCGAATTCTGAAGAATCCTGGAGTCAATGCTATCCATTACATAGAGGTTGTGGATTTAGGGTGCAAAATGGGACATCTTTTCTTGAATACAGCCTTTGAGGGAATTTGTTTTGCTCAACCATGGTTTTTTTTTTTTTTTTTGGGTTTTTGGAGGGCAATTGGGGTTAAGTAACTTGCCCAAGGTCACATGGCTTTAAATATCTGAGGCCGGATCTGAACTCAGGTCCTTCTGACTCCAGGGCCGGCACTCTACTCACTGAGCCACCTAGGTGCCCCTCAACCATGTTTGTTATAAGAAATATATTTTTCTTTTCATTTTCTCAATGGGGTGGGGACTTGGGGGGAAATATATTTCTGTTACTTTAAAAATGAATAGAGATATGGGGAAAGTGCTAAAAATGTCTCAGGCTCTTTCAGATGGGGTCACTTTATTGTTAATTTTACTTAGAAGTGAGAGTAATCTGTAATTATTTGTAATGTAAAAAGAAAATCCATCAATAAAACCTTGGGGGGAAACCAGAACCCCAGAATCAAGAGTTGGAAGTCGCCTCAGGTCATCAACCTCAGGCCATCTAGTGATGACCCAAACCTTAGAGAAGTCCTTTCTACTTGTTGATTTAACAGGAGGCATGCACAGGTATGAGAAAAGATACTTGGGACTGAGAGATTTGGGGATCCCCTTCTTTGAAGCCTGACAGCCCCTGCCTACTAGCGTGGCTGAAGCTCCTATCCCCGGTACACCCGGCCACTCCCTCCACACGCTTTCCTTGCCCCAGTGTACCATACCAGTTCTGTTCCTCCCCTGCTCCCCCCTGTGATACGCCAGCCTCCACAGCTGACCCACTGGGGCCTGCTCTCCCCTCCCCCCGTCACTGGAAGAGGGCTGCTCCAGACTCCCTTCCCTAAGCAGCCGGTTTGGTCATTCCAGTTGTCGCTAGTGTTGTACGGGGCCAAGCCGATGCCAAGCTCAGCTCCGCGATGGTGCGGGCTCGTGAAAGAGAAAACAAAGAAAGAAGCAGGCGGGTTGGAGGGGAGAGAGACATTGTGCTGGCAGCCTCTCGGTAAAGGAAGGCGAGGAAGGGGCAGGGAAGGAGGGAGGAAGGGAGAAAGTATCCGAGTGAATGATGTGCAGTGCTCAGGGGTCAGCGCATTACAAAATGATTCTCGTTAATTATTAACGTCCCGCCATCCATTGTACTGCTGGCGTGGAGCAGCGGGATGGCATTTCTGCCTTTCTCTGCGGCCCAGGGCCCGAGGATGCTCCACCCCCACAGAGCGCAGAGCTAGGGAGACGCGGGGCTGGCTGGGCGCCCTCGGAGCAGCGTGGGTTTTGGCCCTTCCTCGGTTTAGGCTCAGAGCTGCGGGCCACTCAGGTTCAAGAATGGTCCCAACTAGGACCTTGGGCTCTCTGGATACAGCGGGGCCTAGTTCAGTCAATAGAGCGTCAGTCTTTATTTCCCTTTAAATTGGAGAGTGGGGGCTTCAAGTCCTTTTTGGGGGAAGGGTCGTTTTGAGGATATGGATTTTGTTGCTGCTCAATCCTTTCAGTCGTGTCCGACTATTCCTGACCCCATTTGGAGTTTTATTAGCAAAAATAATGTAGTGGTTTGCCATTTCCTTCTCTAGAGTAAATGGATAAGGCAACGGATTTGGAATAAATGGATAGGGCAATGGATTTGGAATCAGGAGAAACCCCAGTCCAATTGTATCTTCAACATCATAAGCTGTGAGGCTCTGGGGGAGTCATTTCACCTCAGTTTCTTCATCTGCAAAATGATTTTGGATCAGATGGTCTTTTAAGGTCCCTTCCAGTTGGAGATCTCCAGTCCCAGTTTTTTCAACATTTGACAAACATTTATTAAGCACCTACTGCAGGCAGAGAGAATCCTTTGCTGGGTGCTGGTTCGATATTTAGACAAAACTCAGTTCCCGCCTTTATGCAGCTTAGGGACTAGTAGGGAGATAAAACACAAATATTAAATTACATGGTAAAGGCATGAGAAAAGTACAAAAGAAAATGCCCTGTGAGTTCCAGGAGGGAAGGTTTTTAATGACAAGAGAAATCAGGGAAGATTTAGGGGAGTAAGTAGTATCTGTTTGGTTCTTTAAAGCATGTCAGCAGTGGAAAAGAGACTGGATTTGGAAGTAGAGGATCTGGGTTCAGATTTTGTATCTCCTGCTTACTATTCATGTATGTCAAGTACAACAGCTTGCTTTACTGTTTAGTCCTTGGCTAAACAAGTGACTTTATTCAAAATGTTCCCCTTTGTTTGAAAATCCTCCTCCTTCTCCTTAGTTGCTCCTTCATCCAAGTCTTTTTTTTTTTTTCTGGGGTGGGCTCAAGTTTCAGGTGAATGTCTACCCCCATCAACAGTGATCTGTCTGTTCTTTAAACTACACACAACACTGTCTACACCAAACAATTCAGCACTTGCTTGTTTCTCAATCACTTCATGTCTGTTATTCTTTCCTTTCCTTATGAGCTAGAATTTAAGTGAATCTAGCTTGGGGACATTGCCTTTTCCTCTTTTATTCTATGTCCCATGAAAGTTAACCAGGGTTGGGCATGACATAGGAACTCAATAAACTCTAATCCAATTCAACCAACTTTTAAATTGCACTGAATTAGTGTCTGTGATCAGTTTCCTGTTCCTGTTTGTATTTCTAGAAGACGTGGAAATAAAAGCAACAAAGCTAAGAAAAAGGAAAAAAATGCTACTACTTGGAAGGTATGGTAGCTGTGAGATGTTCCAGCTGTGCCTGGGTTTCTTTGGACTGCCATGCGTTGGATGCCCCAGCAATGAATGGCATCTCCCATATCTATAGGTACTGTGCTATCTTCCTCATGGAGGGAGGTAAAATGTCCCAGAAGAATGTCACAGGAACACACTCTCTTGGAATTAAGGTTGACTCAGTCTCCTTCCTGTTTTCATCATAATCCTGGATGAGGAGAAGAAAGGGAGGGCCATTTCCTCCCTCAGGAAGCTGGTACCTCTGGATATCTACTTGACTGATCACATGCCCTGGCATTGTCTGACTTTAGGTATCCGCTACAGCTATATCCATCTTGCTCTCATCTATACTTTTCATTGTATTTGTTCTTTTTGTCTTTTCCTTAATCATTTAGGATTCCAGGATTCAAATGTGCAAGGAATCTTCAAGATCCTCTAGTCTAATCTCATTTTAGGGGAAGGCAAACGGAAGCCCAGAGGTTACAGGACTTGCCCAAGGTCATACAGGGAGTTAATGGAGCCAAGATTCAAACCCAGACCCTTTGATTCCAAATGCAATATTCTTTCCACTATACTGTGCTGTCTCTTATGTCATGGCTATTCCATTAGATTGTGAAACAAAAGAGAACTGTCACTGGAATGTCTATTTCTTTTGTAACTTTCTTCCCAATGCCTAGCAGAATTGAGGTTTAAATAGCACACACACACACAATGCTGCCCTTTCTCATTTCTGCTATGTGCTAGCTCAGTACTTGGGCATTTTGAGGATCAAAAATTCCCTGGCTGCTTTCAGTCATGTGGTCACTCAGTGTTGAAAAAACTCAGTACTCCCCTGTGATAAAATAACCCCCTGGTTGTTCTTTATTTTCTCCATCCCTTTTCCCCCAGGTAAGTAGTCAAGTGAAGTGAAGGACCAGATGAAAAGGAGAGACAGCTTTTGGCTTGCTTTCTTCCTCTGACAATCCTATGTGGCAAATAGTTCTTTTTTGGTTAGGATTCCTTGTGAAAGGTAAGTGCTACTAGCTATGGAGAACTGAGTCTCAAGGAGGCAAGCCTGAGGCTGGGTCCCTGGCTGACTTTCCTGCTTTCTGTCTCCTTTCCCGAGTATGTGACTAAACATGTCTTAAGATGGTTGTGTCCAGGCTTGGAGATGACCATATGTATTTGAGAGGCAGGAGAATTCTGGGTCCATCAGTTGGGTCTGATGACAACAAAGGAAGTTTCTGCATTGGAGAAGATGACAAAAGGAGGAACCTGTTCTCTGGCATGGCTAGTCAGCAGCTGTGGACTCTGAGGTGACAATGAAGAGCCAAACTGGAATGGAACAAGAACTATTGTGAAGTCCCACAAAATGCTTTATGTTCTGATGCGGTTTAATTATCAACCTCTCAACAGTGTGACAATGGTTATATACTAAGTTACTGGATCCTGTTTTGAGTCCTTTTAAAAAAATTGATCCTTGTGAGTGTTTTTTTTCTCTAAACATTTATTTTGTAAGAAATAAAAACCCATTTCCTTTTTCTGACTTCTGAAAGATATCTTTCTACTCTCTCCTTTGGTAAGAGATCCCAGGCATAAGCTAAAATCTAAACTTTAAGTAAATTGTCCTTGGAACACCACAAAAGAAGTGTAAGGAGCTGAAAAGTGTGACAAGAGTGGGGAGGGTCTAATACTTCTCTGAAGCCAGATTCCCCTAGATCTGGACCTGGTCCACTCTCATGCCTGGATCCAGAGCAAGAAGAGACTCAGTGAAGGAGAGGCAGATTGTTCTTCTCTTTGCAGTTGTCATACTTGTACACATAGTCTAAATTTAATCCCTATCCCTGTTTTGTGGTTATCTTGGGCTGTACTTCCCCCTTCCCCCCCAAATCAAAGCTCCATTTTCATTGTTCTTTCAAAAAATTTAGTATCACTTTAAAGGACACATTTATTAAATGCCTATTATGTGCCAAGCAATGTGCAAACAGCATTACAAATATTATCTCATTTAATACTCACCTAGGAGGTAAGTGCTATTCTTATGTCCATTTGACAGTAGAGGAAACTGGGGCAGAGAAAGGTTAAGTGACTCACCTAGGGTCACACAGCTTGCAAATGCCTGAGGCTGGAAGTGAACTGGGACCTTTCTGTCTCCAGGCCCAGCTCTCTCTTCTCCGTGCCACTTGGCTATCTCATTGGACTAGGTGGTATGAGTCCAGAAATTGGGAGACATGATAGTAGCCTTCCAAGGCAAAATTGTTGGGTTTGTTCATTTGTGTTACCAGCACCTCCTTTCTTCCCCCTTTCCCAAATCAAATCAATCCAACAATCAACATGCATTAAGTGTTTTCTGTATTAGGCACTGTGCTAGGGACTGGAGATAGCAAAACAAAATAGAAACTGTCCTTGGTCTTGGGCAGCTTATTCAAGGTAAGGGTGGAGTGGAGGGGAATAACGAAGGTAAAATTTTTTAAAAGTAAATAAAAAACAGCTTCATGGTGGTGCATTAAAAACTGGAGAAATCAGGAAAAACTTGTTTTAGGGGGTGGCACTACCCCCGTCTCCTTTCGGACTCTGCCCATTAAAACTGGTTCACCATGAAAGGTTCTGTGATTGATCATTTATCCTTCAGTGGGAAAGTTGACCCAATTCTGAAATCTTTATTAAAAACCTACTATGTGGGGGAGGGAGGCTAGGTGGCACAGTGGATAGAGCATAGGCTCTGGAGTCAGGAGGACCTGAGTTCAAATCCAGCCTCAGATACTTAACACTTACTAGCTGTGTGACCTTGGGTCACTTAACCCCAAACGCCCCTTAAAAACAACAACAACAATAACAACAACAACAACAACAACAAATCTACTATGTGTAAGTAGTATGCATTGAGTTAGGCCCTAGGAGAATATAAAACTAAACAAAAAACTGATTCCTGCCCTTGAAGCTCTTACATTCTACTAGCAGAGGGAGTCAGTTGTTAAATTTTCAATGTCAGCATTTATAGCTTAGAAGTGGGCAAATGTTATAAATCAGGGCTTCGTTTATCATTTTGTTGATTGTCTAGACTTAAGAAAGTGATGGAGATTAGATTTAAAAGTATGTTGTGAATAATTTTTCTTCCCATTCAGAGAGTCAGTCATTTAACATTTATCAGCACATCCCTGTACCTAAGGGTGTGTGGCATGTACACAGATAATACCTGTTAATAGAAGATGGTGTGAGGATGGAGAGAACACTAACACATAGGGATCCAGGGTAGTATTAAAGATCCACATTTTGAATCTTACTTCTGACTAAGGAATGTGAAATCCCCTGGTAAAGGGCATCAATAGGCAGGTAGGGCAAGTAAGTATTTGGGATGTATATGAATGGGAGTAGGTTCTTAGGCTATCTAATTTCTTTAAAGATGAGTCTAGGACTATTGAATAGTCCACAGGGAGCTGTTAGGAAAGTTCTCCCTCTTTGCTCTCCATCCTTTCTTCCCTCCCCAGTCCTTGGCCTTCCATAGAGAATTTGAAGATCTTCCCTACCTCTTAATAGGCCCATGTGACTTGCTATGAGCTTTGGCACAGCCCACAGTTTGAGTCACATGGAGCCCAAGGTGGGAGGAACTTTCAAATAGGTGGAGCAGGAAGGGCGGAGCTGAGAGAGAGTAAGGCATATCGGAGAGAGAACTGAGGCAGAGCAGCTAGCTTCAGTGAGAGGGGGAGGAATTTCACCTAACAGAGGGAAGGCTTGGGGATGTTGATGCTCCCTGGATTGGTGATGTGCATAGGCTTCTTTGTTACCTTGGTGCAATTGGCTTTCTGGAATCTGAATAAAGATCTTGGTTTCATCTTTGAGGAAGAGAGTTTGTTATATTTTGTAATTCAGCCCTAGGAATACGTGTGCATATTCATAGCAGTTTCTATAGGTCTTGCATAGGTACCCATGTTCCTCTCTTTATCCTCACCAAAATAAAAGCAGAAGAATACTCATATACAAAAATAATTGCCTCTGTTGCTCCCATCTTCTTTTCCCCTTTCCCCAACACTCTCAGTAAATGATAGTGGAAACAGAAAGAATACCTAACTTCTGGGGGTGGCTAGGTGGCGTAGTGAGTAGAGCGCCAGCCCTGGAGTCAGAAGGACCTGAGTTCGGATCCAGTCTCAGACACTTAACACACACAAACAAACAAACAAAAAAAACCTAGCCGTGTGACCTTGGACAAGTTACTTAACCCCAATTGCCCTCCAAAATGCAAAAAAAAAAACAAAAACAAAACAAGAATATCTAACTTCTCACTGAAGTGGGCTCCAGCAGTACCCCTAGTTACATCACCTCCAAAGTATGGTGTATTTTATACATATTTTATACAAAATTCTATGATTTTATAAAGCAGAGAGAGTTCTTGAAAGTCTAGGATCCAGCTCTTAGAAGCTGTGTACAGCCATGGGCAAATTATTTAACCTTTCTAAACCCAGTGTCCTTTTTGATAAACTGGGGATAATAATCATTGCCATACTTACCTCATGAGTTGGTTGCAATGAAAGCACTTTGTAAACCTTAAGGGGCTGTATAAATATAAATTGTTGCTAAAGTCATTCCCAGTTCTAGAAAATTCTAGGAAATGGCCTGGCTGTTAGAAGTAAAAAGATGAAGAAGATGTGAGGAGATTTCTTGGGTTGGGGGTGAGGGAAGGGGTAGAAGAATGGGGAATCAGCTAGTTTAGATTCATCTGTATTCTTCTGTAAATACAGGAACCATTGTACTATTTCTGTATCTGTCTTATCCCGTGTCTCTCTGCTTCTCTCTGTGTCTCTGTCTCTCCTTGAAGTCCTGCATTTTTCCTGGATTCTTCCCAGAATGATGGGGCAGGGGAGGGGAGCATTTCTCTCTCCCACCCCCTGCTCACTGACTTACAAATACACTTACTCTTGGCTTATGTAGAGTCTAGAGATTTAATTTTACCTCTTTATGCATTACAGCACTGCTTGTGATTCAATTGCCTGCATACCCTCTATATGATTATCTGTGCCTACTTCTTTGTTATTTTAGATTGTAGGCTCCTAGAAGGTAGGGATTTGCATTGTCTATCCAGTATCTAGCCAATTGCATGTCATTGTGTAAATAAGCAACAACTTCATTTCTAGTCTTGCATGAAATATTCTGTCCCTGCTCCCAGGGAACTTCTGCTCTAGTTGGAGAAGACAAGGTTAGCATGCACAAAGCATGGTATATTTCTGAGCCTGTTTCCTTATTTGTAAAAAGTAGGGATTGGACTAAGTGAACACTAAGGTCTCTTCCAGTGTGAAAACTCTGATTTTATAAAACAATAATAAACAATACAGAACTGTGTATATAACTTAGTTGTGTGGTGTAAATTTTATCTTTTTAAGAATTCAGAGACCAAGTCAGGTGGACTGAAGTATTTAGAAGTTCTAATGGAGGGAAAATGACTTGATTTGGATTCTCAAGGATTGGGAGAGGTAGATAAGAGGCTGGGAGGGCATTTTATTGGAGATACTGCTATATATATAACCTACAGTTCTCCTTCTTCTCTGCTTTCCTCTCATGTGTTGCTAATACTTTGTTCACATCTCTCTGTCTTAATTTGATCAAGTATTTCCATAATACCTTCCAAAGCCAGGTGAAATGATACATCCCTTTCCCAGGCTTAGAGTTTTCTGGTATTTTAAAATCAGTTCTCGGTTTCCCTCCAGACAACATACACCTGAGCTCCACCAAGTTCCATCCCTTCATCTGTCCCTGTAAAGCCTGCCTCTTGTTGTATCTCTTTCATCCCTTCGCTATTAGACCTTTATTCTCTTCATCACTGTTATCTTTTCCCCTCAACCCTGTCTCTAATTCCAGTGTCTTCTTGATGCTGAAATCTTCGTGGTGTTCCCCATCCAATTTATTCTGGGGACAGGTGCTATGGGGATGTGCACATGGAGAGAATGAGATATTTTTTCCCACTCTCTGTAAAGGGAGGATAATGATGCTGAGCTCTTCCCTCCCAGGGCGTTATGAGAATCAGTGAGTTAATGTCCATAAAGTATTATAATTACTCCATGGAGTCATCTGATGGAGCGATGAGAAGCTGGGCATCTGGCTCTAATTTACTCAGAGCTGGAGAATTTAGGCAGCAGCAGCATTTTTATTCCATCCTTCCCCTTTTATGTGTACTAACCACTCACCCTAATGCAGAGCTGAATGTCTGAGCTGAGATATATACCTACTA
Organism: Gymnobelideus leadbeateri; assembly: GCA_011680675.1. Taxonomy (NCBI): domain Eukaryota; kingdom Metazoa; phylum Chordata; class Mammalia; order Diprotodontia; family Petauridae; genus Gymnobelideus; species Gymnobelideus leadbeateri. The sequence continues at coordinate 68,581 of WOXC01008348.1, forward strand.
GGGAGAGCTAATCATAGAATCTTAGATTCCAAGAATGTTAGAGCTGAAAGGAGCCTTAGAGATCTAGTCTAACTTCCTTACTTTAGTTGTGGGGGAACTGAAGCTCAGAGAGATTAAATGATTTTTTCCAATGTCACACAGAATTAGAATTAGAATTTGTCACGTAACTCCCAGGCCGGCACTATTCATTGGAATATCTAAGTAAAAATTGAGTGCCTTTTGTATGCAAGAAATCATTTTAGATATTACAACAATACATCAGCACTGTTTCTTTATTTTGAATGCTATTTGAGTAATCAAATATCATTTGAAAGCCCTTTGGTAGCTGGAATGAGAAGAATTATGTTAGTTCCAAATAGTAACCTCTCCCACTGTTGGGGTAATTCCATGCTACCTAGTAGGCTTGTCTACTAATGACTTTCAGCCTTTGCAGTGTCCGGCACACAGTAAGCACTTGATAAATGCTTTTAAAAATTGATTGACCTTCTGTTTTGTTCCTGTCTATTTTTTAGCCTTGGCATATACCATATCTCCTCTTTGAAATACTCTGTCCCTTCTTTGCTAAAGCTATCAGCTTTCCTACTTTTAAAACACTGCTCAAAAGTCACTTCTAGGAAGTTGTCCTTAACAAATTCTGTCTTGTTGGTTACTGAATTCACTCCACCTTTCCTTTAGCACTTATGTAACAAATTCCTTATAGCTGTTTTAATTTACCTATTTGTATAGTTTTACTGTCATTTGGTCTTTCTCCTGTGTGCATATCCTGTCTCTCCCATTAATTTAATGTGGTAAGCCTTTAAAAAACAGCTCCTATCTGTTCTGTTTCCCTTTCATTCCCCCACAGAGCCATGCTCAGAGCTCAGCACTGACCCACTCTGAGCATAACATTCAAAGCCTTTTACAGTCTGACCCTACTTTATATTTCTCAAGTTCTCTTCCCCAGCAGAAAGACTCTAGACTTTTTATTGCCTATCAAACTTGTGTGTTGTCACCTCCATGCCTTTTGTTCATACTATTTCTCCTTCATGGAAGCAGTTTTTGTTTCTCTTTCCCCCACCCCAATTCAAACACCTGTGACCCCTTCTCTCTTCTCTGGGTGGGGCATAGACTGCTAGGATGCTGGGCAGGGCACAGCTGTGTATGGACTGACCTAGCCCTATCTCTAGTGGTATTGGACCTATGCAGGATATTGATCTGGTCCTTTCTCCTGCTGGGGAACTGGGCTGCTTGCCTTCCACTTCTCTTGGCTTCTTTCTGCTCAGAGCTCCCAAAGGCTTCTGACCATCTTTTGGTGCAGTCCTGGACTGTGTGGGGGAGTTTATAGCTGTTTTACTTTTATTTTCTTTATTATCATTCCTTCTGTGTATTATTGGAGTGTCTTTGGATAATCTGGGCTCCTTTAGGTCCTGACATGCTGCCATATTCCCACCATCAGGACCTTTCACCTCTCTAGTACTGTTTCCTCATTAGGAAAATAGGGGCATTAGACTATATAAACTTCAAGGTATCTTCCAGCTCTAAAGCCTATGAGAATTATGATCCTATGAGTCTATTGCCATGTGGTTTCCAAGCTGTAGCCAAAAGATTCTGTCAGTCCCAGGTTGCTGTGGGATAAGGAGATGATGGACCCTGATGGGGGACAGAGATGCTTATTATACAAAGTGTTAATAGATAACACTATTAGAAAAATGTCTCTAGACAAGATAGTCTGTCTTTGTGATCAAAGTAGGACCCATGTCTCCGAATGGTAGACAAATATTAATAAATTCACTAATTTTGGTTCTGTATTTAATTCCTTTATGAAGGTTAGTTATTTGTTAGCTTCAGTTAAGAAAAGCTTGTGCTTTTCTGAGAGCTATCAATCTTTGAAAATGTTGAGACTATGAAATTGAAGCTTTGCTGCTCTTGCTGGCAGGCATTGATGACCAGACCAGACTAGGGAGATTCGTTCAAAGCAAACAAATGATTGTAGTTGACTGCAGAAGTATGAGCCAAGAGACAGTATGACCTACGTACACTTGAAGTAAGAAAGACTTGAATTCAGGTCTCGTTCCAGACATACTTTCTGATCTGGCTGAGGCATTTAAGTTCTAAGTGCCTAAGGTAATTATCTAAGACATTAAAATAATAATAATTATAGCTAATATTTATATAACACTACTATTTGCCAGGCACTGTGCTAAGTTTTTTATAATTATTATCTTATGTGACCCTCAAAACAACCCTGGGAGATAAGTGTTATTTTTTACCCCCTTTTTATAGATGATAAAACTGAGGCAAATAGAAGTTAAGTGACTTTCCCAGGGTCACACAGCTAGGAAGCGTCTGAGGATTTGAACTGGTGTCTTCCTGACCTCAGGCCCAGGGCTCTATGTAATATACTACCAAGATGCCCCAAGATGTGGAATAGCTTTTTGGCATTAGAGAAGAAATTCCTCATTGGGATTTCTCTAAACCAATGGAATCACAGATATAGACTCAAATTAAAACTACTATCATGGACTAAGGAATTGAATTTGCTAATGATTTCTATTTAATAGAATCAGCTCAGTTCTTTCCCTCACCTTCCCTTTCTCCCTTTCCTCACCTTCTCTTCTCCTTCTCTTCTTCCTTATCCTTTCCTCAATTTCCTTCCCTCCCCTATGTACAAATTCCCCCACTCCTTACCCACCATGGCTCACATTCTCATTCACTGACTCTGAGAAGCTTTTCTGTTGATGTCTACACCTTGCAAACCATACACTTGGAAAGGAGAGATTCTAATTCTAGATTCAGCTATACAAATTACCTCACAAACCTGGGCCAGAGAAAAATTAGATTTGGCCTAAAAGATATAAAGCTGTGGGCCAGGTGAGGATTTTAATTGAGTTGTGGCCTACTTGAAGAAAGCCTCATTTATGGAACTCAGAAATTACTCAACAGCTAACTCAGGGGGTGATCTCCCCTCCCCCATTACATCCATAAAATAGATTCACCTTAGAGATTTGGGGTAAAGAGGGGTTGGGTAGAGAAACTTAATGTCCCAGGAACCCCTGCCCAATTGAAAAAGAATCAGATAGGAAGAAAACAGACCTTATAAATGTTAACTTTGTCTTTGAAAAAAAGACTAGATTCAATTAATTAAGATTCCACTGAAACATTTATTGCATAAAGCAAAAAGATGTCCAAATATATCTAAACTCTGACCCATAAAATTGATCTGGTTTCACTTAATAATAATTATTAGAATGGGGAGAAAATTCAGAAAAATCTATCCTCCTAGTTTCTCCAATGAACAAACCAAGGCATACAAGAGATAAAGTGACCTGGCCAAAGTCATGTATCATGCTAATGACAGAACCAGAACCTGGGTCTCCTGAATTCTTAGCCAATGTTTTTTTTTTTTTAATGTCAGATCCAAAGATTCTGCAGCATCATGGTTCTGGAAATGTGTGAATTGGACTGCTTCCTGTGATATAGAACTGGTCTAAGGAGGTTGTGGCATAGAACACTTTCATAACCTTTCTGAGGGTCCTTTGGTGTTTTTGAAGTCTTATGCAACTAGCAGAAGAAGCCATTTTCTCTGGATGCTTTCCTCTGGATTCTGGATGCACAAATCTTGTTATTTTGCACATCAGGTGGATTTACCTGGAGTATATATCTTTGTTTAGCCTCCTAGGCAGGAGTTAGTGGTCCCAATTTTGTTTCTCAGCTGCCTTAAATGGAGGTAGCTAACAAACAAGTCTATGGCTGGGTGAGGCAATCTGGGAAAGGTCCCATCACTAAATCTGCCTCCCCTGGACCTCAGGCTCCTTAGGGACAGAGGTGGGAGATGCTACCTATTGCTGCTTTGGCAGAGGCCCCCCACCCCCTTGTTTGAGAACTACTGGCCTATTCTGGGGGCCCTGTGCCATAGAGCTTCCTGTCTCTTCTTCTTTTGTTAAAGCCAAATGAAACAATGTAATTAGCTTGTTACAATTAAAGTGACTCGACTGGATAAATTGTAATCACCCAGAATCAAGTCAGGCATCCCTGCAGGTCCCGGACATCGCAGCTGAGCTGCCTCATTTGCATAATTAAAATATACAAATGATAATGGATTTTGTACTCAATTTCCAGCGGCTGTGAATTTGAGAAACTCTGAAATTAGAATAACGGAGATGAAGCCCGCCTTGAGGGTAATGGGGATGACAAGTTTTGACAGTAGGGGTGTTTATAACGCTAGTTTCTCGCTACAAAATAAATAAGTACAAAAAAGATTAGACAGCGATATTAGTTAATAGTTCCGTGGGCAGTGCGAAGTGCCGATAGACTAGTGATTACCTCTGCAAATGTGCACTGCCTTTTTTTTTTTTTTTGACAAGCTCTGCCTAACCTTAGGGGATACCTTCCTCCTGATTATGAGAAATTGAGAATGAATTAAATGCATAAAAAGGGTTGTCACAGATCGACAAACGGAAGGAAAAAAGAGAAATGAAATTAGTCTTGCTGATCTTGCTTCTAGCTGGGGAGGGAGAGGAGAGGGAAGGTATATATATGTGTGGAGGAGGGGAAAGGCAAAACTGGAGAGAGGGAAAGGATAGAGAGGTGTTGTATCGGATGGAGAAAGTGGGAACGGGTGGCAAAATCAGGGGTTACTGGGCCAGACTTGCAGATACAAGGTAGAGGTAGATTCTTATGTGGTGTGACTTGAGAGATTCTGGGGAGATCTCCTACCCCCAAAATCTCTGGGTCCCTGAAATTCCAAAGTTAGCAATTTGCTCTTTTGGACTGATTATTGCCCTCCTTAGTTAAATACAATGCAATAAACATTTATTAAGTGCCTACTGTGTACAAAATACAGTGTTCTGTGCTCTTTAGTCTTAGACATGCCTTTGTGAATTAGTTTATCTGTTGTTTTCCAAGTGACAGAGCATGTGAAATTGTTGTGGAAAACTCTTAAATTTTGAGTCAGAAGAATTATGTATAAATATGTATAATACCATTATATATATATGTATATGTACATATAATATGTATAATACCATTCAAGTTAAAGACAAGTCCCTAAATCTGACTTTGATTCCAGTGGATATGGCTGAACAATACAGTATGGTAGGTAGAGTGGAAGATGTCCAACTCGCAGCCATGAGCCTCTGAGGCCACTTAACCTTTCTGGGCCTCAATTTCCTTACCTGTAAAATAGGAATGATAATTCTTGTACCACCTATCCCTCAGGGTTGTGGAGAGGAAAACACTTCATCCATCTTAAAGTACTATAGATATGTAAATTGAATTTCTTCTGGCTCAGAAGGGTCCTAAGGCAGTATGAACACCTGTTTTGAGGAGTAAGAGAAAAGAAAAATGAAATTCTGAAAGTGGGGAAGGAAGAACATGCATGGGGTACAGCAGAGAGACCAACCACTTCACAATTTGCCTGGGCCAGACTCTGGGTGAAGAAATTTTCATTCCATAATCTCAGGGTGCCAGCTGCAATCAGGCTTGAGTCTCTAGTACCCTGCCTCCTCTCAGCTTCCTTTTGTGGATTGTCTTCCTCCATCAGATTATAAGCTTCTTGAAGGCAGGGTAGCATTGGTACCTGGCATATAGAAGGCACTTAAATTTATTATTGACTGACTGAAGCAATTTGCCCCTGTCACACAGAGAGTTAATGACAGGGCTGTCAGAACATGGACTCAAGTCACTTAAGTGCTGGTCCTACTATGTGATAAGAGTAAAAAATGGGGCATAAATACTAAGTATTCACTGCTTAGCTTCTGACACATTTTTGTCCAGCTATTGATGCCCTCTACCTACTTATAAATCATAAACTTAAGGACAGAGAACCTTGTTGACTGCTGGCCTCTGCCTGAATTTGGGAAATCAAAGAGGGACCAACTACAAAATGAATAAATTAAAAAAATTAGATGGGATATACATTAATAGTTCTTATAGTTTCTTGGTAGAAATGTCATGGCTGTAGGGACAGAATAACACAGGTTTAGTTGTTGCCACCATTTTGACTGACCATAGTATTGACCTGGAGTCATGGAAGGAACATAACTGACAATGGGGACAGCAGCTAAAATAATGGCTTTAAGTTGGGGAACTGCTGGTTCCAGCATAGCCTCTGTGGGGGCTGACTGTGTATGACCTGAAGGTCATGAGTAATAGTAGCATCATGAAGGGCACAATCATTGCTTTTCTTGAGGTCAGAGTAGTGGTGGGCAGCTATTTGGAATGGTAGATAGAGTTCAGGACTTGGAATCAGGAAGAACTAAGTTCAAATCTGGTCTGACACTTACTGGCTGTGTGACTCTGGGCAAGCCACTTAAATGTCTGTTTGCCTCAGTTTTCTTACCTGTAAAATGGGGGAAGAGGAATTATTTCATTGATATAGTGCAGTACAACATGCTAACACTCTCTGCACCATCAAAACTCATTGGTGCTTAGTTAAACCTGTCATTATGAAAGAGCAAATTTTGGGCTTATCATAAAAGAAAAAATAATTCTCTAAGTTCCCAGAAGGAAGAAGGCATTGTGGGCTGAGGTGATCAGGGAAGGCTTCATGAAGGAGGCCTTGCAGTTTGGGTTGGGCCTTATACATTTGTATAACAGGGGAGGAGAGCTGTGATCATGTGATATGAGAGACCATGGTGAGTAAAGGTACAGAGGTGGGAAGAGAAGAAGCCAACTAGAACACTGCATTTAGGTAAAGGGGTTACTGACAGACTACAGAGGAGATTCGGTAGCTTAATCTGAGTTGGCAATAGGTATTAGAAGTATCTGACCCTAGGAATAAGGGAAACAAGCAGCTGCACTTGGCACTGATCTTACCGAGCTCTGTGAGCTGGAGAAGGAAACGAAATACGGTCATGAGTTTCCAAAAGGAATTCTCTCCCAGTAGGTCTCCCAGCAGGATATTAATTGGCAACTCACATTAGCCCATGAATCACCCTTCATGGCCCTGGGATGGAGTTGATTGATACCTGATGCCAAGGAACAATGGGGAGAGGTGCCAGGGCAACAGCACCTTCTCCTGCCCGAGGAGGCACCACATGTGACTCTTGGCATAAGCCCCTGACATATGTGTCACATCCCCTCTCCCTTGGAGGGTACGGCAATTCCTTCTGTTTCTTGTTGTAAATAGGCAGGGGAAGAGATTAAAGCCAGGTGACCATTGATGACTGTACTCTTTAGGCTTGTGCTTGGGTCATAGGATAAGATTTAGAGCTGGAAGGCACCTCTGAGGCATTTAGATCCAATACCCTTATTTTGTAGATGAGGAAGTGGGGTCAGGGAGATTTAAGGACTTAACCCAAGTGTCACAGATAGTACAGAGCAGATGGGACTTCAACCCAGGTGTTCTGCCTTCAAATCCAGCAATTTTCCCACTGTATTACATTGCTGGAGTGAGGGTGGTAATGGTGTTAATCTATCTATGTCCATTGGAGATGGGACCGTTTGAGGGCATGCCTCTGATCCAATTTGTGTACATGTGTTCCACATAAGCACCAAGCAAGTGATTATGGTAGGTCATACAAAAGCATTTGGATTAGAGTAAGAGGACGTTGGTTCAAATACCCAGCTCGGCATCTTACTATATGTATCAGCCTGGGATGAGCACATCACTTCTCTGGGCCTTCATCTTTAAAATGAGAGGCTTGGACTAGGCGACCTCTAATTTGTCCCCTTTGGCTCTAAGTCATTGCTCTGAACAACCATGTCCCAGAGAAGGGCAATATCAAAAGGTTAAACAAGTGATTCAAACATTTCTAACTTTCCCTTGGGGCAGTGGCTAGGGTGTTTGGGCCTAATGTCAGGAAGACTCAACTACCTGAGTTCAAATCCAGCTTCAGACACTTACTAGCTGAGTGACTCTGGGCAAGTCACCTAACCCTGTTTGCCTCAGTTTCCTCGTTTCTAAATTGAGCTGGAAAAGTAAATAGCAAATCACTCTAATATATTTGTCAAGAAAACTCCAAAAGGGATCATGAAGAGTTGGACATAATTGAAACCACTGAATGAAAACGACAATAAATTTCCCCTTAATTTCTTACTAGGAATCTCTCCATGAAGTTATATAAATTCTTTCTGAATCTTCTAATATTTTCAGCCAGTGTGACTTCTTGGGCATAACAAATCCTCTCTGGTTACTAATTTTACTGTATAAAGTAGAACAGGAAGATTTGGTTTCACATCCTGCCTTAGACACCAATTGTATGACCCTGGGCAAATCATTTAACCAATTAACTTCTCTAGGCCTCAGTTTCCTCATTTGTAATATGAGTGTGTTGGACCTCATGACCACTGTGAACACTTTCAGTTCCTAAGATCCTGGGATCCTGCCTCTCTCAAGCTTTTGAAGGAATCAAGCAAAGTTCCAGTGTCTGTGATTTGTAAACAAATGATCATCCCCTTCTTCACATCTGCTCATGATGAGTTTGTAGACTTTCCTCCTACTCCCTCTTATCCCCTGTATCTTCAGAAGAGGTCTCATTTAAAAAAAATTCATTGCTCTGCTCATTCTGCCCACTTACCCTTCTATTCTTTTGTGGAGAATATGAGAAGGCCAAAAGTCAGGCTCCTTCCCACCACTTTGTCCCCTGATGCTTCCTAACAGTGATGTAACCTCCCAGAATTCTGACTGGCCCCATGCCACATAGATTAGGAGAGGCTGGCATAGAGCTGCATGGCAAAGCCCTGTGAACTTGCATTTGGGGAAAGAAAGGGCTCAGAGCCCTGTGCCAACCTGCATCGGGGCTGCCAGGCTCATACTCTCTCCATACATGATGCCAGGCAGGCCTGGCCCTCAGCAAAATCAGTGAAGTAGGAGAAGTTTGTTTTTGGCATGCTGAAGCTTACCATCCCTTAATTGGTTTGGAAATGCAAGACCAGCCCTAGGTAAAATCTGATTATTTCCTCCTAGACACTATGCCTACAATTCCAGTAGTTGAAATCAGGTGACACGTGGTGCCTATTAATGGGGACACTGGCCCAGCAGTCATTTTCCCTAGGCATGGTTAACTGAAACTTGAAGAGCACATGACCCATTCAATTATGCTTTTTCTATTACAGTATTACACTTCATTAATGGAAGGAAAAGTAAGGGAATAAGCATTTATATAGCACTTACTATATGCCTGGTATTGTACTAAGTGCTTTGCCTCACTTGATCCTCACAACCCTTCAAGGTAGATGCTGTTATTATACCCCTTCTACAACTGAGGAAACTGAGGCAGACAGAGGTTACGCTCTTGCCCAGGAATCACACTATTAGCAAATGTCTATTAAAATGACATTATTAGTGTTTACAAAAGTGACCTCTTTTGCTTTTTTAACAAACAAGTCTGTGGGTCACAGTCTTATAATCTGTAAAATTAGTGGGTAGTGGAGATTTCTAAGGTCTAAAGTCTCTCCCCACAATATATAATATATTATAACATATAATATATAGTAAATATACTATATAATAAATATACTATAGTTAGTATATATTATATAATAAATGTATTATAGATAATATATAGCATATATTATATAATAAATATGTAGTATATAATAAAAAGCCATTTTGAAAGAAATACAAAGTCTTAAACAACCATTGCTACATTCTCTCACTAAACCTCAACCACCAACCACTGCTTAAGTTAACACTTTGTTTCTCAGTCTTAAGTAGAATTGCTACTGATTTTTTTTTCCAGTCAGTCACTTTTTAAAACTGTGCGATGGTGTTCTCTTCTGACATGTCCTTGTGGTATGATGGTGATCCCTCCCTGGTTTTTTGAAGGGGATGCCAACAGAATTCAAGCTCTGGAAGGTCTGGTCAAACTAGAAAAGCTTTCAGTATGGGTCTCATGATGAGCAATTATTTAAGGCCCAGCCTAGCTAAATGGAAGAAGGCCTAGCACCAGAACCTTAAGTGACTACCAAGAGAATTCTGCATTTTCTAAAGTGTCCACTGTGTGCTAAGCGCTATGCTAGGTGCTAGTAATATAAAAGTAGAAATGAAATTGCTTTCCCTATGAGGAGCTTACTTTCTACTGGAGGGATTTGTCTTATTGACCACCCAACTCAGGAAAATATCCAATGAAGATGGAGCTGTGACCTATCTCAGAAGGAGTACCTTATTTAAAGTGTTGAAGTGAGAAGTCATAGTGCTAATGCCTCAGATGTCAAGATAGTGCCTTTTCTCTTTGATTCAACACTCCTACACGGTGCCACCCTCCAGCCATCGGGTATCAAAAGTCTCTAATTAATTTGCTGACAAATTAATAAGTAACAAATAAATTTAAATAAATAATTTATTTGATAAATAAAGATAATCAGCCTTACATTCCTCCTATCCAATCCATTGCCAAATCTTGTAATTTTTAGCCACGTCTCCTCTCTACTCACATAGCCATCATGCTTGTGCTTTTTGTCCTTCATTACTTCTCACCTGGACTATTGTAGTAGCCTTATGATTAGTCTCCCTATCTGAAGGGAGGTCTTCCTCCTTTCTTAAGGAGGTCAGCACCTGAGTCACTGTTGTCCCTTCCTCCTCAATCCTTGCCTTTATACTAGGGGACTTCAGCAATCATGTTGATCTTTACTCAAAATTCTTGTCCTACTAATTAATTCCTTAGCCTTCTTAAATCTTATGACCTCAGTAACACATGGGGGTCTCTCCATTACCCATAAACATTACACTTTCCTAATTAAAAACTCTGACATTCTTCTGACCATGACTCTCTCTTATCCCATCTTTCTATCTCTCCATATGCTTTACTCCTCTAAAACCCATTCTTTGCTTTTATGGAGAACTCCAATCCCTCCACCTTTCAGTACTTTAACAGGCCTCATCACCCAACTGAAATGGCTCTCTCCAAAGCAACTGATAATCTCTTAATTGTGACATTTAGTGGCTTCTTCCCACACCCTCTCATTGTTTTTAGCCTCTTTGTTGTATTTCTCAGCAATTTCACTCTTGCATTACCAATTACCTATTAGACATATCAAACTGGATATCCTGGAAACACCTCAAACCAAGCCCCAAACAGAACCAATCCTCTTCCTTGTCACCCCCTCCTGAAACCTTCTTCTCTTCCAAACATCCCTATTTTTGTCAAAGGAAACACTGTGCTTCTAGTCTCCAAAGTTTGTAACCTTATATGTAGAATCATTTGCCAAAGCTCATTATTTCTCACAACATTTCTCAAATGCAGCCCATCCTCTATACTCTCACAGTGGTCAATCTCTTCCAGATTCTCACCACCTCTCACCTAGATTTTTGCCATAGTTTTCTAATTGGTCTCCTTACTTCCATTCATTCAACACACTGCTGCCAAAGTGATTTTACTTAAGTGAAGATCTGAACATGTCCCTCCTGTCCTCAGTAAATTCACGTGGTTTCCTATTGCCTCTAGAATGAAATATAAACTCCTCTATCTTTAAAAGCCCTTTAAAGCTTGGCTCCAGCCCATCTTTTTAGCCTTATTGGACATTACTCTCCCTCCTGTCTCTTATGACTCAGTCAAAGGGGCCTTATCTATGTATCTCATTTACAACACTCCATTTCCCACATCTCACATCCAGCTGTCCTCTGTGCCTGGAATGCAAATCCTCTTCACCTCTCCTTTGCAGAATTCCTCTCTTCTTTCAAGACATAGCCTAAGTACCACCTTCCACATGAGGCCTTTCCTGATCCTCTCAGTAGCTAAGAAGGAAGAGGGAAGTAAGTGCCCACTGTGTGCCAGGCCCTGTGCTAAACACTTCACAAATATTATCTCATTTGATCCTCACAACAACCCTCGGAGATATTATTATTATCCCTATTTTGCAGTTGAGGAAGCTGAGGCAGACAGGTTAAAAGATTTGTCCAAGGTGTAATATTAGTGGGATATAAGATCTTCCCCACCCATTAATAGGTCTCAAGGGGAGTCCATTAAAGGAAGCTCGCTTAGGGGAGGCTTGCTTATAGGAAGGCTTTCACACCTTTAGTTGATTTTTAATTAGGCACTAAATCACAAGGGTTGTGATGCCCTCTGGCTCTAACAAAGGGTATATATACTCTGAGGCTAGCATTTTGCTTTGGGGCTCACTCATTGGAAGAGTGTTCCTGTGATTTGGCCAAATGAGACTCTGGGTAGTGCTTTGAAAAACTCAGATGTTGGTGCTTCTCTCTCTGGTAACTATGTATGTATTGCCTCGGTCAGACAGTTGGATCTGTCTGTTGATCTGTGCCAATTTCTCAGACAGTTAGAATCCCTGTGTATTGTTCTTTATTTCTCTGCTTGTATTTTCTTTGCATTTTCTCTGAAGTTCAGGGTGCTGTTTTTTCCCCTGAACTAGTGAATGTAATTTAAAAGATTGTTGCCCCCTGAAACAGCTATCTTTCCTAGTGAAGCAGATCTAAGAACCTGTGCTAGCAGCCATCCTGGGGATGCCAGTGTGGTTGCTGCTACACAAGGTCACACAGCAAGTTAAGTATCTGATACTGGTTTTTAGCTCAGGACTCCCTGACTAGCTGCCTCAGAGCTTCCAGTGCCTTTCTTCTCAAACTACCTTGTATTTGGTTTACATTTGTCATATACATATTTACATATATCCTTGTCTCTTCCACTGGAATGTTAGCTCTTTGTAACTAGGGATTGTTTTCATACTATATTTTTATCCCCAATGCCCAGTACTTTCTATCCCATTCTAGATGTTCTAAATGTGTGATATCATGCTGCTAATGATAGTAAAAAAAAGCTTTTTTCTGTACATGCTTAGGCTTTAGTATTTTATAATCTTCTCTTGCTTTTGACAAAGAGTGATTTGTTTTCTTAAAGAGCCTAAATCCTTTTTCCTTTGAACATTAAAGACAGAATATGAACACAGTGTCATGGAAAAAATCTTCCACTGGGAATCAGAAAATCTGTGTCTGAATCCTGGCTCTACCACTCACAAGCCATGGGAGAATGGTAAAGCCACTTAATCTTTTTTAGCCTCATTTCTTCTAAAAATGAGTGATTTGCATGATGCATTAGATGCTCCTTCCCCCTCTAAATCCTAATTGATCCAACAATAGAACAATTGAAAAACACATTTATATAGTAGTTTCTTCAAGGAAAGCTGAGCAGAAAGTCTTCCAGGACCCATGTGTCTTGCTTTAGCCCTTTCATCTCTTTGACCAAAACTTAACTCGGCTATGTCTCATTTTCTAAGGGTGAATCTTCTACTTATAAGGTGACAGCTAGTTGTCAGACCAACTCATTCAAGGGTGGGGAACCTTTGACCTTGAGGCCACATTTAACCCTCTAGGTCCTCAAGTACAGCCCTTTGACTGAATCTAAACTTCATAGAACAAATCCCCTTAATAAAAGAATTTGTTCTGTGAAACTTGGACTCAGTCAAAAGGCCAGACTTGAGAACCTAGAAGGCGACATGTGTCCTTGAGGCTGCAGGTTGCCTATCCCTGAATCAATCTATGCCAAGGTGCTTACAACTGAGAATGGGTCAATGTGTCATTCCTTCCAGGGTGTTTTTGTAGCCTTCAGTGCTTCAATGAAGATGACGATGATGACGATGATGATTGTGGGAATTATAGGCATTGTGGCAAAGGGGTGAAGGATGTACTTTGGTGGATGAGGGTTTTTGATATCTTGCAAATCACACTACTTGGTGATGAGAGTGTGTGGAGGGATTCAGTTAGCAAAAGTCATGCTCTTTCTTCCTTTACTTCAGTCCCTAAGGAAGAGGTGGCTCTTCTCCTTGCCCAGTTAACTTTTTTATTTGTTCTCTGTCTCTGTCTCTTTCTGTCCTTCCCTTCTCTCTTATCTCACTGAACTCTACTTTCTTGCCCAGGCTCTAGTTCCGCATTCTTAACTGACTGCTGGACTCTACCATGTAGACATTTTAAGTTCAAGCTGGCAAAATACAACTCATTATCTTGCCTCTTAAACCTACCTTTCCTCCACACTTCCCTATTTTTGTTGAGGATGTCATCAGCCAGTCACTCCTCTTTCCTATCTATCCTTCCCACAGTTTCCAAGTAAATATTCCTAAATGAGGCACTTATCTGACCATGCCACTCCATTGCTCAAACACCTGCACTGGCTCCCTATTGCCTCTGGGATAAAATGCGCATTCTTCTTTTTTTTTTTTTCAAGGATCAGTTCTGGTGCCACTTCTGTGAAGCCTTCTTATGTTTTCTAGATCTTCATACTTTCTCCCTCTTCCAATAACTTTTTTTTTTTTTTTAAAAGCAATTGGGGTTAAGTAACTTGCTCAAGGTTACGGCTAGTCATTTGATTTATGCATGGTGCTCATTTTCTGAGGCGGATCTGATCTTGGTCATCCAAACTCGAGGCCACGCTCTTACTCACTGCGCCACCTAGCCGCCCCTTTACAAAAAACCCCAAACAATTCCAATAACTTTTTTAAAGGCTATTTATGTATGTGTTGCATTCCTTTTTGAGCTATCTGAGGGCTGGGACTGGTGCATTTTTTCTTTGTGTCTCTAATAAGCACAGGTCCTTGAGTATAGTAGGTGTTAAGTTGTGCTACACCGGTTGAGGCTCCTTTCATGGAATGATACGGTTGTAGCACTTGTATTTAGTCCTGGCTTTTCTCCACTGGGCTATCATAATGGTGAACTGGGCTGTTCACAAGTGTCTGTGTCAGCCAGATTCATGGTTTGTGTTTCTCCAGAGTCTGCACACAGCATGCACCAGAATTGGGGAGGTAAGTGATGAGGAAGCCATGTTCCAAATCCATTCTCAAGCTGCCGATCTCAATTGTACCAGCTGAGCTTATTTCTGATTTTTGGTCCCTTGGGTATGGTGCTTGGCAGCAGGCATACATAACACAGTGTGGGCTCCAGCTGTATGCCAGATCTCAATAGAGAAACTATGGCAAGGATAAGAACCCCCCTTTTAGGTGCCAGTGATATGAATTCATCATTGTAGTCAATAGGGATTTGAACTCTGGGCTGTAGAACACAAGCTTCTGGCAGGAGGCAAAGAAAGCCACGATTAGTTAAATGCCATGCCCACCTTGCTATTATAGTTCATGAAACTGGTTGTTAAAATTAAGAGACTAGAAAAGAATGATGGCTCAGATGCATTATAAGGGAAGAGCAGCCATGAAGGCAGTATTGCTAGAACTGGGTTTTTATCGACTCTCCTGGGCCTGTATTTGCTAGCATCAGACACTCCTTTGATGATGATGACCTGATCAATTGCCTTTATCACCTTCTTGATGGAGGGTATAGAAGATTGGTGTGATTTTCAAGGGTGGACATTCTTATAGGAACATGATCTCTGGTGCATTCAACTCCTACAGTGAGTATTATCCTTTCTTCCATTGGCCCAAGGGTAACTTTGTGTATCTTACTTGGGGTCAGTCCCTTTCATTTTTGCACAGGGGAGATGTGCCTTACTCTTGCACTCTTGGGAATTGGGGGTCTGGCCCCGGGAGAACATTCCGAAGATCTAGTCAATAAGACATAGCTAGGTAAGTCAGTCAAGTTAGGGAGATCTAAGCAGACCAACGCCAGTCAGTCTGAGAGCTCAGAATGCTGCTAGGAGCAGTGGTAACCAGTAGTCTTGATACACTTTAATTCTAGGCATGGATAGCAGCAGGCTCTCTAGAAAAACAGACAAACCAACCTGTGGTGGACTTGGACTTGCTTTTAAGCTTAATTGGCATTATTAGTGGTTTTTTCCTATTACTTTTTTTTTTTTGGCTTTTTGGAGGGCAATTGGGGTTAAGTAACTTGCCCAAGGTCACATGGCTAGGTTTTTGTTTGTGTGTGTTAAGTGTCTGAGGCTGGATTCGAACTCAGGTCCTTCTGACTCCAGGGACCGTGCTCTACTCACTGCGCCACCTAGCTGCCCTTCTTATTACTTTCTTAAGTCTAGACAATCGACAAAATGACAAATCAAGCCTTGGTTTGTAGCATTTGCTAATTTCCAAGGTGTAAAGTCTCATACTGAAAATTTAACATTTGGTCATTATAGGTCTGTTTGAGCTGGCTCCAGCATGGCCCTGTTCTGACCCTTGTTCTGCCCTGCCTTCTGGATGTGGGCAGCCTCAGGCTCTCAGATGCTGATGGTCATCAGGATGAAGTCACAGATCTGGAGGGGATCTGGGTGTGGATTGAGTCTAAAGCAGCTAGACTAAGGGTGGAGTGAATGAAATTTCTAATTGAGAAGTTCCAGACTTAAACAATACTATTTCCATGGTAAAAAGTATTTAAAGCCAATAATTACCACCAGGGTAGTCTCTTTGGAAAGATTGGACATGTTAAATTGAGTCAATAAGAGTTTCAGCATCATTTGTTAAGAGATACTATTAGTTTTCTGTTCCTAGTGGAAATTCTCCTCTTGTCACATAATCCTAATTAATTATTGTTTAAAGGCCTGAAAACTTCAATGCACAAGGGAGTAATAATCTTATGTTTCATTAACTATAGCTTCTGAAGGCAGAACCAGGATTGGAAATAGCACTCAAGGCCTGTAACAGACCAAGCCCCTCAACAAATGTGGGTTCTAGGTTTGGACTTCAAGCCTAGAACTGGTCATGGAATGTGTTAAACTGAGACCACATTTACCCTTTTAAATCTGTTGCCTCTGTTGAGCATAGTTTTATTGGAGTCAGCGAATCAATAGGAATTGTAGGAGTATCTGACATCGATTTTGCAATATGCTTTGTAATTACTGAATCAATGCAAAATTCTCAGCTCATTAGGAGATTAGCTATTTTTAATCATTTATATTAATGTGCTTAGCCAAAGGCACTGGAGTTTAACAAAAATGACTTATTTAATCACCCACATTTTAAAATCCAAGGACTAAACACTCTCTTGACTAGCCTTGCAAATAGCCACTGGCCTAGAAGAGTTGGAAGCCATAATCCAGATTAGGAGAGAAGGAGTAGGTGATTTTTTAACTCTTTGAATCTGGTAAAGATTTGGTTCTGTTAAATTCTGAATGTGGAGAGTGGCACTAAAGCCTGTTATGCTGTAGCTGGTGGCCCACATTGCCTTTCTCTTGTCTCACCTCTGCTTATCAGTATATATCTGTCTAGCTCCCTGATAACAATGCCTCTTATCTCTATCTCTCATCTGAATTTATAATCTCCTAGCTCCTAATCCCTCCCCCATTCTGATCCATCCTCCATACAGCTGTCAAAGTAGCCTTTCTCTGGTACAGATGTTGTAATGATGGCCAATGTTAACATAGCACTTTAAGGTTTGCAAAGAACTTTACTTTTATTATTTCGTTTGATCCTCACAATAATCCTGAGAGGTAGGGGTTATTATTCTCCCCAGTTTTGCAGATGAGGAAACTGAGGCTGACAGATTAAATGACTTGCCCAGGGTCATCAACTAGTAAGTGTCTGATGCAGGATTTGAAATCAAGTCTTCCCAGCTCTCGGTCCAGCCTTCTATATTTGTTGTTCAGTGATTTCATTGTATTTGACTCTTTGTTTAGGGTTTTCTTGGCAAGATACTGGAGTGGTTTGCCTTTTCCTTCTCCAGCTCATTTTACAGATAAGGAAACTGAGGTAAACAAGGTCAAGCGACTTGCCCAGGCTCACACAGCTAGTGTCTGAGGCTGGATTTGAACTCAGGAAGATTAGTCTTCCTGATTTCAGCTCTAGCACTTTATCTACTGTGCCACCTAGCTGCAAAAACCAGCCATCATTAGATGGCTAGGTGGCTCAGAAGATAACACCCTGAACCTGGAGTCAGGAAGACCTGAGTTAACATTTTGCCCCCAACACTTACTAGCTGTGTGACCCTGGGTAAATCACTTAACCTCTGTTGGCCTCAGTTTCCTTCTATGTAAAATAAAGATACTAATAGCAACAATCTCCCAGGGTTATTAATGAGGATAAAATGAGATCTTGAGTGCTTTGCAAACCTTAAAGTGCTATATAATAGTAATATTATTATGATTGCTTTCACATTTAATTTGCACATGGCAGGTAGATGCTTAATACATGTTTGTTGAATGAGCAACCATGTGTTCCAATAGGTCTTTCCTACTTTTGTCTCTGCTATTAATTTTCTGAGTAACTTTGGGCAAATAACTTAACTCCTCTGGGTCATAATTTTCTTTCTTGTAAAAGGGTTTATTAATATTTGCCATACCTACCTACCTCACAGGTGTATAGTTAGCATCAAATGGAATAATAGATGGAAAAGTGCTTTGAAAATTTACGTCTCCATAAATGCTTAATGAACAAATGAAAAAGCATTTGTTAAGTGTCTGCTGCTATGTGCCAGGCATTATGCTTGATGATCCAGATCATTTGCTTTGTTCAAACCTGACAAGGATGATGGCATTTTGCTGAAGCCCTTTGGCAGTTTCTATCTATTAGTTGGAAAGAAGCTAATGGAAGAACTGCTCTCATTGGTGGAATTAGTTGTAACTTTTCCTATAATGTTACTGAGTGGGTAGGAGGTAGTAATCAGTGAATCTGTTCTTTGTTGCTTTTATTCAACAGGAGGTTGTTGTCAATCCGGCTATAGAAAAATTGAAACCCTCTTTTCCTCCCTCTTCCTTCCTCCCTCACCAGCTCTCCCACCTCCTATTGACTGAGGTGCATGATTATGTGTAGCAGAGATTCTTTGTATTCTGATCAACAGATAAGGTTGGTCTGTTTGCAGTTCATGTATTCTAAGAAACCTCTTGGTTTTTTACTCTACTTGGGATTCCTTATCCACAAGTGTCTTGTTCCTCTGACCTCAGCATTCTGTTTCATTGGGTTGCCACTAGAAAAAGACTTTGACACAACCTTAGCTATTTGGCAAACTGTAATGGGCTAGTTTAAAATAGGCTTTTAGCCCAATGTTGGCATGATAGTTTGATCCCTGAGTGAGTCACCATAATATTAAAAACAGAACAAAACAACTAACATTCTTCTCTGGACATGCTCTGCAACCCTAACCTCAGTTAGCTGTCTCATGGCTATTGGCCATGTAAAGGATGGGATGAGAGTTAGAACGAGCTTATGCCAACCATCCTTAGCATGAAAAATCAGCAGAACAGCACATGACCTCTAATAGAATGTAAGCTTCTGGAGGACAGTGGCTATTATATTTTTGTCTTTGTATCCCTAGGCTCTAGAAAAATACCAGGCATATTTCAGGTACTTGATAGATTTGTGCTGATTGATTGATGCCTTTGTGATTGTGGGTCAGAATAATAATCTCTTGTTTCTATAACACTTCAAGTTTTTCAAGATGCTTTTCTTGCATTGCCTGTGTAAGGTAGTGAGAACATTATTGCCTTTATTTTACAGATGAGGAGATGGACTTCTGAGAGGTGAAGTGACTTTCTGAGAGTTACATGGTTAATTAAGTTTTGGAATTAAGACTCAAACCCAGCTCTTCTGCAACAAAATACTTTTTTTTTGGTTACCATTGCCTGAGATTGATTCATTGCCATTCATCATTTGACTTGTTTGAAAGGTATTCGGTCTCTTTACCATTCAATCTCTCAGGATATAGTACAGGTGTGGTGGGATCAACCCTAGATTTAGAATCAAGAGACTCAAGTTCCAGGCTTGATCTTATCAATTGTTAGCTGTGTGACCTTGGTCAAGTCAATTAACCTTATTCAGTTTCCTCATCCATAAAATGGGAATAATACCTGCTTTGACTTGTTGAATTGAAATAGTTTACAAATGTGTATCACTCAATTCCAAAGCACCCATGATGAAAAAGGTTATCCATCTTCAGAGAGAAAACTGATAAACTCTGAATGCATCTTGAAGCATACTTTTAAAAAATCATTATTTTTATTATTTTATTTTGTTTGTGTTTTCTTTTTCAACATGGATAATATGGAAATATGTTTGGCATGGCCCCACATGTGTAATCAAAATAAAAGTGCTTGCCTTCTCAAGGAGGAGGGAGGAATGGGAGGGAGAGAATTTGGAACTCAAAATTTAAAAATAAATGATTGTTAAAAATTCTTTTCCATGGAATTGGGAAATATTTAACAAAATAAATAAAAATAATTTAAAAAAAACCAAATGGGTGTCACTGGTTGGTTTGTTCTAAAGGAAACATGATTCATGATCAAGATAGATTCCTCCCATGGCCATTCTTTTCCCTTTCCTTAGTTATCTTCCACCCATCTCCCCAGTCAGTACACAGCTCAGCTACTTTGCACAACCCTCTCACTAAAATTCAATCCATTCAAATGTCATGGCATCAGCCTCCTGAAGTTATGGTCCTCTTTGAGAATGAAGAACCACCACTATCAACACTATTCATCTGGGCCATTTCTACTAGCTACAAGTATACAGTGAAAAGAGGGTTGTTGCTATAAATAAAGTACTTTATAAACCAGTTTCAGTTAAATCCTCTGGGCATACAAAGTCCCTCATCTCGAGGAGTTTATATTCTACTGGGTGAGGGGGACAGCACATACACAGAAATAGGTAAATAGATAAATAAATTGTGTGTGTGTGTGTGTGTGTGTGTGTGTGTGTGTGTGTGTGTAATATAGAGTAAAAATAAAGTAATTTTGAGGCATCAAGAGAGCCAACCTAAGTACAGATACTGAGGCAGGAGACCAATGTTAGTGCATAAGGAATATCTCATTGGCTGGATGAAGATGGAATAATATGTGATTATTATTCTTATTAACATATACAACATTACCATATGATTATAGTCTGGAAAGCTTTCTGATTGAAATCAGATTGTGAAAGCTGTTTTCTAGGCTCTTTTTACCCACATTTCGCTTTAGTCCCTAGGCACCATGCCATGTCTGAGACTTCTGCCCTGGAACCCTGCTGAACTGCTTGGTAAATGCCTCTGGAGTCCACTCTACCTGGGCAAGCTTCACTCATGCTCCCTCTTACTCTCCAACAATTTTCTCACAGTTGCTTTGTCACCAAAGGCATATCCTCCTTCTCCTTCCATCAAATCAGGCTACTCCCCCATAATTCCATTGACCACCTGGGACTTTCCAAACAAAACTACCATTCCCTGGCCACCACTCCCTACATGTGTTTTCCCCTCTTTTATATTATAAGTTCCTTGAGGACAAGTATTTCCCCCTTTATTTAATACTTATACCCACAGTTATTAGCACGGTGCTCCGAAAAACCAAAGCATGGTTACTAAATGCTTATTCATTCATTTACATTTTTGTCCTAGAACCAATAGGGAACTACCGGTACTACTTGGGCAAGGAAATGACAAGGCCAGACCTCTGCTTTAGCAATGTCAGTTTGGCATGAAGAATCATATAAATGCCAACTATTATTCTTATTTGGGACCCTCCCATGCTCATCCTTTTCATTGTCCTCCAGTGTCTTGCATGTAGTTGGCATTTAATACATGTTTGTTGAAATATATTCTCCTACATCATGGCAGTTTCCCCATCCACATTATCCTCCCCTTACCTACCCATGTCTCCCTTCTTCATTAAGCATTCTACTCAGTATCCTATGCTATACACCTCCTTCCAACAAAACTAACCTTTCCAAGGTGTGATTCCTGTCCAATTATTGTCAGTCTCCTCCTCTTCCTAAGAATCTGATCAATTGATATGTGACTTGACATTTACCCAGAGGTATTTAGATTTGAACAGGTTTAATATTTTACTCAAAGAGAATGAAGCTTCTACTGGTCAAATTCTAGGCACAGGTGGCTGCTAAGGGAGGTATTTTGGGGTGGCTCAGTGCAGAGAGGGGCAGCAGATTTTCCAGTATTGTTCAGATTATACACTGTTGGTGGCCCTCTATTTCACCTACCTGTAAGCTTGGACATGGCTGAGAGCACGGGTTTAGTTAGTGACAGCTGGGCACTCACACTCCCTCTGGAAGGAGGGAAAGCTTGGCTGCAATCCCAGTGACTCTCTTTAATAAATCAGAGTTCTGTGCCACCAGCTGCTTGGCATATTGTTCTTGTCCCAGCAGTGTAGTTGCCAAATTGTTAGTGTGCAAGATGGGGGAGGGGAGCTGGAAAGGACATGAGGATGTGTGTGTGTGTGTGTGTGTGTTTGTATGTCTGTGTGAGTGTAAGTGTGTCATTAACCTCCTGGATATTTCCCCACCCCAGACTTTGTCAGAAGCTTGGTTTCTACTTGCTTATGTGGAGGAGGGAGTCCTGGATGTGGAGTTCTACCACTTACTACTACATGTATGACCTTAGGCAAATCATTCAATCTTTCTCTGGGCTTCACTTTCCTCATCTGTGAATGTTGTGGTTAGACCAAATGGTTTCTAAGGGATGTTCCAGTTCTAGATCTATGATAACCCCATATGACAGCAGGAAAGGTGGTTCCTTTCCATTGGAATGAGAAAAGAATGAAATAGAAAGTAGAATGTTGAGTGGGAAGGAGCCATTTTCTGTTCTGGTGCTTACGAAGTAATTATTCTCAGGAATGCTTTCCTAACAATAATGATGCTTCAAGTCATTCTGCAATCTCATCAGCATAAATAGCTCCTTCCACCAATGCACATTTCGATCCATCCATTCAGCCATTACTCTCTTGCACCATTAAATTCTTCCCCATAATTTTCCATTATCCTCCACTAGGGTGGTAGATGATGGGTGGGAGTATATAGCATGCTGGAATTCTTCCTCTTATTCTCTGAATATTTTGTGGACACGAGTGTAAGACTTAGGCTGTTCATCTGTTTTCCTCTATTCTTACTATATGACCAGTCAGTGTCCTAATATCTGAGTCACAGAAACTCTGATAAAAAGAAAACTCAAGCTACTTAGTCCAACCCATAACTGACCAAAGATCTTCTGACTACATCCCCAACCAATATTCTTTCAGTCTTTGCTTGAAGATTTCATTTTTTTCAAGGGATACTTCTAGGAAACCTGCTAACTCAGAGGGTAGAAAGACATTCCTTTGGGCCTTTCACTATCCTGTACTTTTAGGTATACATAGTAGTGACTTGGCCATGGTGGAAGGAAAAGTATCACCCACTGTATTCCTATCTCTTCAAAGTACTCATTGCTCTCCATGATTACTGAAAGTGTCATCCTCAGTCCTCTGTTTTTCTTGTTGATAGCTCTTGTAACCAACTCTCTTTATTAAGGGCTGGGTGCCACTAGGAGTTCACGAGTGGTGGAAAAGTATAGGTCTGCTCTGGGTAAGGTGCAAGGAGATGGATTAGATACCCTCCAGAGTACTAGTAAAATCCCAGACATCTCTGGTTATATTGCTGAGACATGGCAGGAAAGGATGGCATGTCATAAGAAATCCAGTTCTATTGGTTGTCTTAGATGGGCAGCAGAAGGCAGGGAGCAGAGGGTAGATATAGAAATATTTACCCTTCCTCTTATGTAAATTTGAAGAGGGATATACACATAAACATATGTAGATATACACATATGGAAACACAGATACATACATATGTATGTATATATATATGTGTGTGTGTGTGTGTGTGTGTGTGTATAGCCTTCTCTACTGCTTTAAAACATGCCCAAATCTCTCTAATTCTTTAAAAAAGTTTTCTCTAGACCATATTATCACCCTCAAGCTGTCATCATATATCTTTCTCCCTTTCTCAGATACATTCCTTGAAAAAGTTGTCTACACTCACTGCCTCTATTTCCTACTATTCACTCCACAACCCTTTGCAATCTGGCTTACAACCTCCATCACTCAATTGAAACTACTTTTCTCAATGTTGTCAGTAATCTAATTGCTAAATCTGGTGGTTTTTCTCTGTTTTAATCCTTCTCAACCTTTTTGCTACATGCAATGCTGTTGACCACAACCTCCACATGGATACATTTCCCGCTCTAGGCTTTCATGACAGTATTGTGTCCTGGTTCATCTCTTCTTGTGTGATTGGTCCTTCCCAGTCTCCTTTGCTGCTTTATCATCCATATCATGCCCTATAACTGTGAGTGTTCCCCAAGGTTCTTTCCTTAGCTCTATTTTATTTTCTCTATATACATTCTGTCTTGGTGACTTCATTATACACCATGGATCTAATCTTTAAAAATTAAATATATATATAAAATTTCCTTCCAATTATGTATTAAAACATTTTAAAACATTTTTGAAAAAATGTTATCTCTCCCTAATCCTTTCTCCATCACTGAGATGGTAAGCAATCAGATATAGGTTATAAATATTTATGCAGATGAATGCTAGGTTTATATATCCAGCTCCAATCTGGCACCTAAACTTTAGTCTTGAGCAAAACTGGATGTCCTGGATAAATCTTTTTTTTTTTTTTCAAAGCAATTGGGGTTAAGTAACTTGCTCAAGGTTACACAGCTAGTCATTATTTATGTGTGGGTGCTCATTTTCTGAGGCCGGAACCAATCCTGGGTCCTCCCAACTCCGAGGCCACAGCTCTTACTCACTGCGCCACCTAGCTGCCCCCTCTGTACAACTTTTAAACCACTGAACAATCTGACCCCAACTTATCTTTCCAGCCTCGTTGAACATTCCTCCCTGGCCTATACTCTGATCTAGCCAAACTGGCATTATCTCTGACAGGACGCTTCATGTCCCATCTCCATACTTTTCATTGGCATCCTCCTCCTGCCTTACCTCCACCCACCCCATTCATGAAATACACTCTTTCTTTTGTTGTTGTTAGCTGTGTCTGACTCTTTGTGACCTCATTTGGGTTTTGTTTTGTTTTTTGGCAAAGATCCTGAAGTGGTTTGTCACTTCCTTCTCCAACTCATTTAACACATGAAGAAACTGAGGCAAACAGGGTTAAGTGACTTATTCAGGATCACACAGCTGGTGAGTGTCTGAGGTTGGATTTGAATTCAGGTCTTCCTGATTCTAGGCTGGGCACTCTCTCCACTATGCCACCTCGATGCCTAATTCCTTCTTTACCTTCATGTTATAGAATTCCTCTCTCCCTTTAAGATGCAGCTCAAGCACCATATTCCGCATGAAATCTTTCCTAATCCCCTCCCCCAGTTGCTAGTGCCCTCCCTTCCAAAGTGCCTTCTATTTAACTACTTTCTATATATTTTGGTTTTTAATCAGTTTTATATTTATGCTGTATATATTTATACATACATACATACTTAAATATATATATATGTATAATATATAATGATGTTCTCTCCCCTCTTTTCCCCCAAACGGTGATATAAGTTCCTTGCAAGTAGGGGTTGTTTTAATTCTTTGTATTTGTATCACTCCCATCTAGCACAATGTCTGACACATGGTAGATACTCTGTAAATATTTACTTATTGATTTCAAAAAGACCAACACTCAGGAGTTTTCCTACAATTTTAAACTTTACACTGATTTTCTAAAAGTTTCTTTTTGAATTTAGCAATCATCAAAATACAAATATTACAATATGCAAGGAACAAAGCTATGATTACATATAATTTTGTTACATATAATTTGTTTTTAAAAGGTCCCTAAGAAAATTAACAAGGTATTAATAAAATACCTATGTTTGTGGCCCCTTTTGAATTTCTTTCATGTTTAGTCTTATTGTTAGTGTAGGGGATTGACCAATGAGCCCAGGCCTTATATATAGACATAAGTGTGCTTAACTGATAGAATTTTCCAACTGGAAGGGGCTGGGGAACTGGCCTCCTGAAAAGTGGTGATGACATAATGGAATTGTCTTAGAGAGACAGATCACGTGTAGACAATTTGTAACTGATTCTGTAACTGGTTCTGGTATGCTACTAAGGGAATTTAGAGATTGTCTAGTCTAATCTCATTACTTTACGGAGAAGGAAACTGAGGCCCAGCAATTTTGTCCAAGGTCACACCAACTGGATAATAGGAGATCTGAGACTAATATTTAGGAGGTAGTCCTAGATTTGGAATGGGGAAATTGGAGTTCTGGTCTTCATTTTACCATTAACCAGCTTCATAGACTTGGCCAGGCCACTTAACCTCTCTAAGATTCAGTTTCCACAGCTGTAATTTGATAACACTTATTAACATGGCACATTCCAGGTTATGGAACATTTTCCCGTTCCTATCTCTCTCATGGGGTTATTGAGACCTTCAGAATCAGTTACCAAATGTAACTCAACGTCTGAAACTTTTGACACACTATCAATTACCCTTTTCTTCTGGATATCTCTTCTCTAGATTTTTATAACACTGCTTTCTCCTGTTTCCCCTCCTACCCAAATAACTGCTCCTTTTTAGTCTCCTTTGGAAGATCTTTATCCGAGTCATACACAATAAAAATAGATGTCTCCCAAGAGTCTTTTTGTAGCCCCTTCTCCTCTCCCTCTATACTATCTCAATTGTTGATGTTATCAGCTGAATCTCATGGATCCAATGACCATCTCTATGCAGATAATTCCTAGATCTATTCATCCAGTCCTCACCTAACTGAAGTTGATGGACTTGATGATGGCCAAGATTCCTTTTGGCTTGAAATTCTATGATTTGAATGCTTTTTAACTGCATCCTTCCTCCCCGCCCCGCAATTTCATTATCCATTTCTTCTCTCTCTTTCATTTTTTTCCTTTTTGGAGGACGGAGGGCAGGGCAATTGGGATTAAGTGACTTTCCCAATGTCACATGGCTAGTAAGTGTTAAGTGTCTGAGGCCGGATTTGAACTCAGGTCCTCCCCCAGGGCTAGTGATCTATTCACTGTGCCAACTAGCCACTCCACTTCTTTTTTAATCCTTATAACAAGCCTGTGAAGTAGGCAATGTACATTATTAATATGTGCAATTTTGCCGATGAAAAAACTAAAGTCCAGGAGGTTGAATGACTTGGCCCAGATCACTCAGATTGTAAATGGCTATGCCAGTGTCAGAGTTCCCAGCACGGCTCTCATTCTGATTCATTAGTGCTAGGAGTGGGCATAGGGCCTAACATCTGTTAGCTCAGGTTCTGTGTTGGGATAAAATGAGATCTTCCTAACTCATTTAATGGTTACCAAAAGGAGTTTTACTTAACCCTAATAAAGCAAAGCTGAGCAACAAGAATCCAGTGGCACTTTGATTCTATAGATAAGGCCCCGCTCTTTTTTTCCTAGGGAAATGTGTCTGGTCAGCAGGACAGGATGTAGTAACCCTTGTGGCCTTCAGACATCCACCAAATTTGAAGGGCCAGACTCTTCCTGGGTGGGACTTTTATGCCCTTGGGTGATCAAGAAGCCAGAGTCTACCAGAAAGCTGTTTCAGGGGAGGCAGGGACCCTTAGGATAGTCTTTGTCATCTTTTAGGGAAAAAAACAATCCCAGAGGATTAGTCTCACTCTGAGGGTGGAAGGAGGAATGGGCCTAAACCGTGTTGTAGGGAGAAGGGACATGGGAAAGCCTGGTAAGTATTAGCCCTGTCATAACCAGTTGAATTGCTTCCCTTAAATTAGAAAATCCTTGAGGGCAGAGGCTATCTTCTACCTCTATTTATTGTAATTTTAATGGAATAGGAAGATTTTCCCTGTTCATTAATAGACCTATGCAACCACATGTCTTGCTTTCACAGTTGTGATACATCTTGAATCACATAGGGACATTTGGGGGAACTTGCTTAAGGGGAGTCTTGCTTGTAGGAAGACTTTCACACCTTTTGGTACTAAGCTAATTAGGCACCGAGTCACAAGGGTTGTGATGCCTTCTGGCTCTGAACCTATTAACCAAAAGTGTATATATACTCTGAGGTGAGATTTTGCTTTGGAGGTTTGCTCATGAGAAGGACCTTCTGATTCCCTGGACAGGACTCTGAGTAGCTATTTGTTAAGAGCTCCCCCCTCCCCAATACTCAGATATTGTTTGTACTCTCTTGGTCTGGTGGTGTATGTAGGTGGTTGTATTGCTTTGCTCAGACATTTGGAGCCCTGTCTGTTGATCTTTGTATTTTCTCTACATTCAGGATGCTGACCTTTTCCCTGAACAAATGAATGTAATTAAAAGTAGGATTGTTAACCCTTTCTGAGCAGTCTTTCCTTTAAAGACAGATCAAAGAACCTGTGCTAGCAGGCCATCCTGAATGTGCTAGCATGCTTGCTACTACATGTATCCCCAGTATTTAGCACAGTGCCTGGCACATAGGAAAAAAGATATCAGAGCAGTGTTTTAGAGTCAGAGGACCTTCGTCCAAATTTTGGCTCTGCTACTAGTTATTCATGACCTTTAGTGAATCACTTCTCCCCTTTGAGATTTGGTTTCTACATCTGCAAAAGGGAATAAAAATACTTGCATTACTTCTATCACAAGGTTATTGTGAGGAAAGCACTTTGTAACCCTTAAATAGCAAAAGAAATATTGTTATTGTTATTATTATTGCAATATTAGCTAAGAAAAAGTTTCATAATCTGTGTTTCATATAGTCACCTATTCTCCTACAATCAGGGATAAGGGCGCTATACCATGACAATAGAAAGGTAACATTGTAAGTGTAAGCATATGGCCAGAAGAAGGCAAAATGAAAGATTCTATTCCTGTAGCCTCTTAACTGCTTTTGACATTGTTTATCATTTGTGATGATCCAGCCACCCTGGCTGCCTTGATTTAGCATATTAATCTGGGGTTTGGGGTGGGGGGAGGCACTCAGAGAGGTATGAAGCCATTAGAGAGGCTGAGTGGAAGACTGGTGATGAACTAGCCGTCATTTGACTTGAATGCAGACATATATTCTATTGGATTGACCTTTTGGGGAGAGAAATGGGTGTCCCCAGCTGTCACTGACTGGTTGGGCTGAGGGAAATGTAGCTCATGATCAAGACAGATTCCTCCAATGACTATCCCTTTTTCCTCCCTCCATATCCTCCCTCCCTCAGTACCAATCAATACACTCAGCTGGGTCACTTTCACTAGCTACAGTTGTGGAAAGCAAAATATCTTGAACTGGGATTCAGAACTGGGTGCTAGTTGAGCTCTGCAACTGTGTCTCCTCTCTAAGCCTTAATTTCCTCATCTCCAAAATGAGATTGGGCTAGAGGAGCTGTCCTGTTGTTCAAGGTGTATATTTTTGACATGCTTTGATATGGAAAATGAGGTTGCAGGGATGATCCTGGGGGCTTAGCCATGCTGTGCTGGCCCTTGAGACACATTTTAAAATCAGATCAGTTTGTTTTTGGTGCCCCCTCATCTCCTCTCTCTCTGCTTTTCCATTCTCCACCCATACCCCAGCAAGGTGAGTCAGGGGATTAGTGTCTAGGACTGTCCCATGGTCCACCATCAAAACGCCCTTATATTTCTGGCCCTTCTTTTTGCTGTTCCTCTAACAAGATGCTCTATTTGATTCTGCTTCTGGGCATTTTCACTGGCTGTCCCTCATGCCTGGAATGCTCTCCCTCCTCAACTCTTCCTCGGGATTTCCCTGGCTTCCTTTAAGTCTCAGCTAAAATCCTATCTTCTATAGGAAACTTTCCCCAATCTTTCTTAATTCTCTAGTGCCTTCCCTTAATTAATCTATTTATCCTTTGTATCCCTTGTTTGTATGTAGTTTATAGGCTCTCCTTCTCCTTCTATTAGATTGTGAGCTCCTCAAGGATGGGCCTTTTTCCTTTCTTTGTATCCTTGGTATTTAGAACAGCGCCTGGGGCATAGTAGACACAGAAAATGCTACTGACTGACTCAAAACTCTTAGTGGCTTGTTAAGTTACCCTTCTGTAGTAGTTCTGACTTGATTTAAGCCAATGTGATGGTAGGTTCATATTGGAATAAAATGACATACTCATGGACTATCTGAAAGTTGACAAAAGGAGGATTATTTAACAATAGCATGGAAAGGATATTCAGCAAAAATACAGAACTGGTTCAGTTGATGGCAGTTTTCCTGCTTCTACTTTTGCCATAGTTTCTCAGTGGTCAGAAGTGTGTACTACATGCCTAGGCAACCAATAATGCTGCCCCCAAGATACCTTTTGCATATAATTGACCGAGAAGTTTTCTGCATCAATATTTTGATTCTCTCCCAGTATTTTATAAAATAGCAATTCCCTTAGTTCAAAGGAATGAATCTCCAATGGAAGCACTAAAAGTTATGGGAAACAGATGATTTTTAACAGTCATATATCCTTAAAGAGGCCACCCATACCAAACATTTACAGATGTGTTAGGACCATCACTAGGCCTGAGAACCTCCTTTCCTCTTGCTCCCTCCCCCCCTGCCTGAGGTAAGAGAGCTAGGGTTCAACTTGGGATCTCAAAACAGAGGCCAACTCATAGAAGGAATCAGAGTTTCTCTGGAAGGTCAGTGTCCTACAGATGAGGCAAAAATAGGAAGCCAGATGCTCAAGCAGTTTTCCAGCCAGGGAGATCTGCTAATAAATTAGAAGGTATATCTCCAGAGAGATGGTAGTATGGTGCCATCGGCCTTTTTGGGGTTTCATCTTTTTACAGCAGTGGCATGAGGTCTCCATCTCACCCTAATTTTTACATTTACCCCATGGTCACAGTCCAGTGGAAGAACAGCTAATAGCTAACAGCTAATATTTATATAGTACTTACTATGTGTGAAACATTAAGTTACTATCTTATTCAATCCTCACAACAACCCGAAGAGATAAGTGCTATTTTTATTCCCAATTTGCAGATGAGAAATTTTTGGCAAACAGAGGGTTAAGTCACTTACCCAGGATCACACAGTTAATAAGTGTTTGTGGTCAAATTTGAACTCATATCCTCCTGACTCCAGGCCTGGTACTTAGGACACAGAAATTTATATGAGGTTAAGAGGTTTTTGAAACCCTTTAGATTATACCACACAAGTTGGTTGTCTCCCTTACTCTTAGAGAGGTGTCAACATCAGTGTATATACTCTTCAAGAACCTTCCAACTGCAGGGTAAGGGACTTATAGGATAGGAGGTCTTTCTTGTCCAGGTAGATCTTATGATGGCCTGAACAAAAGTAAGAATACTTTCTGAATTTCCTCTTCAGAAAACCTGAGATTTAAACTCAAACCTTTAATTAGAGCCCCATTCACTCCCTTTTGGTGAAAGAAGTCCTTTCTGTTTCACCAAGAAACTATTCTTTGCTTAACAGTACACATCACCCCTGGCCTGGTGTCCCCACCAAGGTGTCTTGAGTGTCCAACAACCCAAAACACCCATATTTATTGAGAATTTATTAGGTGAAGGATCTTATCCTTACTAATTTTTATGGCAGAGGCTAAAACAGGAGAAGAATTGGCCTTTCTTTTGAGGAACTTACATATCAGAAACTGCTTAAAAACATTTACAAAGCACTGTGGAATCAAGTGCAAAGTAATATCTTGTAAGCCTTGGTTATCTGTGATCATAGACTCCTCAAATTTTAGGCAGGAGGCACCTCAAAAGTCATCTAGTCCAATGGATCCTGACCAATCAATTACAATATCTCCAGAAAGTAGTCTTTGCTTTAAGACCTCTTTTGAGCAGGAACCCACCGCCTCCCAAAGAAACTCATTCCACTTTTGGGGTGCTCTATATATTAGAACTCTCCAATACCACTTTTGAAGAGTATAGGCATTTTGGAGAGCTCTAGTTAAGAGTTCTAAGAGCTCTTCAGATATCCTGATCAGGATAGAGTATTCAATGAAACCTAAGATGGAATTGACTTTTTTGACCATTATGGGGATTTTAGTGGATTGGAAACTCTTGATGATTCAATAATATGTCTCATCTTTTTATAGAAATTGTCATCCAGCTATGCTTCCTCTATCTCTTACTGGTGCAATTGATTTTTTTAACCCAGGAGAAGGATTTTACTTTTAACCCTCTAAATTCACTTTATTAGATTTGACTCAATGTTTTAGTTTCTCTTTTGGAAACCTATCATCTAAAGCAATTTGCTGCTGAAGGTCACCCCAAAAGATGAAGAAGGGACCATGTGTTTGATCTACTTGCATAACCTTGGGAAGCCAGCCTACCTTCATTTTACAATAAGGTATGATAGTGGCTATTTATATAGTGCTTTAAGGCTGATAAAGCACCATTTTAACAATAATTCTCTGAGGTAAGGAGTATAAGTACTGTTATCCCCATCTTACAGGAGAGGAAACTGAGGTATAGAGAGGTGAATGGATATTATTAAGGTTCAGAGTCAGGACTTGAACTCAGACCTTCTGATTTCTCACAAATTCTTTTCAGATATATCATACTGCTTTTCTGCTGAATAGGCAATACTTGAACTTTTAAAGTGATTCTCTAGTCAAAGTTTTCTGGTTCTCCATCTTTCCTTTCATTAAGCCCTATGCTTAATGGAGTTAGTTCTCTAGAGTGCTGCTGCTGCCGTCTGGCCCTAAATGAGAACGGTGCCCTCTGCATCAAAATAGGGATAAAAATCATACTTGACTTCAATAGAACTCTTTACCATTTGTAAAGTGCTGTATATACATTCTCTCATTTAAACCTCACAATAATTCTGTTGGTTAAGTGCTATTATTATAGCTATCTTACAGATGAAGAAATAGGTTATATATTTATGTTATAGATAACACATTATGCTATATTTAATATTTATATTGACATGTAATATATTATAATATAGATATTATACCCATCTTACAGATGGAGAAATTGAGACCTAGAGAGATTAAGCCACTTGCCCAAAGTCATGCATATGACACTATGTCTGAGGGCAGTTTTCACATACTGATAATCTTCAGTACAAGGCCAAAACCCTAACCATTTTGCCATGCTCCCTTAGATTATCCTCAGTGATTTGGATTTGCCTCCCTTGGTGCCTTGTGCTGGGTTTATTCCCTCATTCTTCTGTAGTGGGGTATTGTGCCTTATTGACACTTCAGCAATGCTGAATGTTGGAAGGGGCAAAAGCCAGATGTCGAAATCTAATGAAGAATGCCTTCAGATACAAGGGAAACTTTCCATATCCTAGGAAGTTTGAAGAAGCCAGCAAGACCATGAACTTACTCCAGGGTGCACTCTTTCCAAAATTTTGTCCCTAGCTACCCACTTGCACAAGATCCAGTTGGAGTATGGGAAGTATAACTTGGCTGAGGAAAGCCACCTCTGATCCAGGAAAGATAATAAAATCTGAAAAGCTAGGTCTCTTCTAACTTCTATCTGGAGGTGATAAAATTCAGGGCTCAGACTCTGAGGGAGTCAGTGAGGAGGGGTTTCTGCCAATCCTTGTCTAAGGGGGTTACTGTCCTTTCTGAAAGGGCATACTAGCTCTTCAGCTGAAAAGGCACTCTAACTAAACATAAACTAAACACTCCAACTAAAGAATACAATGCCACCCAGTCAAAGGATTTAGTGACTAAAGGGGGTGAAAGACTATAGTTGTCCATTGAAAGGTGAGCCTAGGGTGTGCAGTGCATCAGCATGTCAAGTAGACACTCAATGCCGTGGGAAGGGCCTAGCAGCTGAGCACAGTGCCCATTGCAGTCTGGAAGCAGCTACTGAGTAGCTGAGTCATCTGCCCGGCCGCCCGAGTGACTTGGCTGGCCACTTCTGTTCAGCATCTGAGCAACCTGCTTGACCCAGCTTAGCAGTGGTCGAACTGTTCATCCAAAATGCCCTGGATCTGGAGGATCCAGTCTAGCTAAGAATCAGAATGACACTTCCATGCCCCACAGTGAGCTTCATGAGGACCCTCTGGAAAGGACATTGAGGCCCCTATCCTTCTGGAATTGTGAGTTGGCCATGTGCCTTACTGGACCCTATCCATTTGCATTGTTACCAATATGCTGTAAGCCTGTGTTCACTCTTACCCGCACTGACTCTATAGATATACACATATATGTGTTTAGGAGGTAGTCACCCACATGGTTAACCCTAGAATCCTGAAAGTAGTAGCAGCTGCCCTTCTGGGGGCCCAATCTGATCTGAGAGAAGGAAGGTATTACACTTCAAACTCAGGTTCAGCCAATTCTAAAGTCTTCTGACTGCTGGAGGGCTTGGGGTGATCCTCCCACATTCCTATTTTATCATTGTTTAAGAAATTAGGACCATAGGATTTAGAGCTAGGACCTTAGAGGGCATCTAACTCAACCAGCCCATTTTATAGCTAAAGAAACTGAGGCCCAAAGAGATTTTTCCTTCTACTCCAAAAAGGAGAAGGGGAAAAGAGTCCTTATAAGATTTGCTTCATCACTCAGGAAAAAAAAATAATTAAATCTGACATCTAATTTCACCCTAAGTTCATAAAAAGACATCCCTCATTCTTTTCTTGTTTGCTTCAAGGTCAATGGCAAAAATCAGAAGTTCTTTGAGGAGAGGTGAGTTATACAGATGAGACAGGGGGACTGGATTTTGCTGTCTAGGCCTCAGTCCATCCTTGGATTAAAGTGACTGCTTCAGCGCACTAATAAGGGCCCCTTCTCTTCAATTCACTCACCCTAACAAACTCTGAGTTTGGAGGGAGGAGGATTGTTTTTTACAGTGAATGCACACACACACACACACACACACACACACACACACACACACACACACGACTGACTTGCCTTTTGTCCCCTTTCCCTCTTAGTAAGTAGGGGGAGGGGAAGTCCTGAAAGGGCCTAAGTAAAGAAGGTAGGAGGTTAGAGTCAGGAAAACTTATCTCCCTGAGTTCAAATAGGACCTCAAGCATTTAGTAGCTTTTCAATCCTGGGCAAGTCACTAAACCCAGTTTGCCTCAGTTTCCTCATCTGTAAAATGGGCTAGAGAAGGAGATGCCAAACCACTCCTATATCTTTGCCAAGAAAATACCAAATGGGAGGCACAAAGAGTCAAACATAACTGAAAGGACTGAACAATATGAAGTAGGGAAAAGTAGAATCCTGAAAGGACCTAAGTAAAGAAGGTATTGGGATTAAGTTGGACCAACTCTACCTCTATAGTCATATTTGTCACTATACCTCAACATATCCACTCTACCCCACCCAGGCTATATCCTACTCAGGTGATTTGACTTCAGGAAACTTGGCACAGTGGAAAGAACATTGTTTTCTGTTTGTCCTTCATTCTTGAAGAGGACTGTGACATCAGGGAGGTGATGCTGTGACACAGAAATGAATTGGATTTTAGTGAGGTAGGGCTGTGCAAAGTTACAAGCCTCACTTTCACCTCCAGAGCCATCTGGGTCCAGTGGCCAGATATAGAGTAGGATGACTGGAGATGGCCCAGAATGCAGGGGGATCCTTGGCCTTTTCAAGCTAAGGTCTTTAACAGCTCTCAGTTTGAGACAACGCCCTTTCAGTGATTAAGGCTAGGTAAGAAATGATGCAGAGAACATTGCATTTGGAGTCAGAGGAACTGGCTTCTGTCTCTGATTCTTCTACTTAGTGCCTCTGTCATCTTGGCTAGGTCTCTTAACTTCTCTGGGCCTCAGTTACCTCATTTGTAAAAGGGGAGGTTTGGACCAGGTGACCTGTAAGATCCCTGCCAGCACTGACTCCTGTGATCCTATAAACTTTAAGGTAATTTTCTGCTCAGCTTCCATGATCCTCTGAGAAAAGCCCTGCTCATCTGATGCTGAAGAAACTTTCTGACTCTTGGAAAAGTGAACACTTCCTCCATTGACCCCTTGGTGACAAGCTGATTGTAAAGCTATTTAAAAACCAAATTTCTTTTGGACCCGGCATGTGAGGGAGCAGCTGGGTCTCTTGCAATCCAATAGGCATTCAGGGACCTTTGAATGGATGGATTATTGGTCTGACTGTGTAAATATGTATTTAGGGAGCTTTAATAACACATATTATTGACTAGGTAGGGCTGTGGAGTCATTCTTGTGCAAATTCATATTTAGTGTGTTATTGATCCACGTCAGGCAGCCAACACCATATTAATTTGGATGAGAGGATTAAAAACATTTTGCAAAAGTTGCTGCTGTGCAGAAAGAACCAACACCTGCCTGCTGACAACACCGCGTTTTCCCTTTAAATATCTCCGTGATGCTGAGTTGGCCAGTTTCTTTTCCAATGACTTTTTTTCCTTTTAGAGCAGGCTTCACCCATCCATTGGCCTGGCACACCCCTGCAGTGTCTGTCAATGGAATAAGTGAGGGTAAGTGAGGATAGATGGCTGAGGCTGGGAAGGCCTATAGAATGCAGGCAGGGAAGCTCCTGATGAAGCTTCTCATGCTTATCTTTGTATCTCTAATTCATGGCTCAGTACTTTGAATATAGTAGGGCTAAAGATAAGGACTGGAACTATGATTTCATTGCTAAAAGGAAGTTCCAGGTGAGGAAACTCCATCCGCCAATGCAGGTCACAGGTTGGCACCTTCCGTACAACTTACAGTCACAATGAGCTATGTACAATATTGAGAGGTAAGTGACTTGCCCAGGGTCATACTGTCAGAAGGGTTCAAACCCAGGTCTCTATCCACTAAGGCCATGATATTCCTCATATATAGTGTGCATCCCAGTACTCAAAGCCCTCTATAATCTTATTGCAAACTGCCTTTCCATCCTCATCTTCCAGCCAAACTGAACTGTTACCCTAACCCTACTGTCCTCTTCTGTGTTGTGCTTTGGCTCACAAGGTTCTTTATACTGGGAATAGACTCTCCCTGTTCTCTAGCAGCAACTACCGGAGGCTGTCAAAGACAAAATTCTCCACTTCACACTTTTGCCTCTGCTTGGGTTTGAGCCAAACTACTTCCTTCACCTCAGACCTACCGAAAGCTGAGTGCAGAGGGCTGATTCAGGGGCCTTAGTCACCTTGGTGAGGGGAGGACAACCCCGGCAATGACACCTCTGATGGAGGAGAGCCTTTGTTCGAACCTCAGTTGCTTCTCCCTGTGGGGAGTGTGGGCATGATTACTAACATCTCCCTGGGAGACTCAAGGACCTCTTCTGGGTCTAGATCCTCTTCCACCTGTCCACATTTCACTGGGGATGAGTTGTTAAGTCTTAGCTTACTGGGATTATTCGATTCACTCAGGTTATTGGGGATCATGACTACACTTTGTATTTGGCTGGTATATGGGTGTAGACTGACCTACCATTGTCCTTAAGACAGTTGAGATCATTCAGTTGATAAACATTTATTAAGGTCTCAAACCTGGAGTTAGGGGGATGTCTACCCCAAGCATGCAAAGACTTCCTATTGGCAGAAAGGACCACGAAGAGGCTGAAGCAGGTGTTGTGGAGTGTTTAGAGCTTGGTCAGACATTGGAGATGTCAAGGTCACCCACTGTATTATGGGCCATTCGTCTGGACTTTTGTCTTGCCACTGGCCTTTGATGACTCCAGAACAGTGAGGCTGATGACTTTGAGCAGATTTGCCTCACTTAAATCCAGTTCATGGAGGAATCAAGATATCACCCTGTAATGTGATTGGTCCTCTTTGAAAACGAAGGACAACCACCACCAATGTTAAATATGCCAGGTGTTGTGCTAAGTGTTGGGGATACAAAGAAAGGTTTTTGTGCTACTAAATTAAAACTTTGATGGGCTTTACAGAGCTGTGATATTGCTTCTGCCCTTTGTGCCTAAACTCCCCCAAAAGGCTACCTACAATAGTTGACTCAACTTTTTCTCCTCTCATTCTCTTGTTCACCCCTTACATTGTGACTTCTGACCATCATTCCACTGAAACTGCTCTCTCCAAAGTTGTCAATGATTCTTTAGTTGTCCAATCCAATGTTTTTTTCTCAGTCCTCATTCTCCTTGACGTCTCTGCAGACTTTGACACTGTTCATCCTCCTCCTCTTCTCTCTAGGTTTTCAGGGCACTGATCTCTCCTGGTTCTCCTCCTACCTATCAAGTGTCTCTTCTGTCTCCTATGCTGGATGCTCAATTAGATCATGCCCTCTAACTGTAGGCATCCCATAGGCTTCTGCCCTAGAGCCTTTTCTCTTCTCTCCCTATATTACTTCATTGGTGATCTCATCAGCTTCCATGGATGTAAGTACCATCTCCATGCTGGTGACTCTCATATGTACCTTCCCTGTTCCAAACTCTCTGCTGACCTCCAGTCTTGTATCTTCAACTGACTTTCAGACATCTTGAACTAGATGTCCACCAAACAACTTAAAATCAATATGTTTAAAATAGAACTCATCATATTTCCCCTTAAGCCTTCCCCACCCCTACCTTTCTTATTACTGTAGAGGGAAACAACATCTTCCTAGGCTAGCAGACTCATAACCTAGGAGTCATCCTCAGTTCCTCACTATCTCTCTGCTATCTCTCTGTCTCATAATCTCTCATTATCCCTCCCCCTACCCCACATCTAATTTGTTGCCAAGATCTGTTGACTTCACCTCTGTAACATCTTTTGAATATGTGACCTTCTCTCCTTTGACATTGCCATGTCTTTGGTGTAAGCCTTCATTATCTGAACTGTTATAGTCTCCTGGTGGCAGGTCACCCCGACTCATCTCTTCCCACCTTAGTCCATCCTCCATTCAGTTACCAAAGTGATTTTCCTAAAGCACAGGTCCAACCATGTCACCCCCATCTCCTCCACTCAATAAATTCTAGTGACTCCCAATCACCTCCAGGATCAAATACAAAATCCTGTTTGTTGCTCAAAGCCCTTCATAACCAAGCCCCCTCCTACCTTTCCAGTTTTCTTATTCATTGCTCCCCACTATATTCTCTCTGATCCGGTGACACTGGCCTCCTTGCTCTTCCACAAACAAGACATTCCATCTCCTTGCTCTGGGCATTTTATCTGACTGTCCCCTGCACCTGGAATGCTCTCCCACCTATCTCTATTGCCTTCCCTTGCTTTCTTTAAGTCCCAACCAAAGCCCCATATTTTATGGGACACCTTTCTAAACGTCTCTAACTTCTAGTGCCTTCCCTCTCTTATTTTCTATTTTTCCTGTATTAGTTTGTACATATTTATTTGTGTGTCATTCCTCCCCCTTAGATTATGAGCTCCTTAAGGGCAGGGATTGTTTGGTGTCTGCAGGCTTAATATAGAGCCTGGCACATAGTAGATACTTAATAAATGCTTACTGACTGATTGAGAGTAGACATTGGTACAAGGATGGGGGCTGAGGCCTATAAATTGGCATAATACCCTGAGATTGACCTTTTCCCCTCAGCCCCAGCCCTGGAGAGGCAGCAATTGATCTTGGCCAGAAAGATGGTGGCATCCAGGCGTAGTGATGGAGTGAGTGGTAGCAAAAATTCTTGAACACTTTACCTCCCCTTCTCCCACTTCTTGTACCCCGATCTTCTGGGGGAGTGTTAAGAGTTCTGGCAATCATCCTTCTAGAGGGAGAATGGGAGAACCTGGACCAAGTGGTTGCAGAAGCCAAGATGGAAGCATTTGGGGATGTGGCAAAATAGCCTCTTGGAGAGAAAAAGATAGAGCATGAAGCCATGAAGCCAGAAGAGCAGCAAAGGGACTGAGTCATACTGTTGCAATGCAATCTGGACCTTCCCTATTATTCCCCGTTGTTGGGACAGCATTGTTTCAATGGGAAGGGGGTTGCAACCATAGCAATCCCAAATTCATTTTGCTTCCAGTGGTAGTTGTAGGCTAACACTGTAACTGGTTGCAAGCTTATGTAGATCCTGGAGTAGAAGGTGGAACTCCCTGGAAAGTGAAGGATAATTTTATCAACTCTTTATGGGCTACTATAAGTCCTTTGTGCTGTTCTGTATTTTTTGATGTGGTGAAATAAAGATTGTCCTAATAAGCATTGTTACCTCCCATGCTTGCATAGGAACTGAGACTCCTTCTACCCACATCAGTGTAGATCTATTCATAAACTATATTCTGAGGTTCTCAGAGGAAACGGTGGTGGGGTAAAATGGGCCCTTTGGCCCAGATATGATTTGGGAGG
Organism: Gymnobelideus leadbeateri; assembly: GCA_011680675.1. Taxonomy (NCBI): domain Eukaryota; kingdom Metazoa; phylum Chordata; class Mammalia; order Diprotodontia; family Petauridae; genus Gymnobelideus; species Gymnobelideus leadbeateri. The sequence continues at coordinate 108,145 of WOXC01008348.1, forward strand.
TGACATCAAATTCAAACCAGTCCTTGTATATCCCAAGTTTAGGCCACATGATTTTGCTCTAAGGATGAAGCAGTATAAAAGGGGATGATATATAATTAGAAAAAATAGAGTATTAAAATAAAGAAAAAGGGGCACTCTGCACAGAATGGCCATCTGATAGGCCAGTATCCCTTCCCTCACTACAACCTTTTTTATCCCCATAGCCCTGGTTCACCAAATTTACTCCTTTGAGAAGGATCTTAAATTCAACCTAAATTGATCCAACAAATATTTACTGAGCTCCTACTATGTGCAAAGTATCATGTTCTCATAATGAGAAGAAATTAATGAATCCGTGCACAATCCAATCAGGGTAATTCAGTTGTTTTTTTTTTTATCATCATGAGTGTTACATATGGCCTGCAGGCTATAAACTACCCTAACAGGCACCATAACTTAACATGTTTCCAACCTGAAGGAGCTCATTGCAATAAGGTAACAGCTCCTACAGATGCCTCTGTACTTTAAGTATGGGTGTGCTTGCTTTATGGTGTTACCTGAATGATCTACATCCTGCTTTCGTCAATGGTAATTTCAAAAGTGATTTGGCTTATGTTTTGTGCGCCTGCACAGTCAGAGGGGTTGAGACTGAGAGCAGGTGGAAGCTTGGCAATCAGAACGTTGGACCTGGGTTCAGGAAGGCCTGGGTCTAAATCCTGGTTCCACCATTTACTACTTGAGTGACCTGGAGTAAATAATTTCATTTCTCTGGGTCTCAGTTTTCTTATCCGCAAAGGAGGGCTAACAAAAAAGTACCTACCTCATGGGCTTATTATGAAGCTAAAATGAGCTTACACATGTTAAGTACTTTGCAGTACTATATAAATGTCAGGTATTATTGGAGTCTAGTCCAATCCTTTCATTTATAAATGAGGAAATGGTGAGGTCATAGGGTAATTTATACTTGGGCCTAAATGGGACCTAATTCAATCTATTCATTTTCCAGATGAGGAAACCAAAGATGAAATTACTTGTTCAAGCTCACACAGGGAATTGTTGTTTGTCTTTCATTCTTGAAGAAGACCATGACATCATGGAGGTGATGCCATGACACAAAAGTAAATTGGATTTAAGTGAGGGAGGGCTGTGCAAAGTCATCAGCCTCACTTTCTCCTCTAGTCACCTGGATCCAGTGGGGAGATATAGATCAGGATGACTAGAGATGGCCCTAGATGCAGTGGGAGACCTTGTCCTTTTTAAGCTAAGGTCTTTAACAGGTCTCAATTTGACTGAGGCAACACCCATTCAAGGATTGAGACTAGCTAAGAAATGAGGCAGAGAATGGCCTCTTTGCCCAGAGGCCCCCCCCCAAAAAAAATCAATCTGGGAGGGGAAAACCCTTAGCATTTCTGGCCAAAACAGAAATAATTGCTATTTACATTCACTCTGAGCTACCAGGGTCCAAACAATGACCAAGTGGGGTTTGCCTTGAGACCTATTATTGACCAATCAATGATAGCCAGAGTGATTTGGGTTTGAGACTTGGTCCTTAAGAAGAAAGTTTTCAGGGATCAAAATTTATATTCCTTTGGACAGAGCACCCCCAGGTAAGGGTATGATACCCTATATAGACAGAGGGAATGGAAAGAAAAAGAAAGAAAGGAAGGAAGGAAGGAAGGAAGGAAGGAAGGAAGGAAGGAAGGAAGGAATAAAGAGTTGTCCAATTGGTCAGTTCCAGTTGGGTCCCCAGTGGGCACCTCCTATTTTCTACTCACTGAGGTTGCTCTTTGTCTTTTGTTCTTGAAGAGGACCATGACAACAAGGTCATAGGGAATTAGCTACAGAACAAGGATTTGAACCTAGGTCCTCATATTTCTTTGTTCCCCTGACATATAGCATTCTTTCTATTACACCACATTGTTCTCTGAACCTTTAGCATTTAGAACAGTGTTATGGTGAGCACCACAGCTGTCATGACAAGGAAGCTTTCAAAAGGGCTGGGGCAGGAAGATAATTCAGTTTTCTTTTCAAGAGGGACCCAGACACTTAATCATCAGGCAGCTAGGTGGTGCATTGGATAGAGCACTGGGCCTGGAGCCAGGAGGACCTAAGTTTAAAGTGTTCAGCTTCAGGCACTTACTAGCTGTGTGACCCTAATCAAACCACTTAACCTCTGTTTGCCTCAGTTTCCTCAAATGTAAAAATGGGGATAATAAACAGCATCAGCTTTGCAGAGTTGTTGTGAAGACCAAATGAGATAATATTTGTAAAGCACTTAGCCCTATGCCTGGTGATGGTGATGACAATAGCTGAGATGTACAGTACTTTAAGGTTTATAAGATACTTTATTTGCACAGTGAAAACTGACATTTCTACATCTCTTCAGAGTTTACAAAATTCACATCTCATTTCATCCTGATGACTCCCCTTTCCTTCCAGTGTTTTTCTCACAGCAGCTGGAACTAAGCTGGAACTAAGGGCACACAGTAGTTTTCTAAAAAGGCATATTAATTAAGAGGAGGGAGAGAGGAAAAGGTCAGCACCCCAAACTTCAAAGTATACAGACAGAACTTACAAGACAGAGAAACAAACAGATCAAGCAGACAGGCTTCCAAACTGTCCAACCATCATCAATACCAAAACCACAGTTACCAGAGAGGGAAGCATCAAAATCTGGGTTTTCAAAGAGCTCTTACTCACTGTGCCACCTAGCTGCCCCGTCAACCTCTTTATTTTAAAGATGAAAAAACTGAGATCCAGGTAGATTTAATGATTTATCTAAAATCAAACAGTTATTTAGTCAGAGAAGCAGGATGAGAACTCATGGCTCTTGCTTTCCTTTCTATCATATACTGTCTTATTTTGTAAGTTATCCTTTCATTTTTGTTTATCTTACCAATTCCAGGAAATTTTAAATTACTTGAGGTCAGGGTTTATGTCCTCTAGATCCTTGTGTTCCTCACTTACCCTAACACAGGACTGGTTGAATTGATGACATTCAATGGACACTTTCTACTTAGTTATAATTGGAGTTGTGAGGCCACTAGGAAGTTGCCAGGGGCAGCTGACCTTTTTACATCCTTGAACTGTGTTTGTGTCCACTTGTCCATAGGAACATCTCAGTCAGGATTACTCAGATACTACCTACTGCAGTCAGCCACTGTTAGAAACACACCTTGGAACAGTAGGGAAAAGGAGAGATGGGTGTAATGGAGGGAAAGAGAATTAAATAGCATTCAATTCTATAATCAGGATGGTAAATGCTGGTCAGTAAATAAACTCTAATCAAAAGATACACTAAGCCCTGAAGAATGAACTCTCTCTTTTGGATTAAAATCTTTCTGAGTAGTGATGAAAAAGGGGCCATTATCCAAATGAGGCTGGGTAAGATGATTAGATGTTATTTACAGAAAGGGCAGGGGAGCAAATGAAATCATCTCTGGGATGCCCCTTGGTTATGCTTACTAAGATATTATTGTATTATTATCATCATTGATTTTATTGTTGCAAAGGAATAACCCTGAGGGGGTTGGGGGAATACCCCTGTTTCAGTAATTGTGGATTAACATATCACAAATCAGACAGTCTGTCAGCCTTGATGTCGCCATACTTAGAGGCCCTGTGTGTAAGGAAACTCTACTTTCCTTTACAAACCAATCGATCAATTGACAAATATGTATTGACCATGTCTGCTGTGTGCTACATACAAACATGAACAATATTTAGTCCCTGCCCTTCAAGAGTGTATAGGCTAATAGCAGAGATAAGGGCGTGTACACAAATAACCTGGAATGATATAAGGTAGTATTTGACAAATGCTTTCATGATGTGATAGACTGATTGGTTTGGAGTCAGGAAAGTAAGGTTTAAATTCTGCCTCAAACTCTTACTAGCTATGTGCCTGTGAATAAGTCCTTTAACCTCTCCATTTCCTAATCTCTATAATGGGAATAATAATATTTGCATTTTCCTACTTCTTGGGGTTGTTACAAAGAAAGCGCTTTGCAAACCTTCAAGTGCTATCCAAGTTGGGGGGGGTGGTATTACTTTGAGTTGTAAAAGTAAGTATTTTAGTTCAAAGTAGGGGGAGATCATTGTGGCTGGAGTAGTCAAAGGAGGTTTCATGAAGGAGAGGAGGTAGGCTTTGAGTTTAGCCCTGGAGATGAGTAGGATATCAGCAATTGTGTGGTTTGTCCTTTGTTCTCCAGGAGGACCATGACATCAAGAGGAAGATGGTGCCATGACTTGCAGGTGAATTGGATTTAAGTGAGGCAGAGTTATGCAAAGTCACCAGCCTCACTTTCTCCTCTGGAGCCATCTGGGTCCAGTGGCCAGATATAGATCAAGACGATTGGAGATGGCCCCAGGGTTTCAGTGGTGGTACCATAGGGAAGGTATTCAGGGTAGGGAAGGCACATAGTACAGGCAAAGCTTCAGAAATGGAAAAGAACAAGGTGTATGTAGACGATCATAAGGAGACTGGACTATTTGGATTAGAGAGCATCATTTGAGAAGGGATGTTCCACTATCTACAGGAGAGTTCTAGGAACTCTAGGCAGTAAGTGGAGTCCTTGTCTTTCTCCAGGGGAGCACTGTTGAGTCAGTGTGGTGCAGAGACAAGAGCCCTGGACTAGCCATTGAAAAATCTCTAGAATGGGCTGCCTTGGGGGTTGGTAAGTTCTCTCCCTGGAAATCTTCAAGGAAAGGCTAGATGACTGTCACTCTTCAGGGATGTTGTAGATGTTAAGGTTGGCTTGGCCTCTGAGCTTCCTTCTGGCTCCTAGACTCCACAATTTTGAGACTTTTTTCCTTGCCCATTTCAATTTTCTCACATTGAGTTCACTTGTAATGGGGCACACACCTATCAACATTGCCTTTCTTCTTCTTCTGTTTTTAGTAAACCTAATAAGTCTGGAGGGTGGGAGTCTCTGTGAATGCTGGGGAATCTATGCTGTCATTCCAAACTGCACGTTGTCATTCTGAACTACATCTGCAGTGTCAAGCTACCCAACATGCCACTCCAAAGGCATTTTAACTAAAGCGGATCCTGCCGGCTTCCAAGCAAAAGTGGCCTCCTCAATCTGTCTGGGCACGAGGGACGTGATTGATAGCAGAGCTGAGTAGAGGGAGACAAAGACATTCTCCTGGTTTTTGTATTAATGCTGGGTTATCTCCCGCGGTATTGATTTTTTGTTTGGCTTCTGAAATTTCTCTTCCCCATTTCTGAGCTCTTTCTATAAAAATGAAGGAGGTGAGGGATGATGGGGCTGGGGCTGACAAGCTTTGCTGACTTGCACTATAAATGACCATTTCCCACTAGGGCTTCCAGGCCCTGTCAGTTGCTGCTTCTGGGTGGAATTATATTTAAAACATTCCATGCAAAGGTAGCAGTGTTAATACTTTACCCATGGATATAGTATACTAGAATTTAGAAATAAAATAAAAAAAATTATCATTTAATTTTCACAGTAATCCTGGAAGAGCATTAGGGTAGGGATTACTATCCCTATTTTATAGATGAGGAAACCGAGGCCCAGAGATGAGAAGCAATTTACCCAAGGTTAGCAAGTAGTAAATGGCAAAGACCAGTCTCAAAAGCATATATGGGGTTTTTCCTACCTAGGGTAAGGGAGTGAATGATGGTGGTAATGAAGTACAGCTTTGCTAGAAGATGGGTTGCTTTGGCTCTTCCTTCCTCCTAGGGTTGGAAGAAGAGAAATGCCATTGTAATGGATACTGGATTGGGTCCTTTTTAAAAATGTTTTTTTCAAAAGTGTTTTTTGGGTGAAAGTCTGTCATAGATATGTATTTAGACACATTTACATATATAAATGAATATACATATGACAGAAATGTACAGTTTTCATGCAAGAATTCAGGAATATACGTATATATACATGGATGCATATATACACACCTAAGTCTATCTACACGTTTCTCTCTATATACACGCATACATATATACGTGAGTCCTTACCTGATTATATATATATATCTCTATGTATGTATGTTTATAGAGATATATATGTATATATGTATATACTCAGGTTTGTAGATATAGACATATACACATACACACCTGAGAGGATATATATGTCTCTCTCTGTCTCTGTCTCTCTGTCTCTTTCTTTCTTTCTCTCTCTCTCCACACACACACACACATACACACACACACACACACACACTCATAAACACACACATGCCTGAGAGGATATATATGTATCTCTCTCTCCACACACACACACAAACACACACACACACACACACACACCTGAGTTCTTACCTGAGTACATATCTATCTATATATCTGTGTATGTGTATACACACACATATAGAGACAAATATATATACTCAGGTGTGTAGATGCAGATACACATACACATACACACCCACTAACCCCTGAGAGTATATATATATATGTGTGTGTGTGTGTGTGTGTGTGTCTGTCTGTCTGTCTGTCTGTCTGAAGACACATACACACGTACACATATACCTGAGTTCTTGTATGAGAAATGTGCAATTTCTGTCGAGGCCTAGACATGAGAAACATTCTGATGTTTTTAGAAGCCACCCTGGGTGGGGGCAAAAGGGGCCAAATTCTGACATTCTCGGGGGAATACTTGTGTTGGAACTTAAGCTAAAGAGTGATTTGTGAGAAGCTCCCAGATTGAAACTGGTCCATATAAACTCTGAGCTTCAGTTCCGTGCCATAGACATAGGAGTCAAGGGAAAGTGAATGGACTATCCCTTTCTTAAGGAGGTCCTTTCTCTTTTCAGTTCTGTCCCTAGAATAATTTTAACTTGCTTTCCTCAGATGAAAAATGCATAGGAAAGAGAATGGTATAATATGTCCTGGTCTAAAAATCATTAGAGACCACCTTGGGCTCCATATCCTCTAGGGATGTCCTATTCTCCATTAGAAATAGCTCTGGGCCCTATTAGAGACACATCTCTCTATTTCACAGAAAGGCCATAATGGTGAAGAGGAAAGAGGCCTATGCTTGGGTTCAGAGAGCCCAGGGTCCATTCTCAGCTCTGCTGCTTATTAGCTGTGTGACCTTGGCCAACTTTCCTTAGCTTTAATGGTCCTTATCTTGTAAAAGGAGCAAGTTATACCAGGTGAGCTCTAAACTGGACTACAGTCCAGCTAGTTCCCTTGCATCAAGCTTGTATGCAAAAATAGTATCCAAGAATAAGCCAACCTATTCCCCTTCTCCAACTTTGCTGTTGTTATCATTATTTTAAAAGCCCTGATTCAGGCTCTGCGTGTCCTGGGGACAAAGATCAAAAGTATCAGGGCCCAGGTTGTGGGGGGTGTGGTAGAATAACCATGACTTATTTCATGCTGCCATCTTGTATTCAAAGAATAACCTACTATTCATAGAATATTTATTGAGTGTATGTAGTGTGTGTGTCTATGTGAGTATGTGCGTGAGTGCCTACAGTTGCTTGAATTCCTCTAGTAGAGATATGGGTGAAATTATCCATACCCCCTTGTCTGGTTTCCAGTGAAATCTATAGTATACATTTGTGGGATAATGGATCAGGTTTGGGTTGTAGTTTACATGTAGAGAAGAAGATGAAGGCACATTTATCCACTTAGGATTGAAGCAAGTCCCTAGGTACCCACTGAGGTACTCAGCCAGACACAAGGCTTACCAGAAGGTGGGAATCCTCACAGAACTCAGTGTTGGTGCCACTCACTGATCCCTTGGCATGGGTCACTGTGCCCAGCTTATCCATATGTATCTTGTATGTATGTATGTATGTAACAAATTAGACTATTTGTTCCTGAAGGGCAAGGACTCTCCTTCATACACACTTTTAAATTTTATCTGCATCTGTTGAAATGTTTTTCATCACTTTCTTAAATATGGATCAAGCAAACAATAAATCTAACCCTGATCTGAAGCATTTGCTGATTTCTGAGGTGGAAATGGCCACACTGAACATTTAACAATCAGCTCTCAAGCAGGTTGGAGCTGGCTCATACCCCTGCATTTGACCTCTCTGAATTTCCTCATCTATAAAGTGGAGATAATTCCTGTCCTGCCTCTATCAAAGGGTTATTTCAAGGATCAGATGGATGTGAAGCTAGTTCTGTTGAATGAATGGAGACCTGATTTCTCCTTTCCCTTACCATGCACCCTGCCCCTGCCAAGCCTCTCTACTTTACTCTGAATAGGCCCAGACCCCATCGATTGTATGCTGTCTTCCGTGTGTATCTTGCCTTCAGAATCAATTGTCCAAGGTCAGCCAAGAATAGCTGTTGCTGTGAAGGTTTATGCTCCCAGTCTCCTCATTCTAGATGTTTCTCCTTTTGCCTTCAAATCCTGTGCCTTTGGGAAATCCCTGGATGCCTAGACCAATCCCATCCCCCAGACCCCAGATCTAGACCTGTGCTCCCCAGCATCCTTCTATATTAAGAATGTTACCCTCCCATCAAAATGTATCCATTCTGGGTCCTGTTGAGAGACAGGATGGTTTGGACTAGGCATCTCAGCTATCTGTGTAAATGACCTTGACCACCTTGCTCGGCCTCTTTGGGACACAATTTCTTTATCTGCAAAATGAGAGGGCAGATGGAAATGATCTCTCAAGGACCTTCCATCTCTGACAACCTGTGACTCTATTTTCCAAGGTGAAACCTAGTCCCCTCAAGCGTCACTACATTCTCTACTAGGAAACAGATTTGCATTTTATCAGATCACTGAGGAAGCTGCAACAGTTGGAAAATCTTATCCTTGATTTGGAGCTGTTATGCCAGGGCAGGGAGGTAGGAGATATTTGCTTGGTAGGTCCCTTTTGCTTCTCTCAAATCATACGATGTGGCTGGTTATCTGTTCTGCCTATATACATTTAGGTCCATTTCTAAGAACAGCATCTATATTTTCTCTTGTACCTAATAATAACTAACATTTACATAGTGCTTACCATGTGCCAGACACACCGTGCTAAATACTTTACAATTATTATCTCATTTGAGTCTTACCACAATCCTGGGAGGTAGGTGCCATTATAATCCCCATTTTTACAGAGGAGGAAACTGAGGCAAACAGGTTAAGTAACTTTCCCAGGGTCATATAGCTAAGTGTTTGAGGTTGGATTTAAACTAAGGTCTTGTGACTTCAGGCCTGGCACTCTATCTACTTCCCCACTTCGCTGCTCCATGTAGTGCTAACTAACATAATGCTAGTGTTAACTAACATAATACTTTTAGTACTTGAGAAATGTTCTTTGGTTGAATGAATGAATGAATGAATGAATGAATGCAGATTTGTATTGACTCTTGTGGGGTTGTTGCATACTGCAGAGGAAAGAATCTCGAATTTGAAATCAGAGGGCCTGAGTTCAAATCTTCAGTTGGACACTTCATAGGAATGTGACTGTGGGCTAGTTGTTTATGCTCTCTGAGTTTCAGTTTCCTCATCTATAAAATGGGAATGTGATACTTGCATTTCCTACCCCAAAGGATTATTGCTAAGAAAGTGCTTTTGTAAACTGCAAAGCATTACATAAATGTGAGCTATAAACATGAGCTATTATTCTCCATCAGACCCTCTAATCGGCCCTTGTATGAAAACAACAACAGACAATAGCCCTGTGGGTTTGTGACTTGGCAACTCTCTCAGCCAGATCCCTGAAGCCTCATGTGTGGGCTTATTTCTTATCAGCCTTATACAAACTGTCTTTCCTCAAGAGCTTCTATGACAGGGCCCGGAAATTCTCCCAAGCGTCATCCCCACTGCCAAGACCGCTAGACATTGAAAATAGCTTGTAGTGTAGGAAGTCAGGTGTGTGTGTATGTGTGTGGACATGTGTGTGTGCTTTTTGCCTCCTCCTCAGACTCAATCTCTCCCTGTGGTGACGTCATCTTAGTTAGCAATATTGCTGAGCTTGGAGGGGAGAGGAGGAGAGAGGGAGGGAGGGAGGGAGGGAGAGAGAGAGAGAGAGAGAGAGAGAGAGAGAGAGAGAGAGAGAGAGAGAGAGAGAAAGTGGAGAGAGGGAGAGAGAAAGAGAACAGAGCAAGACAGAAACAGAGATGGAGATTCAGAGAAGGAGGGAGGAAGACAGAGAAAGGGGAGAAAAGGAAGGAGAGAGACAGAGAGGGACAGAGACAGAGAGGGAGAGACTGAGGGAAGAGAGTTTTACATATGTATATATAGGTGTTTGTATCTATATCTATGTTTATGTCTGTATATCTGTCTCTGTAACTGTAACTATACATACACAGACATTGGCACAGGACCACCCAGCATGGCACTGTGCTTTATGAGCAAAGTAGAATTGCAGTAGCTCAAAATAAATGTGAGATGTACAAATTTAGAGACATCTCTGCTCCAAGTGTTCATATGGACTATTTGTGCCCAACCTGTAGTAGAGCCTTCTGAGCTGATATTTGTCTGACCAGTCACAGACAAACATACTGTACCTTGACCCTGGCATAGTGATGTCATTTTGGTCCTCTTTGAGCACCCCCCCTCCCCCAGTCTTCATTAAGAAACCACAGACATTGAGGGTGGGGAAGGAGAGTACCATTGAATAGCTTTGTCTATTTTGAGTTTCGGTGGAGACCCTTGAACATCTTCAATGGTGGACAGCTTTAAGCTGATAAAAAGAAGGCGGATTGTGATACAGGTTTCTTGAAAATACACTCAGGGCATTTATCAGTAGCTCCTCAGACACAGAGACATCTCTTCTCTAGCCTGGTTATTCCTATTTTTTTAAACTTAGGTGTGACTCTTTTGTCCACATCATTTTAAGAACTGTGCTGGATTCTGGGCATACAAAGACATAAAGGAAGCAGTCTCTTAAGAAGCTTATATCCTACTGGACCCATGAATCACAGTTACCCAGGACGTAGAAAATAGGGACATTCTATTAGTCAATTGTTTCGACAGCAATAATAGCTGCAACAGCAATAATAGCTGCATTTCTGTAATATTTTAAGGTCTACAAAGTGCTTTCCCTACAGGTACCCTGTGAGCCCATCTCTCACACTTGCCACCTGTGTGGCCATCTTGGATATTTACATTGCTTAACCTCCCTGGGTTTCAATTTAATTGTCTGTAAAATTTTAAAAATGGACTAGACGAACTTTGAACTCCTTGCCAGACTTAGATCCAGAACCCAATTGAATAAAGGAGATGTCCTGATGAGATGACAGATTCTAGAAGCAGTCATAAGTCTCTGAGTGTTGTAAGTAGTTGAGGGGACATGGATTGTCCCTGTGCTTTCTGTCATTCCACCATTAGGTTCACTAGGTTTCAGAGACTTGAAGGTTCATTAGGGTCTTGGGAGGATTTTTGGTGTTCATGAATCCCCTTTTAAAATGCATCTATTTGATGGTTGTGCTGGTTGGCTATGAATCCATCACTGATCATTAATACTTTGGGGGAGTAAGTTGGCATTTAACTGAAAATAAGATAGATAGGGAGTGTGAAAGGACACTGATATCAGTGTCTTGGCATCAGAAGACCTTTGTTTCATTCATTCAACAAAAATTTATTAAGTACCTGCTATGTACCAGGTACTGTCTGGGGATACAAAGACAAGAATGAAACAGTTCCTGACCTCAAGGAGCTTATATTCTATTGAGGTGGTGGAGAATGGTGTATGGAGTTCTCAACTCTTACTACTGTAGACTGGGAGAGCTTTCCTTACTTGGAGAATTCTTGTACTGTATTTGCTAACTCCCAGAATTATTGTGAGGAAAGCATTCTGTAAATCTTGAAATGTTATAGAAATGTGAGCTACTAAAAGGTGAGAGATGAAGGAAGCCATAAAAAGAAAGGACATTAGAAGGGGAGACAGTACAGTGCGAAGGACAAACTGGGCTAATCTTACCATTTTGTCAAGGGCTTCTAGGATTCTCTGATGAGGGGAGCTGGGTGAGTAGGGCTGAAACACTAACATCGCCTCCTCCTATTGTCTAAAGGAATAGAAACTATATTTAACTGGGTTGTATAGGTATGGTTAATGCCTTCCTTCTTGGAGCAAGGACTTCCTTCATTTTCACAGAGCATCAGCAAATAAACCTGGATGTTGTATGTATCTGAATGAGAGAGAAGGAAGAAGGGGGAGAGAAAGAAAAGGGAGGGAGGTAGGAAGAGAGGGAGAAGGAGAGGGAGAGGGAAGGAGAAAGAGCCAGAGAGAAGGTGGGGAGGAAGAGGGAGAGGGAAAGAGGAAGGGAGAAAGAGAGGGAAGGAGAGTGAGAGGGGAAGGGAAGGAGAATGAGAGGTTAGGGGAGAGGGAGGGAGGGAGGGAGGGAGAGAGAGAGAGAGAGAGAGAGAGAGAGAGAGAGAGAGAGAGAGAGAGAGAGAGAGAGAGAGAGAGATTCTTCCATGGGCAGGATACTACCTATCCCTGCCCCTTGCTGAGGCCTGCCATTTTCAATGAAGAAAAATCAGCACTTTGCCCCAATCATGCAGTCCATCATCTTTGCAGTCTGGTGCCTGTCACAGGAGCTGTGAGTGGGGTGTGTGTCATCTGGAGCTAGATAGAGACAGCTTTGCTGGTAGAGTGTCAGAGAGATGGGGAAATCCAAAGAAGAGGGGTGAGGGAAGAATGGGTGATGGGACAGTGAGGATTTTATGTCTTACCTCAATGAGGAGACAGGGTGACCTTCAGAGACCCACCCCAACCCCATCTGAGGGCTCCTTGTCCTGTGTGATTTTGGCAAGGAGAAGGCAGATTTTGTCTTGCTTGGGACTTTACTTTCCTAAACCATGCCTAGTGTTGGTTTTTGTTTGGCAACTCTTTCTCAGTCAAATCTGGGGAAAATTTTCCTTTTTGAGCAGATTGTGAAATAGAGGTGGGAGCAGAATCAGAATTTGAAGAATTTATCCATCAATAGGCATTTATTAAGTGCCTCCTATATGGAACAATTCCCATTCTTTAGGAGCTTACATGTTTTCTATGTAGAGACAGAACACCAGGACTAGACATCACGGTGTGTGGAGCAAATTCCTCTACCAGTGTAGGTTGGAGCTTTCAGTAAAATAAATACAAGGGAGCACCAGCAGCAGTGATAACCTGAGCCGTGTTACTTGCTGCTCTAGGAAATTAAACATGGGGTAAATTGTCTATCGATACACATAAGTTCAGAGCCATTGATCAGGCAAAATTGTAGGGAGATAATGTGATGCCCTGGAAAAAGCATCAGACTGGGAGGTGGGATGTCTAGGGCAGAGCCTTGGCTCCTACATTAACTTGCCAAGTGCTTTTGGGCACATGTCTTCTTGTCCCCATCAGTTCTAGTTATTCACTCAAAGATTGTCTTTATGTCAGCATGTTCATTCATAGTTTCCTCATCTGTATAATCCAAGTGTTGGATTCAAAGCACTATAAGGTGTCTTTCAAATCTAACCTCCTGAGTAGGTTGTAGGCCAGTTTGGAGAGGTTCACGTCTCTGGGATTCAATTTTCTCACCTGTAAAAATGGGAATAGTAATCCATGTACCCCCTGTTCTGCAAAGTTGTTGTGGGGAAAGCACACGATTAAACCTTACAATGCATGAGAAATGCATATGACTAGACATGGAATTTTATGCTTGATCATTTGGAAAGGCTTAGCTTTGCACCTGGTACATAGTAGGCACTATATAAAAGTTAGCTTTTTGCCAGGTTCCCAAGTTCCAGAGTAGTCAGAGATAATGTTAGGAGTTTAAATGATTCCAACATGACCCATGATGGTCAATACTGATCTTGAAGACTTGAAGGCCTTTCCTGGCCTTGCATGGAGAGAATCAGTTACTTCTAGGGGCACCAAGTTGTAGACTTCTTCCTTCTGGAGTTGATTTCTGCTTTTTGCTAGTCTGGCAGTATTATTTTCATATTGTTCCACAGCTGCAAATCAACATCCTAGAATGTCTCAGATCTTTTCCGTGTGCTGAGAATAACAAATGAGCTGTCGATTTAGAGTGACAGTATGTTGGACAAAACAGAAATAGCCCAGCTAAAATTATTTGCAAAAGAATTACCCCCCGGAGGTAATTTTTAATTTTTGGTTTCAGTACAAAATGGAAACCCAACCAAGGCAGTCCTTCTAACCCAAATGCTTGTCTTGCCAATCAATTATCAAAATGAGATTTGCTTTATGCTACAGAGTGGCTCTCTGTGTTTTCTCTTTTAATATGTCAAGTCTACATTGCTTTTCCTATTGTGAACAGCTTTGGGCAACTGACCTGTTTAATTTTCTGGGGTAGGAGCGAAGAAGGAAAACAACATTTCCATAGAGGCCTTATGGTATAGCAGCATAGGCACTGAATTTTGAGTCAAAAGATCTGGGGTTTCAGTCTTGGCTATTGCACTCACGAGTCATAACCTTGAGAAGGTCATCACATCATATTAACATGGGTTGACAGGTTTGGAGCTGGATTTTAGAGATCATTTAATCCAATCCTTCATTTTACTGTTGAGGTAACTAGGGCCTAGAGAGGTTAAGTGACTTGTCCGGGGAAGTAAGTCTCAAAGGCAGGATTCGCACTCAGGGTCTTTGACTCTAAATCTAGCAAGCTTTCTATTGCAGCATGATGCCATGTTGATCTGAGGCATAGATCCTGAGCCTTCGTTTTCTCATAAGTAAAAAAGAAGGGGGATAATCATGTCTTATCCTTTCTACCTTGCAGGGTGGTTTTGAGGACTAAATCAGATAATGTATCCGAAAACACTTAAAGAACTGTAAAGCACTATATAAATGTCAAGTATGATTATTATAATATTCAGGTAAAAGGCAACTGCTCTTTGAAAACAGAGTGAAAAACCAGGGGCCAAAATTAGACTGAGTCACATCAACTGGGCAGGGCGGAAGTCGACTGTGGTGCGCCAGTGGTTTGTTTGGTATAGTGGATGAATAATTCAGCCCTTAGCATAAGAACTGGGCTTATGCAAGGCAGAATCAAATGGGCACAGAGGTTAATTGGTATCTAAGGAACTGTCTCTAGTCATCGGATATTGTTAAATAGTGTGGATGCTATTTTGGTACTTTTTCAGAACTTAGAGGGGGAGAGGGAAAAAGGGAGGGAGAGAGAGAAGGAGGGGGAGAGAGAAACAGAGGGAGAGAGAAGGGAAGGGAGAGAGAGGAGAGAGAGAAAGAGAAGAGAGAGGACAGAGAAACAGAAAGAGAGAGATAGAGACTGAGAGAAAGAAAAAGAGAGACAGAGAGACAGAGAGAGGAGAGAGACAAGAGAGACAGAGAGAGGAAGAGAGAGGGAGGGAGGGAAGGAAAGAGAGAGAGTGGGAGAGTGAGAGAGAGGGAGAAAGGGGGAGAGAGAATGATGGAGGAAGAGACAGAGGAGGAGAGAGGGAGGGAGGGAGAGAGAGAGAAAGAGAAAGAGAGAGAGAGAGAGAGAGAGAGAGAGAGAGAGAGAGAGAGAGAGAACGAACAAACTAGGGAGGCCTTTTCTCAACATCAGTTTTTCATGAAATTGTTCTCCAAACCCAAGCAGAAAGGAGGGTGGCCTCAGAGCCTTGATAGACTTGAAAAATGAATTCCCTTGCACTACCGTTGTAAGCCTGGTGCGTGCTATTTAAACTTGACATGTCATAAATCCAATAGCAGCAAACGGGATGGCAATGGTTTGCTGTCTGCTTTTATTTGTGTGGGTGCAGGAAATCAGCTTGCCATGTGGAAATGGGAGTCAGTTTGGCGGGGCTGGGGTCGTGAAAGGCAGGGAACCATCAAGGGCTCTGAGCACTGGGAGTTGCAGCATTGCCTGGGACAGTTTCCCTTCTTAAAACAATGATCAGGCATAGTCAGATTAAGTGATTCTTAGGGTCCCTCCTAGCTCTGAAATCCCATTATTCTCAAGCTCAGGTCTACAGTATCATTCCAGCAGACAGGTAGCTGTTAAGCAGAAGGTCAGTGTCTTGCTGGGCGTTCCAAAGCTAAAACAGAACAGAACAGGTAGCTTTTCTCTTGCATTTGAACATTTGAAAGACCAGTTGCCCTTCCAGCCAGCTAGACTAGTCAGCCCTGGAATGGAATGAGAGGAAGGGCAGTGAAAAACTCTGCCTGCTACCACAAACCCCATCATTAATTGCTACTTTGGTTTAAGGTATCAAAGGCCCTGGTTAGATTGCAAACCAGTTTTCTAGATAGACACAGATAGCAACCAGTTCTGATGGGGATGACACTGGGCCTGGAATCAGATGACCTGGGTCAAGAATCAGCTCTGCCACTAACTTACCCTGTGGACTCGGGCAAATCAATTCCCATCTCCTCCTTTGGTGTGTGGAAATGGGGATCACATGTGTCACATATGGAGTGGCAGGGACCATAAAAGACAAGTCCTCCTAAGTTCTCTTCCAGCTGTAGCCTGTAATGTTTCGTAACATTCTAAGAATCAGTGCTTATCAGCACCCGCGAATTAACCTATCAGTTGATCAACAAGCATTTATTAAGCACTTAGTATATGCCAGGCCACTAGGTGGTGCAGTGGATAGCTTGCTGGGCTTGGAATTAGGACCTTCCTGAGTTCAAATCTGACCTAGCTGTGTGATCCTGGGCAAGTCACTTTCCTGTTGGTCTCAGTTTCCTCATCTGTAAAATGAGCTGGAGAGGGAAATGGCAAGCCACTCCAGCATCTTTGCCAAGAAAACCTCAAACAGGGTCACAAAGAGTCAGACACAACTGAACAATGCCTAAACAACAAAAATATACCAGGCACTGGTATATTTATACTTAGTTCTGAGGATATGAAGAAAATAAAAAACCAGCTCTCTTCTCAAGACTAATGGAGAAGACTCTTTCACCCTTGATGGTTTATTCTAGTGACTCCAGTTCCTCAATCTCTGACAATCCCATGTAACTCAATTTAAGCCTAAGGCATTCTGGAGTTGTCTGCTTGTCAGGATTTGGCTGGGATATTGGAATTGGTCAAGGCTATGATGGAGAAGAGGGATGTTACTGTGTACATTCTCTCTCTCTCTCTCTGTCTCTCTTTCTCCTCTTTTCTTCTTTCTCCCTCCCTCCCTTCCCCCCAACGCTATCAGGGTCACCCAGCTAGTAAGCGTCTAAAGCTGAATTTGAACTCAGGTCCTCCTCATAGCAACACTTCGCCACCTAGCTGCCCCTCTGTGTACACTTTCAATGTCTTTGAAAAGGAGCAAAGGGATAGGACTTATCCTCCATTCACAAAACTGAAGCAGACAAAATGTTGGTGTCCCCAGGCCTAGTATTCCATGCTTTTTCTTGCTCCCTCATTTCCCCAGGGGCCCCACTACTCTCTTCTGCATGGTCATTGTATCTACTACCTTCTTGCTCTCCCAAGTCCACCCTCCTACATCTACACTGAAGCATCATGGACTGACAATAAGAGTCTGATGTATACCCCTCCTGGGCTATGTACAGCTGATCAGAGCTCCAATCTATAAACCAAAGAGTGGAACTTCTTTGCCAGTTGGATTTCAGGTATCTTCAATGTTGTAAAATACTTATATATTTAGGAGCTTTCTTGGTGTCTCTGAATTTCTGCTACATAAGTAGTCTTCAGCAGTGGTCCTGGAGTGGGGGTATCAATGGACAGGTGTTTGACCCACTAGGATGAATGGATAGGTAGGATGAATGTTCCTTCTCTTCCTCTTTCCCCTTGGTCAGAGTGGTCCACAAAGTGAAATATTTGTATAAGGATCTGAAAAAGGTTAGAAAACTTTTGTGTAGGAACTGTAGGTTTATCAAGTGGATAGGATATGAAAGAAACACCATGGTGTGGTGGGATAAGGATTACAACCAGGAGACTTGCGTTCAAATCCTGGTTCTGACATTGTTTGGGTGAATGAAAAAAAACAAATAAATGCAAAACAATTTATTAAATGCTTGCTAAGTGTCAGACACTGTGCTAAGTATTAGAAATCGATGAGACTGACTTGGCCCTCAAGGAGCTTACATTCCAATAGAGGGAGACATGGACAAGTCTTTTAACTTTCCCAAGTCTCAGTTTTTTGTCTGTAAAATGGGGGTGTTAGTTGCACTACTTGTCTCACAGACGTGTGAGGGAAAATGCTGTGAAATTGTCAAGTGTTTCATGAGTGTCGAGTTATTATTATCTTTTACAATTCCTAAGCACAAGAAAACCTTGGCAGCCAAAGAGTAATGGTGCCCTAAGCTTTCTGATTTGGGGTCAATGTGCTCTAAGGAAGCACAGAAAACATGGGACTAAATTAAAGCACCATTTATAAATACTTTAATAATGATGAATAAATGATTCATAGAAGTTGCTTTGCAAAATAAATTATTCCAAGATGCACAGAGACCTGTCGAAATGATTGCAAACTAGTTAATAGATGATGTTATCACAACTTGCTAGGAAGCACTTCAGAGCTACAGCCTCAGAAATTATTGATGTCCCTGCACATCTTAGCATAATTTAAGAAAAAGGGAAAATTACTTATCAACTCTTAATAAAGTATTCATGCTGCCTTAATGTAGAATGGTACCAAAATTATTTAGTGACTTATTGATTTGCCTTGGCTTTATGTTCCTCTTGGTATTCTTCCTTATTTACACCATGTGGCAAAGTTAACTAAGACAGTATGGCCTGTGATTTATACAGAGTCATTCCCTGGGGATGCTGCAGACTAGATCTCAGAAACTTATCTGGGGTGCTGGTTAGGTCAGCAAGTGGGCCAGTGGAATTGTCCTGGAGTGTGAAGAGGCATCGGCCAAGTATCCCATGGGCGAGCTATACAAACCAGTTTCTTTGCTTCTTTTCTTCCTCTCCACCCATTCATCCTTCCCACTGCCATTAGAATGGTGTCAACATCCTGCAGCTTCTTAGGAGGACAGGTCTGGAGGGTTTAGAGCTGGAGGGGCTCTTAGAGATGATGTAATCCAAATCTTGGCATTTGTAGACAAGGAGACTGAGGTCTCTGACACAAGCATGCCTAAGGTTAAAAAGAAAATCAATTTGGACCATGATCAATGGAAGTGAAAATAGGAGTAATATTTTTGTGGGAGTATGCTATAGATCACTTGGACTGAAGAAGGAAATGGACAAGGACTTCAGAAAACAAAAGCATGACATAGCAGTGATGGGGGATTTCACCTCTCTGGATAATCTCTATTTTCTTCAAAGCAGAGCATGTGAGAAATTCTTGACTTGCCTCAATGATCATTTCATTCTTCAAAAAGTGGAGCATGTAAGTGAGAGAATTGGTGCTTCGGACCAGATTCTGATCAGCCGAAAGGAACTTGTTGCTGAAGTAGAAATGATGGGACTCTGGGGAGGAAGTAACCAATGATTTGTGATAAGGAGAGAACAGCCTGGTATGGTATCATGTGTGCCCTAGGCTTTAGATTTCAAAAAACTTAGATCTTCTGGTCTAAAAGAATAAAAGAGGAATCAGTCTAAGAAGGATGGTAAACTCTGAAGAATAAAATCCTAAACTTAAACAAGAATGCTCCCCACTCCTGACCAGAATATGATGAACCCAAAATGGACAATGAGACGTACATTTTTGGACACCAGCAATATAGGAATTTGTTTTCTTTGAACATGTATTTTTGTTACAAAGGTTTTGTCTTTGTTTTATTTCTTCCATTTATGGGGAGTGGCAGGGAGGGAAAATAACAGCTTGTTAATTGGAAGAAATTAAAGACAGAGAAAGAAAATTCCAATAAAGAAGAAATACCGATGTGGTCTAAAGAGATTGATGTGGATACCTAGGAAAGTCGTCAACTAGCTTAGATTGTTAAAAGATGTGTAAGGTGGATGAATATAAAAGAGGGTAATAATCCCATAAGAAGAGTGTTAAAGCTCAGAATAACAAGAGGTTGGCCCTGAATGCCAAAGACAACCACCTTGGCATTCATGAGCAAGGGTAAGAGAAGGATGAAAGGAGGAATTAGATAACTGCTCATGGTAGTTGAGAAAAGTATAATCTACAATGAACGCAAAGCCACTCACATTTTATTTTGCTCCTGTTTTCTCTATCAAGAAGAATGATATTGGAGCTGGGAAGGTCAGACTAAAGATGCAGATAATTGAGGAGATGGTCAGGAGGCACCAAACTCCTCTTACTGAGCTCAGGCGGACCTCAGGGTGCTGAAATCTCATACAGATGATTATGAAGTCATTGTCAGTCATCTTTGAAAAGCTCAAGAATGGATGCATTGTTACAAAACCTACAAAACGGGTCAATAGCCTAGTTTCCCGAAAAGGGAAGTGGGCTCTCTTTGATTTTTGTAAAATTCTAAAGTGTGTTATGAAGGGAATAGTTTGTGGTATATGGAAAGAAAAGAAAAGTGGGGATTCTATGGACAAAAGTTTCTTAGTAACTCTTTACATTTAACTTAATTTCAAAGCATAAGGTATCATAACTTTTTTTGCAGTCACTTCTTCCAAGAAAATACACCCTGAAATACACCCTGAAAGTGTTATCAAAAACAACAAAAGACTTTTTCTCAAGATTTTAACAGCAGGATTATGAAATGTTGCAAAAAACTGGAAGCAGCCTCATTACCTTTTCTGACAGGGTAACTAAATTGTTAGATAAAGGAAATGCTTTAGACAGAGTAAACACAGAGTTAACTAGAGCATTTGATGAAATCTCTCATGTTATGCTTGTGTCCCAGAGGTCAGAACCAATAGATGGAAACAACAGAGCCAGATTTAGATTAAGGAAAATCTCCCAAACACCTCGAGTAGAAATTCTACTCCCAGAGTAGAATGGGGCTCTTTGAGAGGCAGTGTCCTTTACTGGTCTTCAAGTAGAACCTTCATGACACTTCATGGGGATGTTCTAGGGGTGATTCATGTCTAGCTATAGGTTGGACTGAATGGCTACTGAGGTCCCTTCTACCTTAAAGCATCTGTGATTTTGAGAGAATGGTGAAAATTTTGAAGGATGCATCTTGCACTGGTTTTATGACATGGAGTCTTCAGCACTATACCCTTCAGTTCCTTTTGCCCAAGATCTTGGACAGCTCATAGTTTAACCAAGGATACGACATTCTTAGGGGGACACAGTGAATTGTAGGGAAACCCCAAAACACCGAAGTCACCTAGGAGCAACAGGTTGTCCTAACAACGTTGCTTAGCCATACAGAATCCTTGTGTGAATTGCTGTTTCCTGCCTTCACAGACTATTAACCGTAACCACAGTATCACAAGCCACACAATAACAAACACCACCCTAGAAGGTCTGGCTTCCTTTGCTTTTATCTCTGGGCATAGGCAGTTTCAGAATGAGAAAGAAGTTGGTGCCTTCACTGGGTCTATTGGATCAAATGTTGCCTTGTCTCTTCAGGGATTGTGTTAGTGGAAAAGAGAACTGAATTTGCAGTCAAAGGATATGGGTTTGGATCCCGTCTCTTCTGTATAAGATCTGTGTGACTTTGGGCAAGTCACTTAATGTCTTTAGGCCTCAGTTTCCAGTGTCTGGAACATAATTCTTGCTGATTGATTAATTTCCTCACCCGTAAAATAATGTGGTTATATAAGATCAGGGTTGTCTAACATGTAACTTACAGGCTGAGCAACACCTCCAAATGCAGATTAAAATGTAATTGGAAAATATTTAACAAATTCTAACAAATATCTCTCCCTCCTTAACTGTGACTCCTAGCTTACCTGGCTTCCTTCAAGTCTCAGCTAAAACCCCACCTTCTCTAAGAATCTTTTCTTGATTCTCCTTAATGCCTTCCCTCTGAGATTATCTCTAATTTATGTGCGCTCTGTGTGTGTGTGCATATATATGTATATATGTATGTATGTATATGTATAATATCTTGCTTGTACATAGACATTTGCATGTTATCTTCCCCAGTAGATTGTAAGCTTTTTGAGAGCAGGAACTGTCTTTTGCCTTTCTTTGTATCCCTAGCACTTAGCATAGTACCTGAAACATAGAAAGTACTTAATAAACGCTTATTTACTGCCTAAATGATTGTTGACAGCTTCTGAAATCATCCAGGTCTTATGGTCTCAATGAGAGAAAATGAAGAGCCTGTGATTGGAGGAGGGGCCAGAAAGTAAATATGCCCAATACAAAGCCTGATAAAAAAGTATACCTCATCAGAAACTAGATAAGACAAGGGGCAAAGAAGAAGAAGGCTAACAGAGAGAGTCTGGGTATATGTCAAACTCCCAAGCAGAAAAATCATCAAAGAAAGCACTCACAAAGAAAGAAGGAAAAATGATCAGAGAAATCAGGAAAGGTCAAAATACAATGAAGAAATATTGCTGAATGAAAAAATGAAACAAAAACTCACAAAAAAAGGTAAGTCAAATGGCTTCCCCAGAAATAATGAATCAACAGCAAGAAAACTGGTAATGGTTCAGTTGAGAAAAAGAAAAATTAGAATAATAAATAAGGATAAAAATAAATTGGGATAAAAATTAGACCCCTCAAAGAACTCTTTATGACAAAAGGAGAAAATGAACTCTATATCATAGCATAATAAAGTTACAGTTAGAAGGGACCTTAAACCTCATTTGGTCAAATCTACTCATGTTATAAGTAAGAAACTAAAAGCCTTAAGTTGTTAAGTAACTTGTGTAAGGTTACACAGATAGGAAATGTCAGAGCCAGGATCTGAACCCAGATCCCTTGGCTACCAAAGCCAGTACTCTCTCCATACCATACTGTTCTTCTCACTTAGAAAATATGATAGAGACTTTCTAAAAGTCAGTAGCAGCTCATTAAAAGAGAATAACATGTTGAAACCAAAAACAGAGATTTGGAGAAAAAATTATCAAAACAAATAATTGCAACACTGAAAGAACATATGTGTCTTATATAGCTCAAACTAATGAGAGGATAGAATGTACAGAAATTATTTGAGGATCACAGGTCTCTTGGGGGTGGGGTATGTTGGAGTAAAAGGCTAGAATAACACTCTAGAGTAAATAATTCAGGAAAATTACATAGAAGTACTGAAAACAGAATGCATCCCTGATTCATAGAATCTATTGACCAATACCTGAGAGAAACTCCAATCTCTAGTCACCAAGGAACCCAATTGTTAACTTTGGAGTTTCAGTGTCAACAACCAATACCAGAAGTAGCCAAGACAAAGAACTTAAGCTATCAAGGAAAATCTGTTTAAATAGGCCAAGTGCTGCTTTTTTCTTTACAATAAAACAAAGAAGGTATAGGATATGATATTCCTTTGGGATGGATCCAAGAATAGCATATCTTAAAAAGCTGAATCTACTTATCAACAAAGAGGAATAACTTCAACTACAGGAAGGAATTAGAATATTTCTTCCAAAGAATACAGAGACAAACATGCAAACACTTGAAATGGGAGGGATTTAAGAGAGGTAAATAAATAGAATTAACAAGAAAAACCCATATAGTGAAATCAAACTGAGAGAAAAACTGAGTAGAGTATGTAACATTTGAACAACCTCGAGAGCACATATGAACACTTATTAGTCTTGTACTGTATTAATTTGTATACATGACTAAACTCCTCTGCTAGGTTATAAACTCTTTAAAAGATCTTATCTGTCTTTAGATACCTAGAGGTGCTTAGCACTGAGTTTTGAACAAAGTAGATGTTTAGTAAATATTTATTGGTTGAACATATGAGTGAGTGAGTGACTATGGCCAGAGAAAAGCAGACCAGTTAGAAGAAGTAAACCATATTAGTTATGAATCCCCTTTATTGTAGTTTGGAAAGACTCTGGTTTGTTTTTGTTGTCATTTTGATTGGTAGGGGTAGTCTTTCTGCTTCCAATAAGCTGTCTATGTCATAGCAATGCTCTTCCCCCTGCCTAGTGGTCACTCCTGCCCTGACCTTACCTGCAGCCTCCTAAATATGGATATTCTAAGCCCACAAGCTTCTGGGCTAGAAACTTTCAGTTTCTTGGCTAATTGGTTCCCTCTTCCCATTTGTGATTCCAGAAGTAGTAAACCAATACAACTATCCTGAGCAGAACCTTTCCCCTTTCTATAGAACACCAGACTACTCTTTCTATCTTGATCCAGGGGTTTTCCTGAAGTATGAATGAATAAATGACCAAATTAATGAAAAACAATTACCAAACTCTTACTATATTCTAGGCATGGTGCTAAGTGCTAGGAACACAAAAATTTCAAACTGTCACAGAGATCTCAACAAGAACGTGGTGTAATGATGTATTAAGTCTTAGAATCAGCCTCTCATAAGACCATTGTGGATCCCCACCTGTCATGGTCTGAACACCATCATGCCCAAGGCCTTCAGATAGCATCCCTAGTTGTACCCTTCACTGACCCTCCCATCCTGCTTCCTGATTTGATGGGTGGCTTTAACTTGAGGGCTAGATGCTGCCCTAATATTCTTCCTTTGTTGTCCCTGCTTCCTCTTCCATGTTCCCTTGGGTGTCTCCAGAAGGAGTTGGAGGAAATTATGTGTGTGCATGTGCATAGACCCTTTTTCAGGGACCCTGAAATCATACCATGTAGGCTGACCATTTCATATACCACTAAGACTAGCTTTGAATAGATAGAGGAAGAGGAAAATAGAGTAGGAAGGACAGAGCCAGAAGAACATATATACCAGTGGAGGAACCATTGTCTTTTTAAGAGCTCTCTAGAGAGATGGTTGATATGGAGGCAAAGGAAGTAAAAATCAAGCATTTCCCAGGTTAATGGAAAAAGTCCATTTCTCTAAAGTATTAACACACCTGAATGTTCACAAGCATAATAAAGTTAAATTTTACATTTGATGCATTAGAAATCAGGTATGAAGGCTGCTTACTCCCAGGACCCCTGAGGCCAACTGGATTGGAGGGCTGTGACTGATTACTTCAAGTAGGGGCCTTCCTTTGGGTCACCCAGGAAGTCTGCTCAACCCAAAAGCTCTTGCTCAATGACTTCTCTTACCAACTCAAAAGCCACATTCTTTGCTTTCAGTTTGGTCCATGTTGCTACCTCCAGGCCTAAGGCACACTGGAAAAAATTCATCAGAATAGGATAGAAATCCTGAGGCCAGTTCTGACCCATGGCAATATTGATAAATAGGGAAGTTTTAGAGATTTTCCCATCAGAATTAGGCCCTCAAGTTGGCAAGGTAGAAAACCACTTACAATGCAATGGGGGTGGGGGAAGAGAAAAACTTTTATGTAAAGCCTAATATGTGTAAAGCACTGAGTCAGAGGCTTCTAAAAATATCTCATTTGATCCTCACAACAACTCTACAAGGTTTTTTAATTTTATAGTTGAGAAATCTGAGGCAGGCAGAGGTTAAGGGACTTGCTGTAACACCAATGTGACACTCATAGCAACCTTATGGATATGCATGCATATTTCCAGGGTAGATTTGCAAAATATAATAAACTATCTTCCTCAAAAGCAAAACCAAAATATTTATTATGAACATCATCAAGATACCAGGCAGTAAGATTTATTAAGGTACCTATCACTAATCCAGGGAGCACCAATATCTTAAACCTTCTTTCTGTTAGGCCTCCCCACAAACAAGTTCTGCTAGGCCAAATTCCCCCCTTGACCTGTTTAAACTACTTCTCTCTCTGTGCTCTCTGTTCTCTGTTCTCTGTACTCTGCTCTCTGCTGTGTTGGGTAAGTTCCTCCCACACTGAACTCCATGTGACTCAGGCTGTATCAGCAAGTCACATAGGCCTGTAGGCCTGGAAGATCTTCCTATTCTATTAACATTACATTTTCCCAAGGTCACACAGAGAGCAAAAGTCTTAGACTCATATCTTTCTGACTATCCATGTTGTCACCTAGAATCATCTAGCATATCCCCATACCTAATATATCAGGGAGTTCAATGTAGGATACTTTTTCATATTCCTTTTTATGAATGCATACATTATTGATGCCACAAGAATCTTCTCTCTGTGTACATAGGTAGCATTATTTCAGTGAAGGCTCAAACTCTTCACTGTACAACAACCTATGAGAGAAAAAAAATTTGCTTCAGGTACACAGATATGTTTCCTAGTTTTGTTTTCTACATGTATGTTCAGTCTATTGTCTCTATGAGTTTCCTATCTCTTTGAACCTTCCTTAAGCACTTAAGCCAGTGAGTTGTCTTAACTGCATTAATAAAAGGTGGTGGTGATAATGTCAGCTCCCTCCCTTTCCACCCCCAACCCCCCTAGCGCCTTTATGCTAATCCCTGAATGTTCCAGTTCCTCAAAGCACTAATATGGACATACTACATCTGGGCCTGTTTCCCCTATTTATTACTTTAAAGTAACCTTTAAAATGAACAAAGTCCAAGGTAAAATTTGGTATCTTTCTCACTACTTTTTCCTCAGTGGCTCACTTAGATTCTAGTCTTATTCACAGACTTTGATTAGAGCATTTCTTTTAAACTCACCAAAATAGTCTTAATATGGTGTCTCTACTCTCCCAGGGCTTGTGCTAGATTCCTGGCTTTTCTGGCTGGTTTGGGTCAATGTGCTTCCAGCTGTTTCCATCAGCTGCTCGTGGCTTCGCTCTATCTCCGCCACAGGTGGTCTATTTACCCTGCTCAGTCTCTAAGAGCTAATTAATGGGATGACTTTAATTTTCCTCATGCTCTGGATCAGCCTGGTATACCTTGAAGTGCTCCCTGTGATACCTCAGTCTGAAAGTTCTGTTTTTTTCTCTCTCAGGCAACAGAAACTGGAAGGAGCGAAGAAAAATTATCTTGGCACAGAAAACCTGGTGGGTCCCCTCCCTAATCAGAAAGAGGTAACTTCCCACTTTGCTCTTAAAGCTGCAGAGTCCTTCTCCTTTTGGTCCCTAGATGATTATAACTGGTTTAAAGTAATTTGCATACATCCCTTAAGAGTCTAAGAACTAAGTTGCCTTAGCAACCTGCAATACTACCTCAGTAAGAAAATTTTCAGAAACTATTTTTTTAAAAAAGAGCTTATATCTCCTGCAACAAAACATGTTAAAACATAATTCAAACAATTTTTCACCCAAAAAAATGACAATCGACAATAAATTCAGTCATTGTGATATGTGGGTAAATTTGGGGGAAATGAGGGGTATCCAAAAGCTAGTATAGTGGTTTGAGCAGTACTGTATTTAATACATTTGGATTCCCATAGAGCTGAACTGGCTGGTCCCATCCCCAAATCCTGGGAGTTGTGGTCAACAGATTGAATCCATAGGGACCTTTCCCATTTCTTGTGGCTCCTTTCTGCTTTGCCAATCAGTGTTAGCTAGATGTGCTCTGCCAGACGGGGGCATATCTGGCCCTCACTTTTAGGGACAGCTCCTGGCTGGCCTGAGGGCATTGTGGGAGCTCAGAGAAGAACCATAGCTCTAGAGAGACATTCACTTGGCATTCACCAAGGGCACAGATTAAATCAATCTGTAAGTATTTCATGAGTAACTACTCTGTGCCCAAAAGTGAAGCTGGAGTTAAGGGGAATACAGGAAAATAAGGCATACTGCCTTTGAAGATCTGACAATACAGTGGATGAAAGGGTGATGAGGTAAATACACCAGAAACAAATGAAAACAATATGATGAACTATTGAATTAAATGCAAAATTCAGCTGCATAGGTTCCAAATGTCAAGGAGGTAGCCAGAGAATGCCAGAGAAGGAAGGTCACCTTGTCCAATCCTAATCTGGTCATTTTATAAATGGAGAAACTGAGGCTGAGAGATGGTAAATGGCTTGCCCAAGATTACACAGTGAGTAAAGTTCAGAAGAGAGGGATCAGTGAAGGTTGTAGGAGGATCATGGACTATATTTAGAGAAGGGAGGGTGCTTAGAAATCATTTAGTCTGGTTCGTAAAAGTTAAATAGAAACAGGCCTCAAAATCATCCATAAGGATGCCTGCAGGCAGCATATTGGCTTAGAAAACAATACACCATATAGTAGTAGACAATATCTACATTCTACTGTATATTTTTGGCAGCTAAGTGGCACAGTGGAAAGAGTGCCAGGCTTGGAATCACTTCCTGGGTTCAAATCTGGCCTCAGACACTTTACTAGCTGTGTGACCCTAGACAAGTCACTTAACCCTGTTTGCCTCAGTTCCCTCATCTGTAAAATGAGCTGGAGAAGGAAATAGCAAACCTGTTTGCCAAGAAAACCCCAAATGAGGTCAGGAAGAGTAGGATATGACTGAACAACAACAAATTGTATTTTTGAGTATTTTGCTAAATATTTCCCAGTGACATTTCAGTCTAGTTCCTAACATCTTTAATTTAGGCCACTCCAGCTATTTTCTTACCATCTTTCTCTGCCAGAGTACCAGATCAGAGACCATGGCCTTAAGAGGTGCTTAACATCTCCTCCTCCTCCTCTGGCACGTGTGCTCTGTGACCTATTGTCCTTGGTGGAGCCTGACTAGGGCCAGTCTCTTGGTCATTTATGTTTGATAGTGGAATGAAATGAGATTGGTAGGTCATTTATTCAATAATTAATAAAAAAATTTACTCAGCCATAAAGGACAAGGGAGTTAATTCAGCTGAGCAAATCTCCCTGTATCTAAGTTGCCCACTTAAGGGGGATACAGGAAAATGAGGCACACTGCCTTTGAAGACCTGACAATACAGTTGATGAGGGGGTCCACCAGGCTGTACCCAAAACCAAATAACATTCCACCTGATTTGGAGCCCACCATTAAGCCCCTTTATATATTTGTCTTTGTCTCTATCCTATACCCTGTAATAGCTTGAAACAGCTTAAGGCATAGTCTTGGGTATTGCCTAAGGTGTAGTCCTGAGGTTATGGCAAAAGTTTATCTTAAGAAGAGACCACCCTGTGTTCTGTTCCTGTTGACCAAGCAGGGTCCCCACACCCTGTACCTAGAACAAGACCCTAGCCTTTCCCCATTACCCAACCACCCTTCACCCTGTACCCTCCACCCTGTTCTGGGAGGGACTCCCTTGTTCCAGGAAAAGTTGTACCCTTGTACCCTTGCACCATCTTCCCAAATTAGCCCTGAGTTATAGATCTAGCCAATGGCAATTCTTGGTTTCTGTGTGTCATTACTTATGCTAGTTCCCCTCCTCAATTGTGGTTTTAGATTTTATAAGCATTGTATATATCCCAATTCAGGGCTGCCTGATTTGAGTATATACTCCAGGCAGTTGTGCACTTAATCAATAAATCCACACGTAAATTTACCTTGAACCCAGGTCTCAGCTTGCTCTTATTCTCTGCACAACAAGGCAACCATTAGAGACTGCCTGGAGCTCTTTTTGACTGTTTTGAGCCAATTAAGTCTTGAGGTTGGTTGCAATATCTTTAAAGGAAAAATGAGCCTGACTTGGGGGACAGAGAGTTAGAGCATTGCTGCCCTCTCCTCCCCCATCCTCCCCTGTTGATTGTCTCCAGCCAGGCCTTCAATTTATAACTAAGCCACCTTCCATTTCTGGAACTGTAATCAAATCAATACTTCCATCACTAGAAGAAAGGGTATATCATTCTCCTCTCCTGTGGCTCCACTCCCAATCCACCCCTATGACTTTTCAAAGAAAACATCCTTCCCTGGCCAAAATTCTCCTGTATATATTATCTCCCTTGATTAGGATGTAAGCTCCTTGAGGGCAGAACCTCTATCACTTTTAAAATTTGTATCCCCATCACCTAACTCCGTGTTTAGCACATAGGATGGGTTTAATAAATACCTTTTCATTTGTTTATTTTTCTTCCTTTCCCACTCTTTTAGCCCTCCCTTTCCTCCATTTTTACCAGTGAGATAACTGAGGCCCAGACTTGTCCAAGATCATACATGTAATTAATCAGAGAGGTTGGTCTTCTGACTCCAAACATACTTCTTTTCCCTCTGTATCAAGCAGAGTATTGGGGCAAGATTTCCTGGAGGATGTGGTCATTTGAGCTTGATCTTAAAGAGGGGTTAGGCTTTAGAGAGGCTGTTATAGGAATGTAAAATTTTAAGATCTTCCCTGCCCCTAGGCCCTTTGATAGGCTTAAGAGACTCTGAGAACCTTCCTTGATTTGAAAATATACTCTGCCCCCTAATAGGCTGAATGTGGTCACCTGGAGTCTGTGGCAGGAAGCTTTGTTTTCAGGAACACTCACACCTTGGTGTTTTGTGATTGGGGAGTGGATCAAGAGGGTGAGTCCATTCTGTGAGCCAGGAGAAGGCTATATAATCCCTGATGTGAGGCTTTGCTTTGGGGTTGACTTTGAGAAGTGTTGTGTGATCTGACCAGATGAGACTCTAGGAAGCCATTGAGAGCCCCCTGGCTTTGAAAACCCAGATGTTGATGCTTCCTTCTCTGGTAACTGTTATTTGGTATGGATGTAATAGCTGGACAGTTGGAGGCCTGTCTGCTTGAAATGCTTCTGTTTGTATACTCTGAAGTTGGGGGTGCTGACCTTTTTTCCCCTGAACTAGGTAAATGATATGTTTGATTGATTAAAGTAAGCTTGTTAACCCATTTTGAGTTGCTTTCCTTTAGAAAAGCAGGTCTAAGAACCTGTGTTGGCAGCCACCCTGGGGATGTTGGGGTGCTTGCTGTTACAGAGGCTGAGATTGTTATGGTCCCAGACAAGTAAGAATTAAAACACAACTGCTGCTTGTTAACAACAGGCAGGTTTTGGACATTTGACTGCAAGTCTTTCTTGGGCTGAGATAAGAGGCCTGCCTGCCTTCTCTAGGAAACCTCTGTTACTTCCCTTATGAAATGATCTGATTGTCCATTAGCATTCACAGTCTGAACCATCTCTGGTGGGGCTTGATTACATTCAATTTATTGTATGTTGTCTTGTATTGCTCCTTATTGTTTAACGTGCATCAGATTTGTCTGAACAACTGAAATGTAATCTCCTTGAGGGGCCTTCTCCCATGTCTTTCACAAAATCGGTGTTTGGTGTATAATCATTGCATAGGACTGAATATACCTGACTTTAAACAGTGTCTGGTCACTGATGTTTTCCATATTGGAGTTGCTTTGATATGAATAATACCCTGGACTGGGAGGCCTGGATTCTGGTCCTGACTGCTGCTGACTCACTGCTTAACCTTGGGCAAGCTGCTTCCCCTCTTATGGCCTCAGTTTCCTCATTTGTAAAATCAGTTCTAAGGTCTCTTCTAGCTCTAATAGCCTGTGTCTTGTTGATTAAAACAAACAAAACAACAAAAACCCTCCAAAACAATTTGTACCTTGCTTGTGGTCAGTGCACATTTAGCATATTTCAGATATGTACCCCCCTCCCCATTTCACACACCTTTCTTTTAATCCCTTCACTAAGAGGAAGTTGGATTCTGGTTCTTTCTCTACCACTTAGTAGCTTTGTGTCTGGGGCAGATCAGTTAACCTGTCTGGGACCACAGCTGCCTCATTGTTTAAAAAATGATAATACTAATACCTATCTGCTTGTAAATAGGAGGCTGAAGCAGATGATCTCTTGTATTGTCTTCTCTTTTGGGGGGTTCTCCATCCTCATCATCAATCATCATCATCATCATCATCATCATCATCATCATCCTCCTTTTCTTTTCTCTCCATATTTCTCTGGCAAGTATATTTGGGTATCACAGATTCAGAGGTAGAAGGGGTTGAAAGGACCCTCAGAGGCCATCTAGTCCAAGTCCTTCATTTTATAGATGGAGAAACAGTCTGACAGGGAAGCTAAGGTAGGAGCTGTCAGAGACAGGATTTGAACCTGGGGCCTTTGACTCCAGAACCATGCTTTTTGTACTGTACCAGGGGACTTACTATCAATAAGTGACAGCCGGCATTCTCTTCTCCACCCACCATCTAATATCCCACACTTAGACACAACCAGACATTGCTTTTTTTTTTTTAACATCCTTTTTAATGCTATCCTTAAAGCCAAAAGTGGGGGAGGAGAGGGGAGCACAGGAGACAGCATCTTTCTTCATTATGTGAAGCTCTCCCTCTTATTGGTTGGTGTGTGTTTCCCCGCTCTCCCCCTTCCCCTGCAGCTTTTGTTGGGTGAATGCCGGCGGGCACCCTCACTGCCAAGCAGTCCCAATTCATTCCTGCCCTCCATTGCCTGGGAAAAAGAAGTGGTCAAGTCTCATTGTCATCTGGGAAAAGCGATTGAAAAATCTTTTGTTGAACGAAGCACCTTTCACTTAAAAAACCGAGCAGAATAAAATGACATGTTGCTAATGATGTATTTTATGGACTGCCATCTGTCTTGAGAAAGGTCAGAGAAAAATAGCAACTGCTTTGCAGGGGACGGGTCGGGGGCTGGGTGGAAGCGGGAACAAATGGCTCTCCCCGGAACATGACAAGAAGTCTTTGTGACATCATATAAATGCCCTAATTGGGAAGTGGTCAATTGAGCAGGCTTGACTTCTGAATTTGATGTGTCAATAAACAAGTTCAAGGTGACATGTTGGATCAATACCCCTCGACAAGAATCATCCGACAAATTTACTGCAAAGTAATTGGGTGCAAAATGACTCAACTCAACCTTCACACTGCCGAAAATCAAACAAACAGCCGACCTCCCGGCAGCCGTTTATACGTGTCAGGAGCTGTTCAAGGTGGCCTGCTGCCGTTGAGGGAGCCCCCGAGGGGTAGGAGAGCTGGGGGCGGGGGCAGGGGGCCGCTTCCTTTATTAGCACGCTGACAGGAGGAGCCGGGCAAGGCTGTAGGCAGAGTTAAATATGAACGTATATATGTGTGTGTGTGTGTGTGTGTGTGTGTGTGTATTATATATTATATACACACGCAGACATACACACATATGTGTATGCATGCATGTGCACAACTCATAAACATGCATTTCCTCCCTGCCGATCTGAATTTAGATGGCAAATAGAAGATAGGTGAGGAAATGATTTATTTACTTCTTTCCCCTGAACGCAAAGAAAAGGCATTTAGGTACCCTCCCTTTGCATTTTTTTTTCTTTAAGAAAGGAAGTGGAGAAGGAAGAAGAAAAAAAGGGAAAGGAAGAGGAAGAATAAGAGGGTGGAGGGTTAAGATGAAGAAGCAAAGGAGGGGAAGGAGGACAAGGGGGGGAAAGAGGACAAAGAGGGGAGAAGGATGGATACCAGGAATAAAGGGAGGAGGTGGAGGAAGAAGGTGATGAGGATGAAGAGAAAGGAAAAGGGGAAGGAGCAGGCAGAAAAGGAGGGCCAAGGAGGAGGGGAGAGAAGTTTGACAACCGCTTCACTTTAGGAGATAGTTCATTAGTTGACTTTGCAGTAAGGGTAGGTAGGATGGGTTGCTTTCTCTGTCGACTCCCTTGTAGAAATCAATTCGACCCATTTGTGTGGTCCAGGTTTGGATGGCTTGCTAGATCTCTGGATGAGTCCATGAATCTCTGGGACAAAGTGGCTGTTGGGGAGTTGTGGTGCCTGAAGATTGAAGGAGAGGGGAGCCAGTTTCCTGTGAAATCTGGGTTCTGGCCAAGCATAAACTGTGCACTTTGGACCTAGCAGGGAGATAGATCATTTGTTAATTATACATTGGTTTGAAGGCTTAAGAGATGGGGTTAGTAAAAGGATTGTAGAGGAGGCCAAGTGGAAGCCATCATTCAAGGAGGAGATGATGTTTGTGCTTATATCTCCTTATCTTTTCTCCCTCAACCTTTTGGGAAATACACCTAGAAAATCCTATAGACTGGACTTATCTGGGAAGCTAGTGTGGCATGATGGAGAGGGCTCTAGCCTAGTAATTCAGAATTTTTGGTGGTGTAGAGCAATAGTTCTTAATCCTTTAGGAAGGAAGGAAATAAGGAAAAATAAAGAAATAAACATTGATAAAGAACATACCATGTCCCAGACCCTGTGAGATAGATGCTATTATTATTCCTTTTTTTTCCTGAGGAAACTGAGGAAGTTAAGTGACTTGCCCTGGGTCACACAACTAATTAGTGTTTGAGGTTGGATTTGAACTCAGGCCTTCCTGACTCCAGGACCAGAGATCTATGCACTGAACCACTCATTTATCATGGCTTTTAAGCATGAGAACTTCCTTTGGAATGTGAAAAATGCCATGGACTCCTACATATTGCTAATGATAGTAGTTCTCCATGGATTAATAGATAATAACATCCATAGATTGAGAAAACACATGACAAAACAACTATAAATTTAGTCATACTTTAAGAAATATTTTGTAGTTTATTCATCACAACAACCTCTACAGGTATTTGAAAATATAAAACCACAGACACACAGCTATCAATAATAATAATAATAATAATAAAAAGCAATATTTTATAAACATTAAATAAAGGTAAAAAGAATAATGCTTGGTATGCATAGGTATAAATGCAGACATTGATCTGGTATACTGGGCAGAGTCTTGAAATCTGGAGAGTGTTGGATAACTGCACTGCCCTGAGCAGATCTCTTAACCTTTCTTGACTCTCAGCTTCCTCACATGCAAAATTGAGGCAATAATACCTGCCCTATCTACTTTACAGAGCTGCTGTGAGGCAGACTTTTTGGTAAATCTTGGAGTGCCATAGAAATAGAAGCTATCACTATTGTTATATCTATCTCTGCTTGAAACCCAAACCATAGGTGATTTGGGGTAAACTGACTACTCTGAGTTCCAGTTTTCTGTCAATCTTCATAGGCTCAAACCTTAGAGGTGATCTAGTCAAATGCTCATTTTACAGATGAGGAGACTGAGGCTCAGGGAAAGGAAGTAACATGTCTTCCATACATTATTTTCTGTGATTCTGGGTGATTCTGGAAAACCTGTCCATCTAGAAGCAGTGCATCACATCTATCTGTACACTAAATTGTCCGATGACCAGACCTTACAAAAATTACTGCTCCGTAGCACTAAATGGTGCTCTTGTGGTATTGAAGAGTTACTTCAGGCATGGAGACAAGACAAAACAATCAGGGTCATGGAGGTCCAGAGGATTACAGATTTAGAGTTTGAAGGGACCTTGGAAATCAAGTAGTTCAAACATCTCAAACTATTATAAAGTGGCAATTATCAAAACAATCTTGTACTGGCTAAGAAATAGAATGGTAGATTAGTGGAATAGATTAGATACACATTACATTATAGTAAATGACCATACTAATCTAGTGCTTGACAAATCCAAAGATCCAAGCTTCTGGAATAAAAACTCATTATTTGACAAAAACTGCTGGGAAAACTGGAAAGCATATTGGCAGAAAATAAGTATAGACCAACATCTCATACTATATACAAAGATATGGTGAAAATTGGTACATGATCTATACATAAAGGGTGATACTTTAAGCAAATTAGGAGAGCATGGAATAGTTTATTTGTCAGATATATAGATACAGGAAGAGTTTAGGACCAAAGAAAATATGGAGAACATTGTAAAATAGATAATTTTGATTATATAAAATTTAAAAGTTTTACAGAAACAAAGCCAATGCAACCAAAATTAAAAGGAAACAGGAAACTGGGAAATTTTTTTTTTGCGACAAGTCACTCTGATTAAGGCCCTAATTCTCAAATATGTAGAGAACTGAGTCATATGTATAAAAATACAAGCCATTCTCCAATTGATAAATGTTCAAAGCATATGAACAGGCAGTTTTCAGAAAAAGAAATTAAAACTATCTGTAGTTATATAAAAATTCTCTAAACCACTATTTACTAGAGAAATAAAAATTAAAGCAACTATGAGGTACTACCTTACACCTATCAGATTGGCTAAGATGACAAAAAATAAATAAATGAATGTTGGAGGGGATAAAAACAAAATAATACATATGGAGAAATTGAGACAGAGAAAGGAAGTGACTTGCCCAAGGACACATTAGTAGTATGTGGGAGTGTTGGTTTTGGAACTGAAGTCTTGACACTGAA
Source organism: Gymnobelideus leadbeateri (assembly GCA_011680675.1). NCBI lineage: Eukaryota > Metazoa > Chordata > Mammalia > Diprotodontia > Petauridae > Gymnobelideus > Gymnobelideus leadbeateri. The sequence goes on from WOXC01008348.1 coordinate 143,796, forward strand.
ACCTAACTATTTTTCCTCAGCTACAGGCTGCCTCTTGAAAGAATGAACTCTGAATCTCTTCCTGTGATTCATTGAGGCTTTTATGGGAGTTTCTCTTCTGTGACAGGAGACTTTTTTTTATGTTTTGTAAATTGTTAAGCATTATATAAATCTAACCTATCCTTATAAATTAGTCAATTAATCAACAAGAATTTGTTGATTGACACTGTGGTGTTAATGAAAAAAGGAACTTGACTTTGAATGAAAAATTATAGGCTTGAATTCTGGCTTAAAGACTTACTACCTCAGTGACCTTGGGCAAGTAATTTCTATCTCTCTTTATCTCAGTTTACTCAAGTACAAACTGTGTGTATTAATAATTGTTTTGTTTATCTCACAGTGTTGCTGAGGCTAGAGCTTCAAAATACTTTTAGAATATAAAGTTATTAGGGACCCGTAAAGAGAATAGTTGGATGAGAGTGGTGAGGACAAGTTTGCAGGAAACTTTTGGTGGAAATAATTGTAAAGAAGGGTTTTAGGTTGGAAATTAAATGAAATTAGACTGGTCCCGACCTTTGGATGATAAACACATTGATACCTTCCACTAGACCATAGCACTTAGTCTAACCACATCCTCAATCCCAACAACATTTTCAATCCTATCTATATGTCATATTCTGATCATCCTAACTCCTAACTATGTCTTCTGCCCTGTGTTCTTTTTTTTATTGCCAGCACCTTAGGTGACTGTTGTGGCCCGCCTCAGTGACTTGGCCAAGTCACATAAACCAGTAACGGTCTTGATATGACTTGAATCTAGATCTTCCTAGCTCTGAGGACATCTCTCTATCTACTGTGCTCTGTCATTTCTAACCTTGACCAAATCCTTAATTCTAACTATTTCTTCATCTTTGACTATACCTTTAATGTTATGTGCCCCACTTTAACCATACTTCTAAATCATCACCAACTCATTCATACCTCAATTCTGTATGCCCTGTCTGGACCATGTTTCTGGCCCTTACCACACCCTTAATCTTAACAATGCCATAGGATCACAGATTTAGAACTAGAAAGGATCTTAAAATATATTTAGTGAAACCGTATCATTTTACAGATAAAAAAACTCACCTCCCTAAAAGTGAAATATCTTGACTAAGTAGTGAATTGCAGAGTGTATATAAGTAGTGAATTACAGAGCTGAGACTTAAATCCAGGCACTCTTAAATAGCATTCATATCCTTAATTCTGACTGCACTACCAGATTTTAGTAACTCTACAATGTTTATAACAATTCTAGTCTTAACCCCAATTGCACTCCCCTGAAGATGTCCTTAACCCTGACTACTACATTCTTACTTACTCCTAAGCATGAGGTTCCTCAACTTTTAGTCACAATTCTTCCATTTATTATTACTTGGGGCTTTGTTGAAAGTCAGGAGGAGGCTCGAAGCAAGGGAGTGAGAGGAAAGAGAAGAGGGCCCAATGGAACAATTTCTTTGACTCAGAAAGACCAGAAGTGGAATTAAGATTCCTAAGAAAGGGGTGGCTAGGTGGCGCAGTGAGTAGAGCGCCAGCCCTGGAGTCAGAAGGACCTGAGTTCAGATCCGGCCTCAGCCACTTAACGCACACACAAACAAAACACCTAGCCGTGTGACCTTGGGCAAGTTACTTAACCCCAATTGCTCTCCAAAAGGCAAAAAAAAAAAGATTCCTAAGAAAAGGACCAGAGAACTTCCCCTTTCTCCAGACCAGTGTTTCATCCCCATTCTTTCCTCACCTCCTGATCCTTGCCTTCCTTCAGGCACATGGGTCCGAAGAATCCTTCAGATCCCTCTGAAAGATTGCGCACATCACCACAGGTGGGTCTTGTTCAATGGTTTAACTTCTCTCCTACTACCTGTTATTTGTTACCCAGCCTACTGGCTGGAGAAAAATTAAGCTCCTTGGGAAACTGGGATCTTCTTTGCTGAGATCCGCCTTGTCTCTCCCCACTCCAATCTATTCTCTATTCAGCCCCCAAAATAATTTCCCTAAAGCATAGTCTAACTATGTCATCCTCATACTTAATAAACTTTAATGCCTTCAGGATCAAATACAAAATCCTATGTTTGGCTCTCAAAGCCATTCATGACCTAGCCCCTCCTACCTTTCCAGTTTTCTTCTACCTTACTCTTCACCATGTACTCCTTGATCCAATGACACTGATCTTTTTACTGTTCTTCAAACAAGACTCTTTATATCTTGGCTTTGGGCATTTTCTCTGCCTCCCATGTTAAAAATGTTCTCCCTCCTCATGCCCATCTACTGGCTTCCTTGTAGGAAAGCCACAACTAAAATCCCATCTTCTATAGGAAGTTAATCCCAACCCCCTTTAATTCTAGAACCTTCCCTCTTTCAATTATTTCCTATTTATTCTGGGGAAAGCTTGTTTGCACATGTTTGTTTGCTTTTTTGTTTCCTCCATTAGACTGTAAATTCCTTGAGGGCAATGATTATCTTTTGTCTCTTTTTGTATCCCCCACACTTAAGCAAAGTGCCTGGTGCACAGTAGGTGCTAAGTAAATGTTTATTGATTGATGAGTGACTGGTTAATCTTTTTCCTCTATAGGAAACATAAGTCAACCAATCAATAAGCCTATATAGAGTATCTCCTATGTGTCCAACTAATACACACACATATGTGTGTATATATGTGGGTGTGTACGCATATATGTATATATGTATATATACATATACATATACATAGATGTGTGTGTATGTATAGCATTTCAGAGTAAACAGAAGAAGAGATGTGGTCCCCAACCTCCAGGGGCTTTCCATGTAGTGAGGCACAAGACACAGTCATGTAAGAGGGAAATTGACAACTTAAGAACTTCTTGACCATCATGGCTATCAAACCTTGAACTTGGGAGATGAAAGGAAACTATAGAGTCTGTATTCCTAAAGAAACCTAGGAAGAGACTAGAGGACCATCTGCTCCTATTCAATTCAGAGACATACCTTAGTGAAGGGGGAAGGCTCTGACTTTGTCTTGACTGGTCCTTTCTTTCATGGTTGATTAAAGTAGAAGTCAAGGGCTGGGGGAGGATGGGATAAAAGGAAGATCATATAGAAGACTGGGGATTATACTGATCCATGGACTCTGGACAGTCACTGTAAAAGAACTTGTTATGGGAAAGAAATTTCATATAAGCTGGATATGTCTTGAAATCAATTCATTGGGAGCTGAAGCACCCAAAGCACCTTGCTAGAAAGTAGCCTTCCCAGAAATTCAATTCAACAAACATTCCTTAAGCATTTACTCTTGGCAAGGTACTGTGTTAGTCTATTTAGGACCAAACCAAAACAAGAGTTTATTATCTGTTTGGGATATAAGTGAGGGTGAAGTGGGAATGAGGAGGGAGAGGGAAGAGGGACATCAACATGTCCACAGATAAATATAGTATCTATAAAGCTATATAAAGTATTTCAAGAGGGAGACAACTCTAAAAATGGATAGAAATCAGGAAAATCTTGTTGGATGTGGTGCTCGAGCTATGACTGAAGAGAAATGAGAAACTGAGTCTAAGAGTGAGGTGAGGAGGGAGTATATTCCAGACCCAGGGAGATGGGAGGTAGAAGGTTGTGTACCGGGAATGTCTAGAAGGTGGGTTTGACTAAAACGGAGGGAGGGTAAAAGACAATGATGTAAAATGTTTAGAAAGGTAGGTATGAGGCATGTTTTTAAAGGTTTTAATGCCAGGCTGAGGATTTTATATTTATTCCTGGTGCCAATAAGGGAACCACTTAAGATTTCTGTGTAGGTAACAGGGTCAGATCTATGAAGCAGTGCTGAAGATGGGTGACAACTGATTGGTTATTAGAGGAAGGGGCAGAGGGAAGAGTTAAGGATGATGCTGAAGTTGTAATCCTAGGCTACGAGAAAGATGGGGATACCCTCAAAAGACAGGGAAGTTTGGAGGAAAGATGGATTTAGGGGGAATAATAATGAGTTCTGTCTTGGACATGTGGAGTTTGAGATCCCTATGGGACCTCCAAGAAAAGATGTCCAGCAGGCAGTTGGTAATGTGGGACTGAAGTTCAGGAAAGAGATTAGGGCTGGATATATCGATTTGGGAGCCATCTGTATAGAGATGATAATTGAATCCATGGGAGTGGTCCCATGGCATGGGCCCTGAGGGTAGTTTTATAATAGGAATCCCTCATACTTGCATAGCGATTGGTGCTTTTCCAAAGTGTTTTCGCATGCATGATCTCATTTGATCCCATGAGACAGGGAGGGAAGCTATTATTCTAACCTGATACTAGGAATATAGTAGGTGGGTGAATAGAGTCAGCTGTGGTAGAGGGAAAAAAGGAACAAACTGGCCGTTGGGAAGCCTGCATTTGAGGCGTGACCCTACCGGTAGAATCAGAGACTATTAGAGCTGGAAGGGACCTTAATTAGACCCCAGCGTCACCCCCCCCCCCCCCGCCCCTTCCCCGCACAGTTAGCTTCTGTTTTCACCAGCCATGAAAGGAAGTACCATTGAGAACTCATCAGGGCCCTCCCTCTTGCCTTTGCCCAGGTAAGCCAAATCCCTTGTTCTACAAATAAAGAAATCGAGGTTCAACAAGGAGAAGGGATTTACCTAAGGTTAGAATCTTAGTCTTTTGATCAGAATTGGCAGATAGGCAGGGGCAGAGGAAGTAAAATGGTGAGGCCTGCGAAAAAAGGGATATTTTAAAATAATTGAAAAAATTCTAATAAAATTTAAAATAATTAAAAATTCTTTTTATAAATGGGCATATGTTTGGTGCCAAGTATTCCCATTATGAAAAAAATGGGACCTGTTCTTGGGGAGCTCGTATTCTACTATGGGGATATGCTATATGAACAGATAAGCACATATATGATAATTTGAGGAAGAAGAATTGAGCTCTATCAACTAAGGGGCTCACGAAGGATTTATGGTGGGAAATGACACATGAGTTAAGCCTTGAAGGTAGCAAGGGACCATAAGAGGTGGAAATGAGAGGGAGGATAATTTGGGCTAGGGAGACATCCTGTACAAAGACATGGTGGCAGGAAATGGAATGTTGAATTTAGTCAAACAAGTATTCCATTTTTTTTTTTTTTTGCTTTTTGGAGGGCAGTTGGGGTTAAGTGACTTGCCCAAGGTCACACGATTAGTAAGTGTGTCAAATTTGTGAGGCCGAATTTGAACTCAGGTCCTTCTGACTTAAGGTCCGGTGCTCTATTCACTTTGCCACCTAGCTGCCCCTAAGTATTCCAATTTGACTAGAACCGAGTGTGGAGGATTGTGTAACAAACCCAGAAAGGTAAACTGCAGCCAGACTGAAGCCAAAGTGAGGAGGTTGTATTTTATCAAGCAATTGGTAGTCATTGAAGTTTCTTAAGCAAGAGAGTGACATGGCTAAATTTTTGTTTGATGAACTTGATTTCAATTTCTGGAAAAATTCTAGAAGAGATCATTGAAGACACGGTTGCTGGAGATCTAGGAAGAGAAACTGAGATTCCAAAGAGGCAGCAGACTTCATCAAAAATATGTCACACATGACAGACTAGCCTAATTTCCTTTTTTTTAAAATAGGGCTACTGCACTGGTAGATGAGGGGAATTTTACAGATCTAGTTTACATAACTTTTAGCAAGGCTTTTGATAAAGTACCTTATATTCTTATGGAGAAGATAAAAAGATGTGGACTAGATAATACAATTAGATGGATTCAGAATTTGTTGAATGGCTCTACTCCAAAGATTCAATAACTTAATGTGGTTGTAGGTCGCCAATGGAATACCCACAGATTTACACTTGGTCTTAACCTGTTTAACATTTTTGACTTAAATAAAAAGATAAATGGCATGCTTATCCAATTTGCAAAAGCCATTAAGCTAGGAGAGAGAGATAACACACTGGTTGATAGAATCAGGATTCAAAAAGGCTAACATAAGCTGACTCTAACAAGATGAAAATCAGTTGACATAAATGTAAAATTTTACACTGGGATCAAAAAACCAATGACACGAGTACAGGATCATAGCATAAGAGGGACTTTAGAGGCTATCAAGTCCATCCCTCCTCACTTTACAAATGAGGAAATTGAGGCACGAGGAGGCTAATTGGGTTGGTCAGGGTCACACACTTTCTAACTACATGAGTTGGAATTTGAACAGAGGTCCTCTTGCATTCCCAGTCTGGTGCTTCATCTACTACTCCACATTGCCTCTCAAGATGGCAGAGGCATGTAATTTCTCTGAAAATGAAGCTTGAGGCTTTGGTGTTTAGTAAGTTCCACATGAGTCAGCAGTGTGTTGTGGCATCAAGAAAAGCTGAATGGGATTTTGGACTGAATGATGACAGGCATTGCCTCTAGGACTAAGGAGGTGATGGATTCCCTTTACCCTGTGCTTGGCAGACCTCATCTAGACTACTGTGTTCAGTCCTGGGCACCACATGTTGAGAAAGATGTGGATAAGCTGAATGGTGTCCAGAAGAGAGCAGCTAAGATGGTGCCGGGCCCTGAGTGCGGGCCCCATGAGCCTCCATGGAAGGAGCTCTGAGTGTTTAGCCAGGAAAAGAGAAGACTGGAGACATGAGAGGGCTGTTATGTGTAACACAGCTCAGACTGGCAGAGGAGGGCACTAGCAGAAGTGAGCACAAGTCAAAAAGAGGCTAATTTAGTCTTGGAAAAACTTCCTACAAATAAAGGTGCCCCTAAGCCCCAAAAGCAACAAAGGAGGGGGATCCTACTGCCTTCTGAGGCAGCCCCTTCCACTTTGTTGTTGTTCAGCCATTTATGACCAACTCTCTGTGACCCCATTTGGGGCTTCCTTGGCATAGATACTACAGTGATTTGCCTTTTCTCCAAATCATTTTACAGATGAGGAAACTGAGGCAAACTGGGCTAAATGACTTGCCCAGGGTCACACAGCTAGTAAGTGTCTCTGGCTGGATTTGAACTCAGTTCCTCCAGACTCCAGGCACAGCACTTTAGTCACTGTTCCACCTAGTTGTTCCCTCCTTAGAGATTCTGAAGCAGAGGCTGTATAAGCACTTGCTGAGTATGTTGTAGTGGGGATTTCTTTTAGACAAGAGCTGAAATAGCTGGCCACAGAGGTCCCTTCCAACACTCCCCACATTTGGTGATCTTGTCCTACCTTCCTTAAGGCACTGTGTCAATAGCTTCATTTCCCAAGTTTATTTCAATAGCTGTGTAGAGGATAGATTAGAGGTGAGAGCTGCTGGAAGTTGCCCAGGTATTGGGGGTGAGGGTGGGGCATGAGAGAAGCTGTGTCCAATACCAGTGTGGCCAGGGAACTAGCGTCTTCTGGGTAGGACCCATATTTTCAGGAGTGCAGAAACAGGGAAGGAGTGTGAGCAGGAAAGGTCTAAGAGGAAGAGAAGTTTGCTAACAATGGAACAGGAGTGTTAGAGGTAAGGCCTGAAACCTCCAAAAACAATAACACATGGGGTATAATTTTCATATCTCCCCTAAACTGTGCAAATCCCCCACCCTGTCTCTGTTCCAGGCCAGTCAGACCTTCACCTCTACCACCAGTCTCTCATTACCATGGTTTGTGACTCTTGGCAAAGTCACTTGGCCTCAGTTCACTGAGGTATAAAATAAAGGGGTCGCATTACAGAAAATGTAGGTTCTGGTCTGGCTCTAAACCTCTGTGAGTCTATGAAGTTGCTGCTGATCTATTGCTCTCCATTGGACAAGTGGTATGACTGAGACTGATCAGGACAGAGTAACTCACCCACAATGACCCACAGAGTTAGTGCCTGAGCTGGAAGCAGAGCCCAGATCTTCTGGTCAGCTGTGCCAGACTACCTCCCCTTGTAACCTATGACCATAAGGGTGAGGTAACTATAGTCAGTGAGGGGCAGCCCATTCAGAGCAGACTGAGACCAGCCCCTTTTACAATTCTCCCCCTTCCCCACTTCAGCCTCAGCTCTCCCTTTTAAATCCTCTTTTTGCTCAGTGGTCCTATTCTAGGTTTGCCCTTGCTCAGTCTTGTCCCCATGCCTGGATTGTCCTTGGGTTATCAATCACACTAGTTATTTTCTTCCCTGCCTTAAGAGGATTATCCAGACTGGATTTTTTACTTTGTCAGTATTATGTAGTGACACTTTCCCTCTTAGGGCTCAGCTCTGCCCAGAGAGTGGGGCCAGGTAGTGCTTTCACTCAATCCAAATGGCCTGATGCCAACATCTATCTGGCTTCCTACATTTTGATGCCAGTGTCTTGGGGAACCAATATAGGAGCTACGGTTTCTGAGGGAGGCAGGGAAAGAGCAGGTTCTGCCTCAGCTGTGTTGGGGACTTTAGCTACGGACAGAACCCAGCCTTCTGCATCAGCTCCCAGCAGAGTGTGCTTTTAAGGGCACCAAGAAAGGGTCCCTGCTCTCCTCTTCACCTGTGGAATAGCTACCTCTTCTAGGTAGATAGAACAAGACAGACAGATAGATAGATAAAGCATTTCTTAAGTTTTTTTTTTTTTTACTATGTTTCAGGTTAAGTTCTGGAGATACAAATACAAATAAGCAAGATAGTTCCTGCCCTTAAGGAGTTTACAGTCTAATTGGGGAAGTTAATACATGGGGCAAGGGTTTCCTTCTGAAATTAGGAATGTGCAGTGGGGGAAAGTAGCTGGCTCAGTGGATAGAGCACTGGACTGGGAATCAGGAAGACTTATCCTCATGAGATCAAATTGGCCTCAGACACTTCCTTGCTGTGTGACCCTGGGCAAGTCACTTAACCCTCTTTGCCTCAGTTCCTCATTTGTAAAATGAGCTGGAGAAGGAAGTAGAAAACTACTCCAGTATCTTTACCAAGAAAACCCCAGATGGGGTCATGAAGAGTCAGACACAACCAAAATGACTCAACAACAACAAAAACAACAAGAGGTTAAAATAAAGAATACCCTGGAAGAGGGAAAATGATGACTTCAATTTTTTTCTACTCAGGTATGAACAGCTGATGTCAGAGCCTTTTCTCAAAGCAAGTTTTAAGAGGGGAAGATAGGAGAGAGCCTAAAGGCCTTGGCAGCCTGAAGATGGGGGGCTAAATGATGGGTAACATAGAGTAGAGTAGGGTTAGGGTAGAGTTAGAATGGGTCTGAAGCTGTTGAGTGGGGAGGGATATTCAGGCAGCTTCCTCATTTGGAAGCTTCAATCTTGACCTCCAGTGATACTTTGCCCCATAACATATTATAGTCAGGAACTCCCAGGGTCTCAAACTTAGCTAACCCATCAACAAGGCTTTTCTTTTCTTCCTTTGAAAATTTTCTCAGCTTTGTCTTTTATATTTCATTCCCACGTCTGGCAGGGTAATCACAGTAATGTCCGTCATCTCATGCCTCAGTTACTCTTAGTTGGTCTCTCTCTATCCCACTCTCTCCCCTTCCAAGATCACTACCTTGTAAAAATTGTTTCCTTGGGCCATTCCCTTGCTCAGGAAATTCCAAGTACCTGCACCCAAGTTCTGACTCTTTCACCAACTAGTCATGTGACTCCTCAACATTGCCCCGAATACAGTGGGACTTTTTGATGAATGTTCAATTGATTGGCCTTTCTGAGCATCTGTTCCTCATTTTTAAGCTCTGAGGTCCACTGCAACTCTAAATATCAAGGGTCTAACCTGTCTCACTCTCTCTCCAGCCCCAGAACATACCCAGCATTTTCTCTATGTCAATCAGACTACCAACCAATTTAGAAACCCCTGCATATCATCTCCATCTCATCAAATGCCCTTGTACAACAGCTAGGTGGCAAAGTAGATAAAGAGTGCTGGACCTGGAGGCAGAAACACCTGAATTCAAAACTTGCCTCAGACACTTACTAGCTGTGTGACCTTGGGCAAGTCACTTAACCTTGTTTGCCTCAGTTTCCTTATTTGTAAAACAAGCTGGAGAAGAAGACAGCAAACCACTCAGTATTTTTTACCAAGAAAACCTCAAATGGGGTCACAATAATTTGGGCACTCCTGAACAACAACAAAACAATGGATCATTAAGTTCAAAATCCTTGTTTAATAGATGAGAGAGCTGAACAGTAAATTGGCTTGCCCAAGACCTCAAGGAAAATTAGTGGGGAAGAGGTGAATTTGTCATGAATTATAGTTATCTTGTGTTTAGAAGGTGACAAGGAAATAAGCATTTAAGTGCCTATTATGTAGTAAACATTGTGTTAATCACTTTATAAACATCTCATTTGATCCTTACAATAGCCCTACGAGGTAGACATTATTTCCCCCATCTCACAGATGAAGAAACTGAGGCAGAGGTTAAATGTGTTGCCTAGGGTCACTAAACTAGGAAGTATCTGAGGGCAAATTTGAACTCAGGTCTTCCTGCCTCCAGAGCTTTATCCACTGAACCACCCAGCTGCTTCTGGTAGCATAGTAGTCCAAGGGCTAGAAGGGGAATTAGAAGATCTGAGTTTGAGTTCCAGCTCTAAGGTCCCCAAACATCAGAGTCCTCACTTGTCACCTTGGGTTAATCTTCCCTGTAGTGCCTGCCATACATATAGGGTTACTGTCAGAATCAAATGCAGTAATAATGTAGGGGTGGTGCTTTGTAAACTGTAATGCACTAGATGCGATGCTCATGTCAGCCCCCATTCCCGTAGAGGCCAGAGAGCCCACCTCTGACACAAACTGACTGGGCAAGCCTGGACCGAGGGATGAACTTCTCTGTGCCCCGGGCACCTCTCCAGGACTGTTAGGTGCAGACCAGGTGCCTGTCTGCAGTGGTAGAGGGAAGCTCCTGGTGAAGAGTTCCCTATTTTAATGAAATCACAGGTCTAGTCAAAACGAAAACAAAATCAAAGTCCCTTCTAGACTACATTTTCTTTAAAAACATAGGACAGGAGCAGCTAGGTGGTGCGGTGACTAGAGCACCAGCCCTGGAATCAGGAGGACTTGAGTTCAAGTCCGTTCTCAGACACTTAACACTTACTAGTTGTGTGATCTTGGGCAAGTCACAACCCCAACTCCCCTGTCTTCCCTCTCCAAAATAACCAGGAAAAAAGGAGAGAAACACAGGACATACCTTATTTGAACTTTGCGTGTCCCCGACTGCCTAGCTCAGTGCTCTGCAAATAGTAAGTGTGGAATAAATGCTGACTTTGGTTGAACCTGAATAGGGCAACACTAGATCTCTCCCAACTTATCCAGTTTCTGTTGACTGATGATGGCCTGATATTCTGGATAGCTGTGAGCAAAGACTCTGGTTTTGATGGTGGACAGGGAGGGAGTAAGAGGTAAGGAATGACCTCTACAAAGTAAGCCTGATGGGATAATAGGGTCATAACTTTAGAACTGGAAGGACCTTCAGGATCATTGGGCACAACTCCCTCCTTTTATAGATGAGGAAACTGAGGCCCAAAAAGCTTGGGTGATTCACCTGATGACAGAGGTAGTAAGGGTCAGAGCCAAGCTCATGATGCCAAACCACTAAGCTGTGTCCAGGGATTCATTTCATTGTTGCTCTCTTTCCTAGTTCTGAAAACTCCTAAATTGCTAGATACCCCACAGGCCACCGGGCAGACACCCAGATGCCCCCTGGGAAAATCCACACAACCTATCCCTGCTTGGTTGGCACAAAGAACACAGTGCCCACTGTCTTTTTTCTTTTAAAGACCTGCTGAGATCCAGGAAGGATCAAAATAGAATTTTCCCTTAAGCAATTCCCGTACCCTGCCCGGGCTCATTTCTCCTGTTGGCCCACTGGGGACACCTCGATACTCTGGGAGTTGGAGAAAGTTTCCAGCATCTGGGCCTTGATCCAAGAGTTTCATTTTGGTGCACTCAGGCCACCTTCTAATCTGCCCCATTAATAGCCATGGGAATGGGGAGCTACTTGGCAGCAGAGTCAGGAAAGGGGGTGGGAGTCCTGCTGTCCCGTAGTTGCAGGGACATTAGTAGCTTGGGGTAGGGTTAGAAGAGAGGCATGGAGGAGGAGGAAAGCCTGTTTACAAATGAAGGCTATTATATACTGGGGTCTTGGTTAATGGGATTCACTTTAGAGGGGGTAGTCCATTATTCCACCACTCGAGGCTCTCTTTGCCTGCTACATAAAGACTGATTTTTAGTTCACAAATTATTATTCCATGGATTAATGAACTTGGAAGATGCCAATGCTTTTACCCAAGCGTGCTGGTTTACCTTGTGGGGAATTTCCCTTTGCATGTGCCTTATTCAGCAGTGTTTTGTACTGTAACCTGGGGGAAGAAATATTAAACAACACACAAATACACACACACACACACACTCACACAGAGTTTTCAGAGTTTTGCTCAAATGAAATAGAATCATAGAATGGCCCCTGAGGTTTACTAGCTGGGAGTTATCCTCCTGCTACAGCTGCCTCAACTATAAAATCAGAGGGTTGGGCTGTCTGGCCTCCAAAATCCCTGTTTAGCTCTAAATCTCTTTGATATTCCAACCCCAAGGTGGGGCTGGAAGGGGTGGCCAGAGTCTCTTTCTCCAGGGCACCATCACTGAATTTCTCTGCTCTTGAACCAGCATGGATGGAGAAAGTCTCAGAACTGAGCTGCTTTCTCCCACTATGGACTCTCAGTCAAGCCCTCTTTGCTTCTCAGCCATCCTTCTCTTCCACACTCATGAGTTCCTAGCTTATGCTCCACAGGATCTGTTCCAAACCTTCCTTCCCCCACCAACTATATCCCTGCCTCCTCCCACATGTAGAGCAGATGAGCTCGACCAGGGGTGGCTCGTTGACTGAATCCAAACTTCACAGGAAGCACTTGAGGACTTAGAGGGCCACATGTGGCCTTGAGGTCACAGGTTCCCCACCCCTGAGCTATCCTCTTACTTCACTGAGACCATCAGGACCATCTGACATAAGTTATCTTAGTGTCCCTTCTGCATTCCACAGATCTCATTCTAATCACTCACTTTCTCCTTTTCCTCTGGCCATCGGTATTGTTGTTGGGTCATCTCTATGATCCCATTTGGTATTTTCCTGGCAAAAATGCTGTAATGCTTTGTCATTTCCTTCTCCAGCTCATTTTATAGGTAAGGAAACCAAGGCCAACAGGGTTAAATGACTTGCCCAAGATCACACAGCTATTAAGTGTCTGAGGTTGGATTTGAATTCAGGTCCTCCTGACTCCAAGACTGGCACTCTATCCACTTCACCACCTAGCTGCTAGGAACAGTTATACCTACTCCTTATTTAGGTCAGTCCCTCTGCCTTTACCCTTTACCCTTTATCTCTCCTTCAGGATTCCCTGAAGTCTTTCTTCTTTGGAAACCTTCAATCTCTTCTCCAGTAGTTCCTTCCCTTCAGCTTATTAACATGCACAGGTCTTCACAGTACTAAAACAAACAAACAGAAATTACTTCCCTTGACTATTCTACCCATCAAACTACTATCCCATCTCATTCCTTTCCTTTACTGCTAAATTTCTAGAAGTTGTTTATACCCAACGAATGAATAAATGGATGAAAAAAAAACCCATTTATTAAACATTTACAATGCTCCAAGCTGTGTGGAAAGCACTGGGGACACAAATAGAAAACTGAGCCAGCTTCTGCTTCAAACAACGCCTCTCATTTTTTTCTTACTCACTCCTCAGCCTCTTTCAATCAAGCTTCCGCCCCTGCTACTCTAAAGAGACTGCTTGCTTTAATCTCATTTGGTATTCTGAATTTAACGAATCCCAAAAAGAAAAAAAAGAGACCATTTCTGCATACAAAGGAGAACAGAAAATGGGGATTAGGTGCAAATCTCCATTATATATACTTTGCTTTAAAAAGAAGTATGCAGTAAATGAAACTGCTCTCTTAAAAGTCACTCATGACTTCCTAATTGATTAATTCAATGGTTTTCAGTCCCTTTCGTTTCTCTGAGGCTTTGACCATCTCTCACCTACCTGATCTTACTTCTCTCAGTCTTCTTCTTCTATTTCTATTCTCAAATTTTTCCAGTGGGGGCCTGTTTTAGAATTATGAGAATGATTGACATTTTTACAATACATATTTGCAAAGTTTGCCTTAATGTTTGCAAAGACCTTTACGTACATCATCTCATCTGGGCCCCTCCACCTCTCTCTCTGAGATAGCCAACCCAGATGATTTGATACCCATTTGACAGATAAGAGAACTTTCCCTTGGAATGTTTAAGTGACTTGTTAATGGTTACAAAATTTAATAATGTTTTAAGGTGGGATTCAAAACCAGGTTTTCCTGACTCCATGATTCACTCTACCCACCACATACTTCTGTGATGTTGACCATAAAAGGCTCAAGAAGTTCCTCATTCTGGCCCTACCCTACCTTTCCTGAATCATCTCATATCAATCCCCTCTGTGAATTCCATACTCCAGCCAAATGTGGCTGCTCTTTGTGCCTGCCATTCTCCTTCCCCTTATGTACCTTTGCTCACAAGGTTTCCTGTTTGGAAAGCAACTCAGATGCCATCTCCTGATCTTCCTGATACTAATGACCTTCCTCCCTAGACTTGACAAATCTCCTTTCCTTCTTTTCAACACTTTTGTCATAGACTTCTAGATTTCATAGTCGTCTGTGTATTGTGTCCTTCTTCTACACTGTAAGCTTGTTGAAGGCAAGAACAGTCTCTTCACTAGAATTAGCAGTTTTCCTGGAAGCCAGCACAAAGCTCAGTACGCGTTGTTGTTTAATACACATCTATTGACATTGACATTTATGAATTTACATGGCTGATTAGTGGTAGAGTCAAGATTAGAACCGAAGTCCTGATTTCTGGTCTGGTCCTCCTTTTTCTATACCTCATAGTCTAAATAAAATAACAGTAATATCTTATGCTTGTGTTATGCAATAAGATTGGCACAACACTTTCATCTTCCTTATCCCATTTGATGCTTCTAAGAAGTCAGTCATGTGGGCAAAGTATGTATTCTTGTATTTCCATTCTACAGATAAGAAAACTGAGGACTATAGAGGTGAAAAGGTTGGCCCAGAGTTGTACAGCTGGAACAGAGACTGGAATCCAGACCTTCTATTTCTCAGCCCCATTCTTTCTTTTATACAACACCAAGGGGCAAATACCAGCCCTATAGTTTTTCTTATGGCCTGTTTCCTTTTGGGTCAATGCCTTGGATTATAAATATCCAACTAACAGTTTTACATTTTTTTTTCCACCTAGGAGTCTGTATTAAGCAAGACTCACTCTTCAGTACTCAAAAGAGCTGCTAGGTAGTTCAATGGACTACGTAGCAAAATGGACTTGGAGTCAGAGAGATGTCAGTTCAAATCCTCCCTGAGACTCTCAACTATGTGACCCTGGGCAGGTCATTTAGCCTCTCTCAAACTCAGTTTCCATGACTATAAAATGGAGATGATAGCCTTTACCTCTCAGAGCTGGTGTGAGGAACAACTGAGATAACACTTGTAAAGTACTTTGCAAACTTTAAAGCATTGTTGAAATGTTAATTACTACCTGTGTAAGTGATCTAAGTCAGGTGGGCATTCCTTCCAGTGCTGACAATCATACTCCATTGATGCCAACTTGGCCCATATGACTCTTTCATGTCTTCTCATAAGTTCCCTGAAGGGTGTCCACCTGCTATGTAGGGGCCTTCTTTGATTTCTTCTGACATCACTATTGCTTATCTGTCCTTCCTGCCACATGATCAGACATCCTCCTTCGTGTTCATACTTTTCTATGATGGCTTCCTTCCCTCTTCTACATCTTTCACAATTCCTTCTTTGAAATCTGTTGCAGCTTGCCATGATCCTTTCTTTTGGTCCTTGTGTGGTATACATTTACAATTCTGCAGATACTCTAGAGTTCCACGTATCTCAGTCATGAAGTAGCCCTGGAAGAAAATTGGTATTAAAGAGATTGGACTTTTTTTTTAGGGAAAAGTTTGAAGTCATTGAAAGAGCTATGTAATTCCCCAAAGTCAATCCAGCTTTCTCCTCAGCTTGGTCAGTTCTGAGCCCAGCTCCTTGTCCATTGGTTATGTCTTCTTGAGACGCAGATACTGATGAATGAGCTCTCCAGGTTGTTCGTGTGACTACATATCATGGTGTGAGAAATAGGATTATTCATCCACTGGGTTTTCTCTAGGATACAGTTGGATCAAACTTTGTTTTGTTTCATTTTAAAATTTTTAAACATTCTTTTTTATGTTGAATTCTAAATTCTCTCCTTCCTTCTAACCCGTCTCATACCTATTGAGAAGGCAAGCAATATGGTACTCATTATTAACTAGTCCAATGGTTGTCTTTCCAGTCTTCAGTCCCCTTCACTTCTCTGAAGTTTTGCCAATTCCTCTCCTATGTGATCTTACTTCTGTAAGTCTTTTTCTATTACTTCCATCCTCAAAATTTTCCAGTGGGGACCTATTTTGCCCTTCATTTTTGAAGAGGACCAACGACATCACAGGATGAAATGTTGACTTGTTCATATATTGGATTTAAGTGAGGCAGAGCTGCACAAAGTTATCAGCCTCATTCTCTCTTCCAAAGTCATAAAAATTCATTGGTAAGACAAAAGTTAAGATGATGGGCAATGGCCCAGGGTGCAGTGCATGGCCTTGGAGGAGAAAGTATAGTAGGCAGGGAGAGCTAGAAAGACTAGAGAGAAACCACAAACAGTACTGGACCTGAAAAATAATTCAAGGAGAAACCAATAAAGGGCATCATCAGCAAGGCTAATCCTGACCTTAGTTTTCTGATCGGCAAAATGGAGATGGTAGGGGGCGGCTAGGTGGTACAGTGAGTAGAGCACTGGTCCTGGAGACAGAAGGACCTGAGTTTGGATCCAGCCTCAGACACTTAACACACACAAACAAAAACCTAGGTGTGTGACCTTGGGCAAGTTACTTAACCCCAATTGCCCTCCAAAAAGCAAAAAAAAAAAAAATGGAGATGGTAATACTTTGCCCATCCCTAGGGTTGTTGTGAAATGTTATGAGAACATGAGGTGTTATTTTAATATTGCAGTTTAGTATTAGAGAAAACAATCAACTAATGAATAAACATTTACAAATTATATACTGGGTGCCTGGCTCAGTGCTAAGCCCTGGGGATACAGAAAGAAGTGAGACAAGCCCTTCCCTCAAGCAGTTTATAATCTAATGGGGGAGACAACATGCAAACAAAAATACACAAAGGAAACTAAATACAGGATAGATAGGAAATAATCACCAGAGGGAAGGCATTGGAATTAAGAGGGGTTGGGGAAGGCTTCCTGTAGAAGGGTGGGATTTTAGTTGGAAGTTAAAGGAAGTCAGGGAGGTCAGTAGTTGGGAGCAGAGGAGGGTGAGCATTAAAGACATGGGGGACAGCCAGAGAGAAGGTCCAGAGCTTAGAGATAGAGTGTCTTCAAGGAACAGCCAGGAGGCCAGTGTCACTGGGTTGAAGAGTATATGGTAGGGAATAAGGTATAAGAAGACTAGAAAAATAGGAGGGAGCTAGATTATGAAGGGCATTTTGTGTTTGATCCTGGAAGCAATGGAAAGCCATGGGAGTTTATTGAGTGTCCGTGTGTGTGGGGGAAGGGGTTGCTTTGGAAAAATTACTTTAGTAACAGAATGGAGGATGGATTGGAGTGGAGAGATGTTTGAGACAGGCAGATTCACCAGCAGGCTATTGTGTTACTCCAGGTGTGAGGTGATGAGGGCCTGCTGTAGCATGACAGCAGTGCCAGAGGAGAGAAGTTGGGCTTTTAAGATGCTTCAGAGATAAAATCAACAGGCCTTGCCAACTGATAGGATGGAGATGGGGATAGGGTGAGAGATAGTGAGGAATCCAGGCTGACTTCTAGGTCATGAGCCTGAGGCACTGGGAGGATGGTGCTGCTCTCTTAGTAATAGGGAAGGCAAGAGGGAGGGAGGGTTTAGGGGAAAAGATAATGAATTCTGTTTTGGACGTGAATTTAAGATATCTGCTGGCCATCCTGCCCAAAGTATCTGAAAGGCAGTTTGGAGATGTGAGATTGGAGGCCAGGAGACAGCTAGGAGCAGGATAGGTAGATTTGAGAATCTTTAGCATAGAGATGGTAACTAAATCCGTGGGAGCTCATGAAATCACCAGGTGAAGTAGTACAGAGGGAGAAGAGAAGAGGGTCCAACACAGAACCCTGAGGGCACCAACAGTTAGAGGGTGTGATCTGGAGGAAGATCCGGCAAAGGAGACCGAGAAGGAGTGATCAGATAGGTAGAAAGAGAACTAGGAAAGGGTGGTGTCCTGAAAGCTTAGAGAGAAGATGGCATCAAGAAGGAGAGAGAATCAACAGTGTCAAAGGCTGAAGAGAGTCCACGGAGAACGAAGACCAAGACAAGACCATTGGATCTGGCAACAAAAAGATCATTAATAACTTGGAGAGAGCAGTTTTGGTGAAATGATAAGACTGGAAGCTGGATCATAAGGCGTCAAGAAGAGAGTGCGAGGAAAGGCTAACACATGTAGAAGGAAGGTCTAGAGAACAATATAAGATAGTGTCTAATTAAATGACAGATTTTTTTTTGGCACAGAAAAGAGAAGGAAGGAATCAGTATGTATCAACACAATCCAAGAAGCCTTCTTTGATTTTGAATTTGAGTTGGACTTTGCAGAATGGTACAAGCTAGAAGGAAGAGAACACTAACTTCCATAGGTAGGTTTATTTCCCTCTGGAATTCTCATCTTCTATCTGCTCTAGTCCTGTTGCTTTTCTCTGATTCTGGAGCTGTTTTAGTCTTGCTGGCACCATCACCTTCAAGCCCTAGGTATGATTGATCCCATTTGAGCCTGACCATGGGATGGAATATTTCTTTTCCTCTTAGTTCAGCTGAGACAACTTGGAAATTTTCTAAAAGAATGTTTACTGAGAAACTAAGGAGAAAAAACAGACAAACAGGAAAGTAATGGATGAGTTTGCAGAATAGTTTCCTGATTCAGATTTATTGAGATTCTATCTACCATGGCTCAATGGACACAACATATGGGGCCCCCTAGATGCTGTCTCCACCCTGCTTGCCTAAACCCTCCCTATCTGCTAAGACAATGCATTTATTTGGTCAGGGGTGCTTTAGAGTTTGAAATTCTTCTAGTTCCCTCCAGATCCTGCTTCTTAGGCATGATTACACCCTGCGACTGGCTATCTTCTGTCTAAATACATGAATCTAATCTCTTTTTTAAGCAATCAGGGGTCTCTATGGATGAAATCATCTCTACCTAGAAAGATCTCTCTTCTGTAAGATATCAGGTAAGAACTGGAACTGTAAGGTGCCTTCAAACTTTAGATCCTATGATTTAGGATTGCAAAATACTATGGGCAAAGAAGAAATGGAAAAATCTAAGTCAGTCTATCAACTCATATTTGCTGATGCCTACCTTGTGTAAAGTATCAGTGTTGGTTGGAGTAGATAGGAGAGGCTTCACGGAGGATGTAAGACTTGAATAGGGCCCTTGAAAGATGGATAAGATTTGTATAGGTAGAAATGAAGAGAAGGCCATTCCAGATAGGGGGACAGAGTGTGGAAATTAGGAGTGGGGAACTAGAGAAAAACATTTCTCCTTGTGAAACCTGAGAACCAAGAAAATTAACCAACATTTATTGAGTGCCTATATTACTAACACTTTAGGGGCTGCTGCGGGGCATAGCAGGCTGAATGACTTGACATGCAAGTCTTCATCAGGGCCATTACACATAACTGCTCATCTTAAGCAAAAGACAACTTCTTTAGCAATTTAATTTGTGCTAAAGTTTGTATTTTTATGCAAGTCTGGTTTTCCATCCACCTTCAAGTGCCCTTATCCTATCCTATTTCATGGTTCCCATCCCTAAATAATGTTTGCATTCTCCATTTGCTGGACTTTCTCAATTGGGTGCCGCCCACATGCCTAGCTTTCCCTAGTGTTTATTTTAAGCATGACATTTTCTTTCTTCTTAATGTCTAGTTGACTTACTATTCATGTGTTCAGTCATTTCACAAGACTCTTTTAAGCACTTTGTATGTACTCAGAACTTTTCCTAGGTGTTGCAGGAGATAATGAAGCATAAGGTAAAGATACTGGGATGGTTTTGCCATTTCCTTCTCCAGCTCATTTTACAGATGAGAAACTGAGGCAAACAGAGTTAAGTGACTTGCCCAGGGTCAGCCAGCTAGTATCTGAAGCTAGATTTAAATTCAAGAAGATGAGCCGTCCTGGTTCCAGGTCTGGCATTCTTATCTCTTACCCTACCTAACTGCCTTTATAAATAAATATGTGAACTGAATATTATAGATTATACCATAAAAAATATAAGAGAAGTAGATTACATATGTATATATGTATATAGCTATGGATAGGAGATATATTCTTAAGCAAACAAAGAATAAAGGCAGTGACAAATGATAAAGCAAACAACTTTAATCACATGAAATTAAAAAGCTTCTGTACACACAAACTAATTCATCTAGGATAAGAAAGGAAGTGGTTCAATGGGAAAAAAATCTTTTTATCAAATTTCTCAGATAAGGGTATATAGATATATATAGACAAGATATATAGCCAACTAATGTATCTATCTGTATATCTTGGATGCTAAGCCCTTATCTGAGAAAGAAAAAGCATGGCTCAAAGAATAGAAATGAGAAGCAACGTCCACTTTACTCCATTGCTGAGGTGGGAGGTTCACGGGTGTAGTTCATTGTATATATTTTCAGATTTTTTTCTAGGAATTGGTTAGTTTTGCTTAATTTTTTCATCTTTCTCTTTTTCTTTTTTTCAATTAAAATATTATTTGGAGCTTTGAAGAAGTGATAATACAGGTTTTAGACATGGCACCTAGTAAAATTATGGAATGTTACTTTTCCCCTCCCTTCTCCCTATTGCAATGATACAGGCTATAGATGTAAGTAGATTCCAGGAAGATTTAGCTAAATGTAAGAATGACAGTTGTATAATGTGTTACTAAGGGAAACTGATGTTTTCAGGGAGTACCTAACCTTGAAGTTGATGTCAAGAAGGGTAGTCTGTGCCTTAAGTACGTATCAGAGATAGAATTGGGTCTGTGGAATTAGTCTACTAGGTAGCAATACTGATATTGTCATTGTCCAATCAGCTGCAGGGAAAGTTTGATTTTAGAGACTGATTGAGAATTGTAGATTGTGAGAACTGGAAAGGAATTTAGAGCTCACCTGATCCGGCTCCCCACTCCCATTTTTTTCTATGAGAAAATCTGAAGCTACGACTTCAGGTGACTTTCCAAGGTCATCTAGTGAGGAATGGCAGAGCCAGGATTAGGATCCAGATTTCCTGATTCTCAGTCCTTTTTATGCCGGACACTTAGTATTGTACTACACCAAATTGACATCTATGAAGTGTCACTGGCTAGGGGAGATGGGACTTGGATGAATAGAAAAAAAGTAAAACATAAAAAAATCCATACCTCAGAGAAAGGCAGGGGCCAAGGTCATTAAGGCCAAAAGCCTCATCACCAGACATCTTCCATGGTGAACTGTTGCTTACAGACCTTCTGTTTACCTTTTCACCATGTCATTATTTGCAGGAGACATGCCAAAAAGAGAAGGCACCATAGCTGGACATTTTCATAGCTCTGGCTCATGTCTTTCTCCTTTGCTCCCTCCCCACCCCCATCATATTGAATCACCAGGGTGTGAAATATAATAAAGCATTGTACCGTTCAATCTGTCGGCTATTCCTTAAAGGTGTACTCCAGGTAAATATCCCCTTGGCCTGTGAAAAATGAGCTTACCTGCAACAAATGACTTTGATGAACCTCAGCACCCAACCCTCTATCATTCTTTTCCAATTGGCTTCCTCAGCCAAGCATGGTTTCCCAGCACAAATTTGTCTTGCTGAAGGAAGTTTCTCTAATTCACTTCTCTCCCAGTGGCCTGCCTCCTTTGCTGATAGCGTCACTTTATCCGGCCTGCCACCAAGACTGGAATATCCAGGCAAACATTCTTGGGGATGGTTTTCAGGGAACTGGGTTCTTCCTTCACTCATGCAACACAGGCTGCATCCAACTGATCAAAATCTACATGTGAATAAATCAACCAATAAGTCTTTATTGTATTACCTTGGGGGCAAACTGAGTGAAGGGTGCATCCAAGAGGAAAAAAAAGACACAATTCTTTCCCTCAAGGAACTTACAGTCTAGTTGGGAAGACAGAGAAGGTACAGGACGATATTTGATTGAGCACTAAATTTTAGATCTACGGGCTATAAATGGGCATCAAAAGATGAGCTCTTTGAACTTGCTAAGATTAATCTTTCTCTCTGTTCTTGATTCCGTATTCTTTGTTCTGCTCTGAATTGTTGACGTTTTTTACTCCATTATATTTTTTGCCATTGACTTACAATCATAAATAAGACCTTCACTTAATCCTTTTACCTACTCAGCTAATGACCCTTCTTTTTCTTTTTCATCATTTGAGACTCAGATAGTTGCTCCACCTATACATCCACTTTCTTGCCCCTTACACTTTCATTATTGTCTGGTTTCTGCCTCCCATCACTCTTTCAGAAGTTCTTGCTTTCTTAATCATCAAGTCCAGTAGACTTTTCTCAGTCACTATTCTTGGTTTCCACCCTCTGCCCACTCCCTGTAGTTTTTGATACTGTTGACCACTCTCTCTTTTGGATACTCTTTCCTCTGTTAGTTTCAACAATACTAAAGTTTTCAGATTTTTTTCCTCTCTCTTTAACCATTGCTTCTCTGTTTCCTTCACTATTCCATATCCTCTATCTTAAGGTGGGTGGCCTCAGACCCACGACTAGAGTGGAGTAATCAAGGGTTTTGCCACAAAATACCAATGTCGGAAGGGCACTTCTAGCTCACTACCTCCATCCTTTGTGGTCCTTCACCTGCCCTGCAGCACTATCCCTGAGGGTCCTTCTCCTTTTTTGGGCTCTGCTCTCCCACCCTTTCCTGCCACCACCCTGGACCCATGAAAATTGGGAGTATGTCACAGGAGCAGTAATTCTTCAAGATCTGGATCTCAGCTCTGGAAAATGCAGTACCCCACTCCAGTCTACCTCTATTCTCATCATTTTGTCCCAGATACTAGAATCCTAATAATGACTTAGATTTTCTTCTCTCTATATTCTCTCCTTTGGAGATCTTATGTACTCCTGTGACTGCAGCTACCATGTCTATTTACAGGACTCAGATTTCTATATTCAGCCCTGGAATTTCCTCTGAGCTATATCTCCAAGCCTCTTCCAGCATCTGTCTGGGTGTTCTTACCAGCCTTCCAATCTCTATACATAAGCAACTGAACTCATTATCTTTCCTTCTGTCTTCATAATTTTTGCTAATGGTTCCACTTTTTATTCAGTGACCTATGTTGGAGACTCCAAGGTTTGGCATCTTTCACTCTTCCCTCTTTCTCCTTTCTCTGAATCCTTTCAATGCCTACTGCCATAGTATCATTACAGGCCCTTTGTACAACCTGGATTATTATGGCAACCTCCTAAAAGATCTTCTAGCCTCTATTTCCTCTATCTGCACCAATCAATCCATCTTACCCCTGCCAGATTAATTTTCCTTATGCAAAGATCTGCTTGTGTCTGGTCACTCCTATTCTCAAACTCCTTTAATAGCTCCCAATTGTCTATCAGGTGAAATGGAAACACCTTAGTCTGACTGCCACCTTAACAACTTCTTTTGCCACCTCAGACCTGCCTTTAAGATTCATAATCCTAGGTTGCAGAGTCATAGCTAGTAATTTTGGAAGCTAGGGTAAGCCCCACAAAATGTTCTCAAGGCAAACAACTTTTTAATAAAAATTCATTCAGGGGATGGGAAGAAATCATGGACCTCAGGACAAAAGTATATATCAGGGGGAAAAAATCCACTCTGTTGTGGTGGGGAAATAGAGAACCCAGGACACTGGCTCCCGTGGACTGAAACCTTGGGACCCCAGAACTCCCCATGGTTAAAGCCACTGGGAGCAGGGTTAGAAGGAAGCACAAAAATCTGGTAGCTTCACGTATCAGCAGATTATTCTTGCTAACTAAGATGCTAAATTCTGTTGTTTCTATGTGCTGAAGGAAACTGAATGCTGGCAGTACTCTCTAAATTTTGATGCACTGGGAAAAAGCCCTAGTGGCTCTTCCCTAGTTATGACTTTATTGGAATGTTAGAGGAAGAAGGGAACTTAGAAGTCATCAAACTTAAGCACCTTCATTTCTTAAATGAAGAAAGAGAATGAAGACCCAGAGAGGTGAAAGGGCTTGATCACTGAGGTCGATTTAGGGGAAGACAAATTAGGAGAAGGAGCAGGACTAGAACATGGATGGGGCCTTGGGCTTCCAGTTGAATGCTTTGCTACGAACACAGGGGAAAGGGAGGTTAATGGTGTGTGTATGTGGGGGGGATGTTGGTCAGAGAACACTTTATGGAAGAGAAAGGACTAGAGTGAGCCTTTGAAGGAAGGAGATGGAGGATTGATGGGGGCATTCCAGACAGAAGGAACAATATGGGT
Organism: Gymnobelideus leadbeateri; assembly: GCA_011680675.1. Lineage (NCBI taxonomy): Eukaryota > Metazoa > Chordata > Mammalia > Diprotodontia > Petauridae > Gymnobelideus > Gymnobelideus leadbeateri. Next base: position 168,219 of record WOXC01008348.1, read on the forward strand.
TCATCGGCAGAAATAGACAAGATAAGTGGAGATGATGTTGTATAGACCTGCTTGGAGAAGAAAAAATATTTTGGGGAATCATGAGATATTTCCCATAACAGGTCAGGCAATAATTCCTATATTAAAAAGAGGGAGGGGTAGGAAGTAAAACAATCTACACAATAGGTTTAACATTAAAATGGAAAACTGAGCACTGTATAATTTTAATAATCAAGTTTTGCCTGAAAGAAGAATGGAGAAAATGTATCTCCCTTTATTGCAACGGGGTTGGGGTGGAACTATGAGAGTGGAATATTTCATATACTGTTGGTTATAATCACTGCTTTGGCTGGTTTTGCTATCCTGTGTTTTTCCCCCCTTGTAACTCTTTGTTCTTCCTGGGTCAAGTAAATGGGGATGGATATATGTGGAAATGGATGGATGTAAAAACCAAAAGCAGCAATCATTTTTAAGTAGGTGGAATGTGAGGACAATCCCTTAAATGGAACAGCAGAATTATCATTAAACAAACAAACAAACAAATCAGTTTCCCTCCTCCACTCCTACATCAGCCTCCCTTACAGTCAGCAAAGATCTCTCCCCAAGTCCTGTATCCAGCCACAAAGCCTCACTGTGTGACCTGACCTTGAGTGGGATGGTCCACGACTCTCTGAGCCCTATTTTCTTTGTTTGCAAAATGAGGAGTTGAACTAAATGAGCTGTAGGGTTCCTTCTAGTCTGAACCTTCTATGATTCTATCATTCTATAATGAAAACAAAAGCATCCGTGTATGCAAATCATACCTATATACCTTTGAGGGGTTTCTATCTTTGCAGCCGCTGTAATTTTAGATAAGTACCCAATGCCTCTTTACTCTCAAATATAAAAACATCGAGAAGATTAAGCCTCGCTCTGTCTTATAATAATCTGGCCATCCAATTCCAGCTTTTTTTTTTTTTTTTGATGAGGGAAGCTACTTCTTTCAGAATGCAACTGAAAAGGAAAGGAAGGAAAATTGGAAAGTTCCAAAATTTGCAAAATACCGAACAAAGCAAGGACTTACCCTGGGTAGGTTATAAGTCTCTGAGTGGGGACATTTGACATGCTTTCTCCAGGTTTTTGGGGTGAGGTTTTTTGTCTTCATCTATCCCAGGGGTTGGGATACAGATGTTGATAGCTATTTGGGAGAGGGCCTTTTCCATGAATTGAGGGAGGTGGTAGGCAGCTATGCGGCACTATGAATAGGGTGCTAGGTCTAAAGTCAGGAATACTCATCTTCCTGAATTCAAATCCAGTATCAGATACTTATTAGCTGTGTGACCCTGGGCAAGTCACTTAACCCTGTTTGCCTCAGTTTCCTCATCTGTAAAATAAGCTAGAAAAGAAAATGGTGAATCACTCTAGTATCTTTGCCAAGAAAATCCAAAAATGGGGTCCTCAAGTCAGACATGATTGAAATAATTGAACAACAACACCAAAGGAGGTGGTACTGAGATTGACCCTGGGTTCAGAGTTAATATTCTTGAAAGTGTCTCCTGAGCCATTGTCAGATGTGATGGGAAGTTTTCAGCCTGTAAACCAAAATTCCCCAAAGGTTTCCTTCATCCTTGATAAAATAAGTATCTCTCCAGCTTCCCCCGAAATGCAGGTGTTTCTTAAGCTATGTGTACATTTGTAAAGTGAGGGGCACAAGGTGGCCAAACTCCCTGGCTCTCTTTTCCTGCCTTCTCAGATTTTTTTCTAGCCTCATGATCTCTTTCTACTGTTACAAATTATTGAGGGATCCTCCCTGCTCCAAGAGCTTTTGTGTATGTGGATTATATTTATTGATGTTTAAAGTATTAGAAATTAAAATATCTTGGTGTTATTATGAAAATGCTTTTGAGCTTGAGGATTCCCAGAAAGGATATCAGAACTCAACCCCGCCCCCAAATCCCAGGAGGACCACACTTTGAGAATTATTGCTTTAGATCTGTTCTTCATGCAAACCACACACTTGAGGGTGACTGAATCCTCAAAGAGCCGTTCTTACATTTATTTTTTTGCTTTTTGGAGGGCAGTTGGGGTTAAGTGACTTGCCCAAGGTCACACAGCTAGTAAGTATTAAGTGTCTGAGGCCGGATTTGAACTCAGGTCCTCCTGACTCCAGGACTAGTGCTCTATTCACTGTTTGACCTAGCCGCCCCAAGAGCTGTTCTTTTACCAATGGTATGTTGTATCAAACTTCCTTGGTCCTTCCTGTTGGTAATAATCTCCCTTCTAGGTGACACTTGGGACTTTCTTGCTCCTTTTTGATGCCCCGTTTATGCATTATAATAATTTTTTGTGTGTTTCACATCCTCTTACTAGAGTATACTCTCCAAGAGAGCAGTGACTTTGTCTTGTGTAAGCTTGGTATAGACCCACTGCCTAACATAGGGCAATATACAGATAACGGTAGGTGCTCCAAAATCTTCATTGAGTTGACTTAAATTGGATTTAGGATATATTTTTCTCTGTCAGAGAAATCCTGTCCATGCCACAGAATAATGTAACTGTGTCATTGTAATGACCAAGCTTTACCTCAAAGAAGAATTGAGAAAATGCATCTCCCTCCCTTCATTGCAGAGATGGGGAATTGTGAGAATTAGGCAGATACTGCTGGATATAATCAGTGTTGGTTGGTTTTGCTAAACCAAGCTGACCATAGAATGTTAGTGCCATAAGAGACCTTAGAGATCATCTACTCCAGGCTTGGAACCCATGGCCTCAAGGCCACACATGGCCCTCTACATGGGGATTTGTTCTGTGAAGTTTGGATTCAGTCAAAGTGCTGCACTTGAGGATCTAGAGGGTCACATGTGACTGGAGGTCACAGATTCCCCAGGCCTGGTCTAGTCCAATACCTTCAAAACACAAAGGCAAAGACATACCCAGACAAGGGAAATGACTTACGAAAAATCACATAACTCGTCAGTCAGTCAATAAACATTTATTAAGCATCATCTCTGTACCAGGTAGCTAGATGGCTCAGTGGATAGAGTTCCAGACCTGGAGTCAGGAAGACCTGAATTCAGATCTGATCTCAGACACTTTCTAGCTGTGTGACTCTGGCCAAGTCACTCAACCCTGTTTACCTTAATCCACTGGAGAAGGAAATGGCAAATCACTCCAGTATCTTTCCCAAGAAAACCCCATGACAGATATTGGTGTGCTATGATCCACAGGGTCCGAAGTATAGGACACGACTGAATGACAATAAATGGACGAGTCACTTTGCTGAGGGCTGGAGATCCAAAGAAAAGTAAAGAAACCAACAAAAGAATAGCCCCTGCTCTCCAGGTCAGGTAGGGGAGACAACAAAAAAGCCATTGTAACATAACTGGACACAACCAACAGAGAGGAACAATCAGAATTAAAGGTGGCTGAGAAAGACTTCCTGGAGAAGGCTGGGTTCCAGCTGGGGCTTGGAGGAAACCAGGGCTGGGAGCTGAATCCAAACTGCTCCCACCTGTGTATGTTCCAGACTTCCCTGAGGTTGGTGTTGTAACTGTGGGGGAATTCTCTCACCATAGGCTCCCAAACTGAAAGATTTATTAGCATGCTAAAGAACCTCTTCTCACTGATAGCAAATTCAGAGTCTAGGGGTACAAAATTTGTTTTTATAACCTTTCAGGCCCATTTAGAGGACACAATCAGCAGTATTCTGCAGCAATTTAGTATAGAAAAGTAAAGCATTACACAGGAGAGGGAGGGGCAGATGGGGGGCGGGGATCAGCCAAGGGACAAAAAAGAGAAATATTTGGAATGCAAGTGGCAGGATTTATTATCAGAATAAGAAAACATTCTCTGTTCAAGGGCAGAAGACAAGGGAAAGAGACCAAACACTTTTACAATTGTGAAAGCAGTCCTTTTACACCAAACTGCAAGGTCTCTTATCCAAGGACAGCAAATAGTTGTGACAACTATGCATGAGGCCATGTGCTTTACCATACCCTTGCTTGGGGTTGAGAAAATTCTGATATTAGGCCACCAACTCATTGGGAGATTTCTATATTGTTAGTCCATCAAGATACAGTGAAATCATTGTGGTCCCTATTTTTCCTATGTTATACATAAATGTTTGTTAGGCTCATGATGGGCCTTTCTAGACAATGCCCCAAGTCACGGGCATTTGCTAACTTTTTCATCCTAACAGGCCCCCTGCTGGGGGGGGGGGTTTAGCTTGTTATTTGGCTAAATTAAAACACATTGCAGTATTAATGGTTGATATTTCATTAGTTACCACTCCTAGGCAACATGCCGCAAATTTAATATAGATCTTTAATCTCAAAGGAGATACTGTTATAGTATAATTTTTATATCTATCTTTTTAATATGCATTCTGATTGCATCCCAGGTAAGTTCTGACTCTGACCCTTGGCATCTGGCATACTGTTCTGCAATGTCCTACAGGAATTCTCCATCTCTCTTGTAAACTCTCTAAGGACAGACACTTTTATATACTATTTCCTCTCTGTCCTGTACATGTAAATGAGGGGAATTCTGTAGATAGAGTTTACTTAAATTTGAGTTCTCATCTGGGGTGCCAGGGCAGCTATGCGGCACAGTGCCAGGTCTGAAGTCAGGAAAACTCATCTTTGTGAGTTCAAATCTGGCTTCAGACATTTACTAGCTGTGTGACTGGACAAGCCACTTAACCCAATTTCCTCAGTGTTTCCTCATCCATAAAATGAGCTGGAGAAGGAAATGGCAAATCACTTCAGTATCTCTGCCAAGAAAACCCCACATAGAGTCATGAAGAGTTGTACATGACTGAAACAACTGAACAACAATAAATTTAAGCAAGGCATTTGACAAATTCTATCAAGCTATTCTTGTGGACAAGACAGATATAGACAACACAGCCGTATAACCCAACTCAACCATAGCTAGGAAGGCACCAGCTTCCTAGAGATGGTGGGATTGGAGTTCAATCTTAAAAGAACCCATGACTCTAAGAGGAAAAAGGGAAGAGGATTCTTTGTATGGGGGTCATCCAGTATAAAAGCACAGAGATGGTCCACGGAGTATTGTGTATGACAAACAGTAAATATACTCATGTGGCTGGATCATGGGGTGTATGGAGAGGAGGAATGTATTAAAAGACTAGAAACATAGGAAAGAGTCAAGTTGCAAAGAGCTTTAGATGCTAAAGAAAAGACATTATGTATGATCCCAGAAGCAATAGTGAGTCAATGAAGTTGAATGAGTAAGAGAATGGTCAGAGCCAAACTTCAGATAAAGCAGTTTAGCAGCTGAGTAGAGGGTGCTTTAGAGTAAGGATAGATGTGAGAGAGGGAGATCACTGAGATGGCTATTACTAAGAATTGTTTTACATGCACATACATACACACATACATACATATGTGTATACACACACACACACATATATACCTGTTGTGTCTAATGGTAGCCATCTCTGAGGCCAGGGGAAGAGGAAGGAAGAAAAAAAGAAACACATGATAATTTTGTTGCATAATTGAAGGGAATAGCAAGTTGTATAAAGTAGATTTACAGTTTCATATGCAATCATATTTTTATTATGCTATATTATGGAAATGCTTGTTTTTTCCATAAATTAAGAATATAATGAAAAAAGAAGGCTGTTATAATCTAGGAGAGGGTGATAAGGACCTTCCTAGGGTGGTAGCTGTTAAGTAAAATGGCAAGATCTCACAATGAATAGGATATATGAGGCAAATGGGAGTGAGGAATCTAGA